>VZTN01007656.1:79041-158406 GCA_013400515.1 Erpornis zantholeuca
TTCCTTCCTTCCCTCTCCTAATGATAGAATCTCATGTAAATAAAATCAATAGGAAAACCATCACTGGCTACATCTTCAACAATTCTAGATACTCCTGATCATTTCTCTTTAATAGAAAATAAATAAAAAATCCCTTATATTTCCTTCCAAGGCACCAGGCAAGGTGGATTTACTCTCTTCTTTTTCCTTCACAGCCTTTGTGGTCCTAAAGAAGATTACGTCATCTCCCTGGGTAGTGTTTGGAATTGAAAGAAACCATTGAAGAGGACTTCATGTCTAAAAGGAGCTTGTATTCCAATGGTGGGCAGATAAAATATTGCAGAAAAGGCAAAAGAAGACAAATATTTTGTGCTAAGTATGTTGATCTGAGCTGAAGTTCTTCAGAAAAAAAATATTGTAAATTAGAATATTTGTGTTTCTTCCTCTTTTGTCAGGTGTCAGAGTTATGGGTTTGGATCAGAACAGAAAAAAATTGAATTTTTTGAAACCATTTGGAGAATGGAAACATTAAGAATAAAGGGAAAGCCAGGCAAAAGGGAAGGAGGATTTTATTTAGAGGCAGTCATAGACCTCTTCTATTCTTTCCTTCCTCTCATGGTTTCTCATTTTAGCAGTTTTAAAACACACTCCTTGAATTCAGACAATTTCTGAGGTTTTGTTTGGGATTTCCTGGCTCTGGTTTAGATTTGCAAAGGTTGGGTGAGATGAATCCTCCCTTCCTGAGCAGACACAGATCTGCTCCTTGAGCCTTTGCCCTCTCATGGAGATTTTATGGAGGACCAAGATACATTTAGGATGGTTCAGCTTCCAAAATGAGACAAGAACAGAGGTTCTTTCAACCCAATATAACTGAGGAATTGTGGTCAGAGGAAAAAGCAAAGTGACTGTAGGGGGAAAAAAAAATAAAAAAGTGTAGTGCAATGATTATGTTTAATTTTATGATTTTAAACATGTCCAGAGGAAATTCAGTGCCTGGAATGGTCATTCCATGGCTCCACCTCCCACACAGAGGGAAGCAGAGAGCTCTGCAGGGAAATGCAGATTTATTTGAAGGATTTGTTGATGTTAAGGCCCAAAAAGATCATCACAACCCTGGGGTTTGATCCAGAGCAGAGAGCACTCACTAACTTAGGCCTGAAGTGGAGTTTATATTTTTAAAGAGTAACCCAGGCTTATTTGAAATATGGCAAGCAGTGCAGGAATCCTCAGTTTTGCTCCTTCCTTTCTATTTCTGCCTCAAAGTTTATAGGTTGTGTGCTCTTCCAAACACTGGGAAGGGCAAGCTTTGCACTCCTGCCTTTGTTTGGCACCAAATCCAGCACAGGTCTGGTGCTGCTGGGAATTCTGCTCTTCCTCAAAATCCTCAGCTGCTACAGCTCAGTGTTTGGGTGTATAAATCAGCACTGCAAAGCATTTGTCATGAAGTTTATCATAATTTAAAAAAAAAAAATCTTTTTTTTTTCTTCTTTTCATAAAAAAAATCAAGGACTCTCCAAATTATATATGAATGGATCAAAACACCTGGAAGCTGTAATACTTATCCCAGGCATTGAGTAATTGAGGATTTTGGTTATTCAACTGCAAAAAATGACTTCTCGTGGAGTTATTTCTATATTAGTGACTTAAAGAGAGGTAAGGAGTATTGCAGGGAACTGTAAATTTATTGGTTTATTTGGAAAGTTTTAAGATTGTCCCCAGGGTGAGGAGCAGCCCTTCTGGGTCAGCAGATTCCAGCAGCACCCCCAGAACCTCTCCTGGCCATGGTTCAGAACTTCCAGAGCTGCAGGAGCCATTCCCAACAGGAAGTTTGTGTTTGAAATTGTTGGTTTTAATGCTCTTTTTCAGTGATTTTAATCTTTAGTTGTAAAGATGAGAATCTCTGCATGTATTTGGCCTAAACACCAGAAAAATCACTTGGTTTAATTGGATAAATATAGTTATAAAATAACTAAGAGGTGTAAAGCAGAGAGCTCTGCTTTCTGGGGTTTGGGGTAATTATGAAACCAGAGTTAAAACCACAAATTCCCTGCCAAGGGTCTTAAATGTGGGTGTAGGTAAAGAATTCTCGATGCTAAATTTGTTTAACACACATCCTTCATGTGCTATTTATGGCAAATCACAAAGAAAATTATTATTTGCATTCCTGGCACGAAGTTTAAGAAATCCTTGAGACAAATGGAGTAAATCTGCCCCCTCTGGAGATGTGCAATCCACATTTTCAGGGCTATCACCTCTAAAGAAATCATCTTTAGTCTTGTTTCTTTATGTTTACTGCAGCAGCAATTTGGAAACTCTCCTCTCAGGTGCCATATTCTGTTCTGGCCCCTGAAAACTGAGCATTCATAGAAATTAGAAGCAAAATACACTGTCAAAAACAACTCTTCTATTTCCAGTTTAAAGAGGAGAAACGAGGCCAACAGGGATTAATTTTTTGTCCAGTGGAGCCTGGGATGATAGTTGGTAGTTTGATTAATTATTGACAATTAGAAAGTAATTTTAATGCAATTTATTGCTTCTTGGTGTAGCTGTCAAGGTACAATCCCTGCAGGGGAACAGACAAGGATCTGCAAAGTGAGTTCATGATGAGTCGAAGAAATTTAGCTTTTTAATGAGTTTTTATTGCCATCTTCAAAACATTTGTTCAGTGCAGGCCTGTGGAATGAAGCAGTGACCTCCCTTAGATATTTTAAATCTCTCCAACAGGGAAATCCTCTCCCCTCCCTGCTTCCACCTTCCACAAACCTGCTCGGGTTAAACTGTTCCAGTTTGGGAATTGAACCCCACCCAGTGCCCATGGGTTTGCAGTTTGTACTCTGTCCTCTTTCATGCCCTCAGCACTTCATGATTTCTTCTTTTTCCTGTGCAATAATCTGGTTTTCACTCCACTTTCTGGTGGAGTGGCAGCTGGGAAGATTCATTCCAGCCCAAGGCAGGTGACAAAACTGCCTGAGAAAAGAGAAAATCCCTCGGAGATCCAAGGAGAAGAGACAACTCCTCTGACTCTGCCTCCCCTGAGTTCACTAAAGAGACCAGGAAAAAAAATAAAAAATCTGTGTTTAACACTGATGTTTCAGATTTTGAGAAGTTATGGAATGAGTATGGATTTTGCTGTATTAGAAAACTGCATAAATGTCTTTGAATTATTTAATCCAATGTCCCAAATTGCCACAAGGCCATCCTATTTTTTCCAGCATGAGGTGTATAAAAATTTAAGCATGTTCTGATTTCTTTCTGGTTTTTTTTGGTTTTTTTTTTTCTTTTTTGGCACTATGTTCTTTTGAATTTCATATCAAACAGCATCAAGATACTACTTGTCATACATATGTATCACTATAATAATAGAATAAGCAGAACTTCTCAAAAGAACCTTGAGAAGTAGGGAGGCAGATGCTTTTTTTCTAATAATGTGTATAAAAACCTCTTCCATAAACTCTCAGCTTGAGATATAATAAGATTATAACTGTGAAAAATAAAAGATTCTCCAGAAAAGTCCAAACTTTTTTCCAGAAAAGTCCATAAACTTTCAGCTTGAAACATAATAAGATTATAGCTGTGAAAAATAGAAGTTTTTCCAGAAAAGTCCAAACTTATGTTTGTTTTTTTTTTTTTTTTCTGTCAGTGAACAATACTAAAACTTTTCTCTTTAATCTGCAGTGAAATGCTCTTGAGCTGCAGCACGTGAGCTCTGCCACCTGAGATACCTTCCAGGTAGTTGGGTGTCAGATGGAATCCTGCCCAAAAACAGAGAGAAAAACACGTTCTGCTTCCAAAACAAACTCGTTCTCCCTTTGAGAAGACACACAAGAGAAGAGTTTTCAGCTTTCATGAGCTCACCCGGGTCAGGTCAGGAGCTGGCAGTGAAAAAGGGAACACACCTGTGTTGGGAAAGGCTGTTCACAAGGTGTTGCTCAAAAGGATTTAGAACCAGCAGGACAAAAGAGGATTGTCCTCAGCATTCCAGCGTGGAAAGGCACAGTCCAACACCCTGCCCTGGGCACGGGGCTAATCCCCCCTGGGGTGGTGGTGGAGGGAAGCTGAAGCTCTGAAGGATGTTGTTGTTTGATTTTGGGCAGCCAGCTGCTAGGGACACCTCATGGATTGAAGAGGCTCACCCAGAGCAGAGGTCTCACAGAGCTGGAGGTTTCTTTTGAATCAATGCCATGAAGTGTTTGGTCCTTCCAGATCCAGTGCAGGAGTCCAGGCTCATGCCAGAAATCCAAGCTGATTGTGTCCTCATCCTGTGTCTCTCATGACCCTTGGTCTCTTCTCCAAGGCATCCAGACTGTCAGGGTGAGGGTTTCTGTCCCAGCCTCTCACCCTCACTCCCCACAGCTGGGAGGAAACACAGGAGATGTGGATTTTTCTCATTCAGACTCAGTTGTTTATTGGTTCTTATCTATGTTACAGTCCTAGAAGCTGTGAGCTCTGCTAACAAGGTAAAACAAGGCTAACCATGCTGGTTCTCTGTCTTGGCAGAGTTTTTCAAGGATCTTTGGTCCAATCATGATTTGCCACTTAAATTATTTTTATTTCTAACCTAATATTCTAACCTCTGAATTCAGCAGTGCAGATTTTCTTGTCCAATTATAAGACACCATCTAAACTCATGAAGAAGAAGGAAGAAGAAGTGAAAAAGGAGTATCCAGCCACTGCCCTAAAATCTCCATCTTTACAAATGTGTATTACTCTATTCTAAAACCTTAAATCCCAAATTTTTCACCCTGTGACACCACAGCTTCCATTCAAACCACACACATGTGATTTTAATGTTATCACTCAATTTTGGGAGCCTATCCCAAGGCCTCAGATCCAATGTGGTGTTTTCTTGTGGATCAGTGCCTTCCAGCACAGAGAATTTAAAATTCTCATCTTGCAGGGTTCCAACACCAGCCCAGCTCCTGGCCCTGCACAGGCACCCCAGCAATCCCACCCTGGGCCTGGGAACATTCTGGAATTCTGTCACCCTTGGGGCTGTGCCCATTCCCTGGGGAGCCTGTCCTGTGCCCCACCACCCTCTGGGCAAGAACCTTGTCCTGATATCCAACACAAAACTCCTCTGACACAGCTTTGTGCCATTTCCACTCCTGCCTTCTCTCTTCAGACCCTTGATCTGCTTGTGGAAAATGAGTAAGTGCTAAGCCATGCACATACTCACCTTTATTCCCTGAATTCTGCTCCCTTGGATGTCCTTTGGAACCCCAAATATTGAGGCTGGCCTCTTCTTCAGGGCACAAAAAATAGAAAAACTCGAGACAAATGAAGGCTGCCTCTTCCTTTGGGGTCTGGAGTGCTTTGGATGCTAACTCAGTTTGGGTGAGCATTCCCTGACCAGAATTTAAGGGTCCTTAGACACTTTGCTGTAGAGTTTGAGGCATCCAAGCAGATTCCTGAATTGTTTCTTTTCCTGAGTGCAGATGGTGATATTTCAGGTTTATGTTTTCCCCAAACTGGGCTGTTATTCAGAAGAAGCACAAAAAGCCAGATCTGATAGAAAAATTGGTGGTTTTGTCCTTTCATGGCCCTGAGTTTTCAATGCCAACTTTTCCACCAGAGGCACAAGAGAAAAAAAAGGTGAAAATCTTTAATTCATTTAGAATGAACAAGGCAACTGATTTTCTCTTATTGTTGTTCTCAGAGATGGATTTATTTTTAGTTTTTAACAATTAATTTAAAAGGCAGAAATCATCATGAGGCAGAGATGGGAACTAGACCATTTCAGCCCACACTGGTGAATTTTGCAAAGCTGTGATATATGAGTTTACATAAATAAAAATATTGGGCAGCTCTAACCATGAGCACTGTGACCATCCCTACCTTTGATAATAATGCAGAAGTAAAGAAAAAAAATTCTCCTCCTCAGCTCCACCAAGGGTTAACTTCCAAGACAGTCAAACATTTCAAAATACTGAACTAAAAATAGCAGTGTTCCTGTAAGTTGTTTAAACTGCTGGAAGAACTCAAGCTGTAGGAACAGGGCAAAACCTCTCACACGTGCACAGATTCACACTCTACAGTCACTTCTTTGAATTAAATTCTTTAAAAAAAAAAAAGAAAAGAGGAATAAGAAACCCAGAGCTATAATGCTGTTTGCTCAGCTGGACTCATGTTGACAGTGAATGTTTGGCTTGAGACCTATGGGTACCAAGCTGAACAAAAGCAATGTTTGTCACATTGTTAATATAAATATTTCATTAAAAGGCTTCTCTTTTTTTTGACATTTCACTTAAGGTTTTTTTTTTTCTGGGGTTCTAGCTAAGGAATCCTGCCTGCAGGTGCTATGTTATCTCTTCTCCAAAATGTTATCTCCTTCCATTTGAGGAATAATAGAAGGGCTGCACAAACTGTGTGGCTTTTGGAGACCTGAGGTTTTGCAGCTGGCATTTTCTTCTGCAATTATCCTCCAGGTCAGGAAGAAACTTGTTATTTTACTGACAGAAAGCATAAAGCAAAGCAAATAAGGAGAAATTAAATTCAACACCTAGAAAGACAAACAGAAGAAACACTGAATGCATTGGTGGAGTCATAAAGCAAAAAGGAGCAAACAGTCTGTAATGGGCAAGGATGAAATCATAAAAGTGAAATTATATATATTTAACTTAAACTGTCCAGTTTTTAGCATCAGCCACGACAATCTGTGCTTTTCCAGCATCTGCTTATGTTGGAATGATTCCCTTTTAGGAAATGCTTCTATTTCCACAGCAGTCATAAGGGTCAGCATAAAAAACTGAGCACAGGAGGTAAATGTGATGATGCCCTAACCCTTAGGCAGCTGTGGTGAAGTGAATTTTGGCTTGGATAAAACCACACCAATGACATATGGCATCTTTTACTGCTCTTGCCATAAATAAATGAATATGAGGGTGCCAGGATCCACGAGGTGCTCCTGGATGGTTTGCACAGGATATTTTCCACACTCGAAGAAGAAGGAATTTGCCTCACCTTGCTTTTTTTTTGGTCTTTCAAGACCAGCCCCAAGCACTGGACTAAATATGAGCCCTTCTTTCTCCATCTGTGTCTCTCCTGCCTCACAGCAGTTCAAGAGCTGCTCCATGGGAGCCAATGCCAAGGCTCCCCTCAGCTTTTTCTCCACCAGCTCCAGTACTGGCCATGGTTTGTGACACAGCTCTGTCCTGTTGGAGAGCCAGCCTAGAGCACCACCAGCAGTTTTCTTAGGACTGGGAAGTGTTCTCCAGGCCCTGGCTCAGGGATTGTCTTGGGGTGACTTTATGAGGTATCCCACATTGCCTGCTTTGTGCCCAGAAAATGAATCTTGTGCCTTTCTGTGCCTCTAAACTGAGCCTGAGAGGGGGAGAGAAGGTAAAAAACAGCCAGAGGAACTTTTTCAAAGCAGTTCTGTGCCTCAGGGTCACTGCTCCTCTCTGTTCTGCTGCTGTGGGGAGTGAGAGCTGCTGTGGCAGAGAGGGGAGGAAGCTCCTTCCTTGCTTTCCAGTGAGCTCTGGGCTCTGTTTCTTCAAAAGGAGAGAGACAAAGTTTTCCTGAGACTTTGGTTTCTTCTTCTTCCCTTCTGGACTTGTTCAGAACACCAGAACATCAAACCCTCCCTGGGACACCTTCCCCCAGCCTGCAGGAGGATCTCCCACACCGACCCAGCTCTGAAGGAGAGAGGCACCACACCCACAGAAAGGACTTTAAATCTTCCCAGGTTTCTCTCCACAGTGAGAGATTTTATTATTTAACATTATTATTCTTTTCCTGTGTGTTTGTTAAATAAAGAGTTTTGTTTCTTCTTCACTTTCCTCCAAGGAAATATTTCTTTTCCCAAACCTAGTGGGGAAGGGGTGACCACAATTTTTTTATGTCAGAGGATATTTTTTCTCTGAATTTGTCTCAAACTGGGACAGGTACTGATTGCTCTTTTTCCTAAGTAACACAGGAATGGAGCTGTCCAGTCCTTACTCCCATCCTCCTCCTCTTGGCAATGGCTGCTGGGGCATCCTTGCTCCTCAGCCTGGACCATGCTTGGCCTGGGATCTGTGTTAATTATCCCTGATAATTAACTGGTGGGATGGGAGGTTTCTCAAAGCCATATTATTTCCTCTTCTTTCCCACTTCATTCATTACACATTTCATCACTTCCAGTGGCCACACTCAGGGTGTTGCTCCTGGATGGGGTGGGATGACCAAGGAACAGGCTGTGCCACTCAGATTTAACTATTTTTTCACCATCCTTGGTTGTTTTTTTGGTTTATTTTTTACCTGATGCTGCACCTTGATCTGTCAGGAGAGATATTATCTGTGTGTCAGCAGTGTCCTGGCTATGTTAAAATATTTGTAAGTATTTTAGATAAAGTTGTGCCCCATTTATGTTGCCAGCTTGATGTCATAATTCATAACTATGAGCTCAGAAGTTTCTTGGCTAAAAATACTAAATCACCAGCAATTATATCTTAAATAAGTGGCCCTAGCATTTGAACTCTCGTCCAAATCCAAGAATTATAATCACAATTCCTGTCCTTGAGAGCAAACAAACCAAAAGAGCCAAAGGTGATTGCGTGGTCAGATCTGAGCATCATGACAAGTGTGCAACACAAGGCAAGAATCAGAAATATGCAGGCTCAGAGAGTAAATATAAGAATTCTGGAGAAAAAATAATCAACTTTTTCAGCTCCTGTCCAAGAAGGTAGATTGTGGCAGAGGACTGAAAAGGATTCCTGGAAATGTCTGTCTCTGAGAAACCACAGACCTGCTCTGAAGAGGGAGAGCAGCACAACAAACACAATTTCAATATCTGTAATGCAGATCTGGCTCAGGCACAAAATCAATGCTATTGACTTTGATGCATGTGGGAAGAGAAGGGCTGGAAATGGAGATCAATGACTTTGTGTGGATCACTCAGGGTCAAGGTCTCACCCTTTAACCTCAGGTTGTCTGGCAGTGGAAACATTGAAAAATTATTTTGTCCCACCCAGTGTCCCTCAAGGAGATATCTCTTATCTTTTGGCTTCCTCAGGCAATCTCTCTCTCTCCCAGAACATTTTTAATCTGTCCTGTTTTTATCCTCCTGTGTGGCCATTCAAGCAGAGGAGTTTTCTTTCAGGAGTTTCCATTCATTCATTCTTCTCTGCCATGTGGAGTCACCTCATGAGAAATCAGAGAAAGCCACTGAAATGTCTTTTGATAACACAAACAAGGAAATTCCACCAGCTTCTCTTTGGCCAGCTGACATGAAAGTAGCTACAGCATAATTTCTACAGTCATAAAACCTCAAGTGAAGTCATAAATCTCAAAGAGAAACAAAATCCACCATGCACTAATTCATTTAAGCGATTAAGCAATCTTAATAACCACTCTCTCATTTTAAAGTTTAATTATCCAAGAGTTTGTCTGTCAGAATAAACTTCCAAGTAAAATAATAACTCGACCATCCAGCAATAATAGTTTAGTATTTTATAAACTGTTGAAGTTTTTAACAGATATTATATAAACTGTGGTTAGTGAGTGACAGCACAGCATGTCAGGAGGTCTAGAGAAAGTTGCAAAAGAGATCTATTATGGACACTGGAAATGTCCTGAATGTCAGATTTGCAAAGAGTTTTGTATGAATTTAGGAGCCTAAGAGAAAAAAAAAGTCATGTAAAAGCCAGGTGGTTCATAAAAATTATCTGTGTTAGGTTTTCCACAGAGATAAGAGAGAGAGGCATGGTCAGAAGGTGATTTTTGGCAGTTGAGGATGTTAAATTTCTGTCTGAAGTTATTAGAAATGCTCTATTGATTACATGGGGAATTGTGAAAAGCAGATAGGGATAAATGTTTAACTTTTAGATATGTAAGTCTTTGGGTTTGAGAACAGAATCGCTGATGTGTGCCTGTCATTTCTGACATTTGGAGAATTCTGGGACTCAGTATCTCACTCTGACAAACTGCTGCATTTATCTCTGTTCTGTATAATTTTATTTCTTAATTCTCAAAGAAGAGAATGCAGATAGCTATGCAGATAACTTCCTTTTTTTCTGATAACACTTTTGTCTACAGCCACCACCTGCAGCAGTAAAACACTTCAGCTCATTTTTATTTGCTGTGGGTGGAAGGAAGATGAGGAGAAGAACTTCAGAACTGGGGGTGTGCAACTGCTGCTGTGTCGGAGTCCAGGGAAGCCTGGAAGCTTCTCCTGCTCCTCTGGTGGTTTCTTTATAGCCCCAGAGCTCCTCAAAAGTGGCCTAGCCAGCGACCTAGGCTTTTGGAGAAGCTCCCTCCACTTTTGGGAGAACCTGAATGCACCAGAGAGGTGAAGAGATTTTTGTTTAGTGAACCACAGAGAGTTTAGTTGTAGTTTTTAGGATCTTGATCTATGTATTACATAGGGACAAGATGGAGATTTTTAGGTGTGGTTTTTCCTTCTTTCTTCTTCTCCTCTCTCCTCTTTCTCTTCCTCCCTTCTCTGACACCAGTTCCTGTGGTGTGGTGGTTGGTGGAAAAAAGTTAGTATTGAAAAGACATATCAATAAGGTGAGGGTTTACTGGNGATAAAGGACATTCAAAATGCATAAAGAGAAAACAAACATTCTGCCCCTCTGAAAAATTGCTGATTTCTTTTCTGGAAGGCATTTCAGAATGCCAAAAATTGTAAAAATTCATTTGAATACACAGAATTCTAGGAAAAGGTGACCCAGTTCATTTTAGGGCATTATTCAATTCCAAGCAGGTATTTCCTTGAAAGAAATGAAGCTTTGCTGTCCCATACCACACTCAGACCTCTCACTGCTGTTCCTGTTAAAGTGGATGCAAAAGATGAACTCTGTTAATTTTCCAGTAGAAATCCAAGTGGATTTCTTGAGGAGTAGCATTTCTGGAAAAATAGCTACATGTAGATTAGGTCTAAAAAAGGAAATTAAATGAGTTATTATTAAGTAGAGGGATATAATATTTAAAGTTAAATATCAGTGGGTGATCTATTAAAGGTGAGGTAACATCAGCTCTGTTGGTTTTCAGTGGGAGATGAATCAGGCAACTCTGAGTTGTAGCCATGGTGGGAAAAAAAATCTCTAGATGTGATGAAGAACCTGGAAATCTCATCCAGCAGCTTCCTTTCTTTGAATAATTTCTTGTATGAAATACACTTTAGCACAGGAATGTATTAATTTCTCATGTCATTACAATATTGAATGGATTCCTGAGCAATATATTGAAGAAGTATTAAAAAAAAAGGGAAGTAAATCCATTTGATCACTTTAACATAAATATGTATGGTGTCCAATAATGTGCACACTGCTCAGGAACAGAATGGAATTAATATTTAATTATTAGAACTTGCCATCAATTATTAAACATTTCCACATCGGCGACGTTTAAGGCCCAAATTACAATTAAAAAATACCAAATATTTCTGAGTCACTGTCTGCCCAAACTAATATCTTCAGAGTGACTCATTCTGATGTGTTTAGCCCATAAAATATCAGCATTCAAACTGTTCCTGAACATACATTTATATCCCAGGGCACGAAAGTTTTGTCTTTAAACTCACCATGGACTACAACCCTTGCCCTATAAACTCCATCAGCTGCCCATGACAGAGCCTTCCACAAGAGAGGATGGAAGAGTTCCTGTAAAATTTATTTCCCCATTAATCACAGGGATTTGTCTTTTCCTCAATGAATCATTCCTAGCTCAGGTTCCCATATAACATTTCCAAGGCAGCTGAGGGAATCAGACAGCAAAGCACTTATAAAGCAAAATCTGTTTCTCAGCACCACTTCTGAGCTTCCAGTGAGTTGTTTTCCTCCCTCTTGCTCCAATGTGCACAATGCAGAGTTTCACAGCATCCTGGAATGATATGGATTGGAAGGGACATTAAAAATCATCTCATTTAGTCCCCCTGCCATGGGCAGGGACACCTCCCACTATCCCAGGGTTCTCCAAGCCCTGCCCATCCTGGTCTTGGACACTGCCTGGGATCCAGGGGCAGCCACAGCTTCTCTGGGAATTCCATTCCAGGGCCTCCCCACCCTCCCATGGAACAATTCCTCCCCAATCTCCCATCCATCCCTGCCCTCTGGCACTGGGAAGCCATTCCCTGTGTGCTGTCCCTCCATCCCTTATCCCAAGTCCCTCTCCAGCTCTTCTGGAGCTCCTTCAGGCCCTGGAAGAAGCTCTGAGTTCTCCCTGGATCTTCTCCAGGTGATCACCCACAGTTCTCCCAGCCAGCTTGTGAACTTATATCACATTTTGGTCCTTATTTCTGTACCCTCCCAGAAAGTAACTACCCACAGCTGCCGACTGCGATCCTGTTTGAAATTCCTCACCACCTCCTCATTCCTCTTTAAATTTGTCCCTGCTTCTTTGGCAGCTGGAGGGAAGTGTGGAAGCAACATCCCACCTTCAAATTCAGGTAATAAACCCTTCTCCAGCCTCAGCATTCTTCTTGCTTCCCTTTGGAGTCACTGAGGGGGGAATGGGAGAAGATCATCTGTGATCCTGTGAGAGACATCCAACTCTCTGGAGCACATTATTATTTATAATGATTTGACCTCTGCTGGCTGCAGAGGCAGAGCAGGGTGACTATTTCAGTAAACACCCCCACTGGAGATGTTATAAATAGTCAGGCATCTCTCCACTTGCCCAGTTTGCTGCTCCAGCTCCTAAATCTCTTCCAAATCATTGCAGTATTTTTTTTTCCCAGCTGTTAATCTGTCTTGTCTGCAGAGGAGAGAAGGAACAGCCTTATTTTATGCTTTGTTGTGAGACAAACATAATATAAATAAAGACCTGCAATAGCAGCTGGAGTTAATTCAGAATGAAACACTCAGGTTAAAATGGAGTTTTAAAAGGCAGCATTTAACCCCTTTCTCATTAACAATATGTTTCTAAATAAATAAATTCTTTAAAACCAAAGAGAATTGTTTTGCTCTCAAAATGTCAAAGTCAATATTTGACTTTTAATAAAGTATTTTGCATCTCCTTCCCATTTTTCAGACAATTAGGAAAACTGTCTGAGTGTCACCCCTCTTCCAAATTCATTTCCCAGCCATTTTACTCTTTGCCAAAGAAACTCTTGCCCATTTCCAACTGTATGAGATAGAGGAGAATGTCTGGGGCCCATCAGCCTGACAGAGACAATAACCAGGAACAAGGAGGAGCCCGAAAACCTTTCTTAGAATCTTCTGTAAATCTGAAAACTCCTCTCTCTATTTTGTGCCAACAAATTAGTGGCAGATTGAAGTTCAGTCTGTGTCGCTTCCCTTCTCCGTTGGCCAAATCTCCTCATTTATTTTCTGGGAATAAGGAATGGCTCAGCTGCTACAAGAGCTCATCCTTCTCTGCATTGCCCAATAAGTTTATGAATTACAGAAAACAGCTGAATTTAAATTGTTCATTAGAGAATCAAAGCCATGTGACACAAATGGCACAGATTCTGATCTTTGGAAGGACAAGAGATTCATGTGCTCTAAATAAACCTGATGGGGTGATGAGGACGAGCTGGATGATTAACAAGACTGATAGTGGCAAATATAAATACCCAATCAGAAGCTGCAGAGTGCAGATTAAACAGTATTTTAAGAAAATGAGGTTTTAGTGCAACTTTCCTGGGAATATTTTCACAAAGGAAATAGTGGAAGCATTTTAAATACATCTACGGTGGCTGTTCTCTTTTTAATCACCTACTTAATTATTCAAAATCTGTGTAGTGAAATCCTCACCTCGTGGTTTTAGAGGCTGCATAAAGGCAAAAAAAAAATATGTGTTGGCTGTAAAAGCTGTGTCATGTAGATGTACACCAGCAATTCCAGGGACTACAATCAGTGCACTAAAAGTAATTACAAGCCAAGAGACACAAAATGCTGGGAATTGCAGCAGTCTGTGTTTGGCATTTTTTTTCTCCAGAACAAACATTCTGGAGACATTTCTGGCTTAAAAGGGTGAAGAAACTGGAAAGCAGAACAAAGCTCAAGACTCCAAAGGAAGTGGAGGGAGGAAATGCACTCTGCATTTTGGAATAGTCGTGAATGATATATAAAATAATGTGAGAACAGATGTGTTTGGAATGCAGTAGTGCCATAGGTGTCATGGATTGCTGGTTTTTTTGCATTATTTCTTCTCCCCACTCCCAATTTTCACAGCTGAATTAGGGTCCCCATGACTCCTCTATCAGCAGTGGATGTCAGGCATCACTTTTGGAGCTTTTCCTACCCCCAGCTCTTTTAGCAGGTCTGGTTCTCTGAGTGCTCCTTCATCTGTTTCAACCAAGAAAAGATGATTCAGAAAAGATCAGAATTTTGCTCAAGTGGATCAGGGAACAGGCAGAATTCCAGTGGGAGACTTGAGGGGAGAGCAGGATTACACAGGGGCACACTGCTGTCAGGGAGGCTGTTTGGGAACTCCAAATATTTAGTTCATAATTAGAGAAACCAGTTCAGGTTACCCTGACCTTTGATTTAAATACAAGAAAACAGAGATTTATAGGTCTTAACCAGCAGGATCAGCGTGCTTGAACAGGACAGACCTGCAGCATTGACAAGAAAAGAAAAAAGGAAAGAAAAAAGGAAAAATTCCAGTGGAAAAAAAAATAAAATAAAAGCTCTAATATCCTGTTAAAACTATTCCTGCTGCATCTTTTTGAATTAATGGCATATGACAAAGTATTATTGTTCTGGGAAATCACACTGATGTCCCATTCTCAGTGTCTAGAGCCCTGGCATTAAGAAGTTCAGGACTAATAAATGTCCTTCACCAGCAAAATAATTTTAAAAGTTTATTTAATCACTAAATAGTTCCAGGAATGCCTCTCTTAAAAGTCTTAAAGTTGTCAGAAAATTGGTCATTTACTTTCCCAAACACATGCTTATCTGTTGGTTACACAGCCCACGAGATTCCAGGAAGATCTGGAATATTTTAAAAGTTACTTGAAAAAAAAAAAACCCAAATGAAAAAGAAAAAAAAATCCCCACTGCTTTTACAAGTTGATCTCAATTCCAATCTTCTCAGAATCAGTTTGTTATCTTTTATTTTTTTAACTCCTGCACTGCCACATGCTTTTTTTTTGCCTTATTTCCCTTATTCTCTCCTTCCCACAGACAATCACCAGAGAACACAAGGATGCTTTGGTTGGTCTTTTAGCATTTCTTGCCTTACTGAAGTCCCCATGAATTTTAAAGGGATCCCTGTACACAGGCAGTGCCCTTTTTTGGGCAGCCAGAAGGTTCCTTATCCCTGAAGTCTGAGTGGACCCAAACTATTCCAGGCACTTTGTGGTTCAGGAGGTGTAAGCAGCAAGGATTTGATGAAGAGGAATGGGATGAGTGGAATTCCTGCTGTTAAACCCTTGCTCAGGTGGTCTTTTGAGGCAGCTTAAAAGCCCAGTCCTTGTGTAAATGACTACTTCTCTTGACCACTGCACTTTTCACTGCCTTTGCAGACAAGTTTATATTCCAGGGTGGATTTTAAAGGGAAAGCTGTGCTGTTCCAGGGTGCATGGATGGTCTAAGTGCAAGCAGCAACTATTCCTTTAATGCTACCTCTGTGCAGAAAATATGAACTCTTGGCCCTTGCTCAGACTAAACACTGGCCAAAATTATCTTCTGCGTGGTTGAGTGCTTCCAGTTTTCCATTTCACATCCTCATCTTGACAGCTTGCAGTGCCAAAATGAGTTCAACCTAAAGAAACTTCCCAGGACTTTGGTGAGGCTCTTCTAGCAGCAAAGGGAACTCTGTGGAGATTTTAGGGTTCTGGGTGCCCTACTCTTCTGTTTCATCCAGAGGTTTCCTCTTCAGCAGCCTGATCCTTTCCCACCAGGGCAAGGTCAAATCCACAAGTGTTGCTCTTCACCCAGTTCCAATTGCACCCCAAAACATCCAAGCTGAGGTAAGCAGAGCTTTGTTCTCAAGCTGGGGAGTCCATGCAGGCTGCCCAGGGATTCTGGGGACTCTCTCCTCTCTGCAGGCATTCCAAACTCACCTGGACCCATTCCTGTGCCACCTGCTCTGGGTGGCCCTGTCTCAGCAAGGGCTCAGACTGGATGATTCCCAGAGGTCCATTCCAACCCTAAGGGTCCTGTGGTCAGGGGGAAAGGAGAAACTTGAACGCTAAAGGTGTTCAATCTATTGAGCTGATGCCAGAATAATTTTTTACTTTGTCTTTCACACCCCTCTCACACACTCTTTTATAGTTTGATGTACTCTCAGTGCTTTTAGCCCCACACTTGTACCTCCCCAAGGCTGAGAACTCAGCTCAGCCCCACGGCACCGTTAAACCAGGAGAGCAAACATCCTGGGAGCCCCAGACACCAAGGGCNTGGAGACTCCTCAGTGTGTTCCTTTGTCTCATTTGTGCTCCCACAACTCCTTGGTGGGGTCGCTTGGCTATATTCTCTCCCCTCCATGGTCCTGAAATTTCTGTAGCTGGTGTGAGCCATCCCCTCCACATTTCAGCTCCTGCCAGGACTGCACAGTTTGTAGCATTCGTAGCAAGCTGGATGAAAATCATCATAAAATGTCTTGTGTCTGTGTGGTGTGATGGGAGCAGAGGGCAGAGAGCAGGATTTCAACAACTGCAAGGTAACTTAGAACATCCAGAGGTTCTGGTGGTTACTTAAAGCACAGAGGGACAGAAGGATGGAGTGGGTGAAGAATTGCAGGAGAAGAACTCAGGGGAAAGCATTTCTAGCTGATAGTCCAGAGGATGACCTTCATGTCATGTCATGTCACCCCTATACTCTGTTGTAAACATCCTGATAAAATGAGTATTTAAGGCTATTAAGGTTTTATCATTTTCCTCTTTCAAGTCCTTCCAGGCTAAGCCTCTTTTGTAGGTGAATAAACCATACTTTTCCCAAACTTCCTCCTTACAAAACTATTTGAATTGCCAACAGTTAGAGACAAGCAATACATTGGTTATGCCTGGAATCAATATTCAACACAAAGAGCATGAAAAGAATACACATAAATACACATATATTAAAAAATCACTGCTTGTCTGGATTTAGTGGAACTTGTGCACTTCGAGAGGGAGCAGGAGGATCTGTGTCACAGCAGATCTGTCACTGACCCTCTCTTTACTACCAGCAGTTGCATTTAATTAAGTTTTAATGCTGCAATCATCTCTGCTCAGCCAAGAGGATAATGTGTTACTCTGCACACTGACATTACCCATGGAGTTATTTGAAAGCAGCACACTGCCTTTGTGTACCACCCTTCCCACACCTCTCCTTTCCCTCTTCAGCTCCAGCACAAGGGAAGAGTAAGAAGTGAGGAAGAGAAAACTGAATCATGTCTTGCAGGGAGGATTCTCTGTGTGGGAGGCACCTTCTGCCCACCTGAACTACACCCAAGCTCGTTAGTGTAATGTTAAAGAGAAAATAAAAACAGATAAATAAACGAATGAATGAATAAATAAAATATTTATTTGTAAAATAAATAAATTTTATTTCTAATTAGAAATGAATCTTTTATTTCTACTTGATATATTCAAGAGTTTGGGGTTAAAATCTCCTTGTCCTAAAGCACAGCAAGGCAGAGGACTCACATTTTAGGAGATCTGTGTCCCTGCTCTGACTGGGAAAGCTGCAGGAAGTTATTTGCTCTAAACCATAAACATTTGAATTTGGGGGAAATTAAGTCTACAGGGCAGAAAGGTGGTGTTGAGGGTCCCTCTGAAAATGGGAGACTCCCTCTGAAAATGGGAATCTCCCTCTGAAACCCCTGAATCTCCTCCCTGGCCAAGGGCAGCTCAGTGTAGAGGTGATGCACATTACATAAATAAGTTACAACACATGATTTTTATCTTTTAATTTCATTAAAAATGTGTATTATTTCTGGTTTTCTCCCCTGTTTTTGGGAGAAATCTGATGTCTGTTAAACTCTCCTGCTCTCCTGAGCATCCTGCAGCTCTGTCCTGAGTCACTTGTGGGGTGCCTGGGAATTCTGCTTGTGTTCATCCAGCAGAATTTAATCTCAAATATATCTTATTTTTGATAGCAGTGTAAAACCCGTGCCAATTTCAACATGGCAAGGGCATGGTTGTGTTCTGTGTGCTGGAAGAGGGAATTGGAAGCACAACCCATGAGCCCTGAGGTTGTTGGCTCTTGGACTGCACAGATCTGTGCAGTTAAATACAGCAGCAGCAGGACTTTGCCTACAACAAGAGGCAGAAAATTGTTCATTTTCTTGGCTATAAATAAATATAAATACAAATACAAATACAAATACAAATATAAATATAAATATAAATATAAATANGGTAGCAATTTGTACCACATTTATGGTAAAATATTTTACACACTCAGAGCATAATTTTGTGATTTCCTGAGGGCAAAATACCAGAAAGAACAATTGGGGGGGAAATGTCTGTGACCTCTTAAATTCACACAAAGGAATAAGCAGTTAAGAGCAAGGTGCAACATATGACACAAATAAAGAGAGTAGACAGAACCATCCATTAACTGTGGCAATACTTATTATATTATTATTTATTTAATTTATTTATTATATGTATTATTCTATTCATATCTCACTTGGTGAGGTATAATTTAAAGATACAGGGAAAAGATTCACCTGACCAAATGGAGAAGTCTGCAAAGCTTCACAGGATATTGATGTGGCAACTCCTGTGGGGTTATGACCTGGATTCTGTCTCTGAGCAGAGAGAAAGAGGAGCTTGGAGAGCAGAGTTCACCTCATGGAAAGGCAGATGACAAATGTACATTGGGTGGTTTGCACCTTAATGATGACTCTGTCAGAGGAGCTCAGTGTGACAATTCAGCTGCAAATATCATCACTGAAGATTTCTGAAGTCAATTATGATTAGTCTCAGCTTTTTGCAATTTTTCCTAACCCAAACAGCAAAAATATCAGAGAACTAGAAAAGCTACACCTAAATGTTTAAGTGGTATAAGGTCCCATTACTTCAAATGTTATCTTAAATGCTCTTTAATAATTAAGCCCAGAAATTAAATCTCCTTTTGAAGCCTATCCCCCTGCCCCTATTTCACTAGGATGGCTGTCCTTGATCTGCTTGGATTATTGATGCTCTGGGTGAATAACCAAACATGAGGAGCTCTGTGTGGAGCCATTGGTTTGCCTTTAATCCTATTAAACACCACATTTAACAATCATCTGTGCAGAAGCTCTGCGAGATGTGGGAGGAATGAACAAACAAATTCCTGACTGCTGATCAATAAATTGTAACTTCTGAAATCATGATGTGGCAACTTTTTAAAAGTATCTTTAAACCCTTTTCACTGAGATTCTCTTTCAGCCTTTCTTCACCCAACCTTTTGCATACAGGCTGCTGTGGGCTTGGCTACGTGGGACTCCAGTGATTTTGCTTTAGCTGGGGGAGCTCTTTTCTCTGTTTATAAATGAAATAAATGATTTCTCTGCTGCTCTGATCTGGCTATGGTACCTGTGCAAGCTGGAAAGCAGATTTGGAATGCATCTCCCTTCTGCCCTTGACCATCGTGGTCATGATGAAGCACATCCCCAGTGCTCCCCAAATCTCCTGGCAAGAGATGCTGCTGGTGGCAGCTGCAAGTGTGCCAGGAGAAATTCAGCATTCAGGGCTGCTTATCTGCAACTCTGAAAGTTATTTCCCATGCTCTACAGAATGGATTGGGTGTATGGCATGAAAATATTACCTCTATCAACATCTAACACTGCACTCTGACATCATTTCAATTCCTAATAGAGAAATATTAGCCATTATCCTTTAGCTAAAACACTATTAAAAAAAAAATCACCAAAATCACATAGTGTGTACATATAATACTACACAATTAAAATTACATCCATGCACACAAAATGATTGTGGGTTTTTTGCAATCAAAAGTTGTTATCTCCTAGTTCAGCCAGTCCCAAAATACATTTTGTGGAAAAGGAACAGTTCCAGCCAGCAACAGGACTGAGTTTTATCTTACCATGCCTCAGCTGCCAAAGAGCCAACACACACTTTGCTCCACAGAGTTTGCACAAGTCAGAAGTGCTGTTATAGAAAATCAACTCAATAAACAATTCTTTATTGAACTATTGGAAAATGATGGAGTTGCAGTCTGTGGAGTTCTCCCTGCCAGCATTCCAAAGAAATCAGGAATACTTTAACATCCAGAGAGCAGCTGGAGTGTGAGGAATGCCCAGCAACCACCTGGGAGAAGTGGAGATGGCTGTGACAGAATGCTGGGAGGAAATCACAAAGATATGAGGAGTTAAAATGATTCTTTTAAACCTAAATTAAAACATGCAACGTGCAGTCTGGAGTAGGAAAAAAACAGCCTGGAAAATGTTCAGTTTCTAAAGAATTCCATCAGAAACCAGCAGGTACAAGGTGAGGGTCTGAGCCAGCAGAGACAGGTGTTTGTTTATTTTTCAGGTGTGTGTAGGGGGTAAATATGTTATGCAGAGAGATACATCCATACATATATATACAGTGAGAGGCTGTGAAAGTGGGACTTGATGCCTTTCCTTGGTCTTAAAATTAAAACCAAAACACACTTCATGGGGAAAAGGAGTTTTTTACCTCAGGATTTATTTCAGGATCCTTGGGTGCAGCACTTGGTCCAGGTGGAATGCCCCGAAAATGCATGCACACCTCACACTGAAATACACACAATTCTAGGCCTTGCATAATTAACATATTTATCAAAGATCCCCCAGTGAGAGGCTGGAGTGAAGCCCTCGTTGTGAGGAACCTTCCCCCTGGCTGGGCCTGGCTGAGGTTCCCAAATGTGTTCTGGAGAGGCCCTTGGTGTCTGGGGCTCCCAGGATGTTTGCTCTCCTGGTTTAACAGTGCCGTGGGGCTGAGCTGAGTTCTCAGCCTTGGGGAGGTACAAGTGTGGGGCTAAAAGCACTGAGAGTACATCAAACTATAAAAGAGTGTGTGAGAGGGGTATGAAAGAAAAAGCAAAAAATCCATTCTGGCATCATCAGGAGCTACTATGAAATAGAAGGTAGGACACAGTTCAGGAGGACAGGCAAGTCCCCACCTCTCCACCTGTTTGGAAAGCTTAAAAAAGGTCCACGTTTCATCACACAGAAAAATCCCTTTTTCTTTTGTCCACCCAGGTTTCTCACAGGGTCTCCTGTATAACTCCTAATGTCCACTTAGGTTTCTCGAGGAGTTTGCTGATGTTTCCCATCCCCTATACCCACAGGTGTAACTCCTGGGGGTGGGGATTATTTGTAGTTTTTCTCTGTTTTCACACTTAATTTAGGAGGATAATCCCCCTTGTCCCTCTCTCCCCAATTCGCAGTTCAGTTCCTGGAGATGTTCATCTCTCAGCCTTGACTGCAGAAAACACCTGCAAAGTGCTGTTTCACCTCATCCAGTGCTGTTCCCCACCCAAAAGGATCAAATAAACATGAATAAAAATCATTCCTATCTACAACTTGCAGCATGACTATTCTCTCTGGCATGCGAATTTATTGTCATGATAATGGCAAACTCTGCAAAACATGCAATATATATTTGTTATTCATATCTTTAAAATATTAGCTGACACATACAGAGGTTAGTAACTATAGCAACACTGATAAATTTGAAAGTAATGGCTCTTATTTGCTTTGTACAAAAAGGTCAAGGACTGAACACTTGGAGCACAAACAGGAAGAGCCAATTTTGAGGATTAACTGCTGGAATTGGTGGTGTTAGCATTCCCCATCCTGGTAACATTCATCCCTGGACACAAGGGACCCATTAGGGATTCAAAAGGAAAAATATCTCTCTTGACTAGCAACCAGGAGGCATGAAATTTCCAGTTTCTACGAAATGTTTGATTTCCTCTTATTTTTCCCTTGACCTTTGAGTGATTTAATTTTTCTTAAAATCACCCTAATGACCTTAAAACTTTCCCAGAACTGGGATAATAGGCTATAGTGTGACTCCACACATGGACAAATATTGACAGAGAACATGCACATAGGAACTTGCTGTGAGCCCTGCTAGGCCTCCACCCTCATTGTTATTGCCAATATATGTGGTAGGATTTTTATCTAAGAATTAAATAACCTGGTATTGCCTCATGCTGAGCAAACAGGGGCTGGAAGCCCAGGAAAATAGATCTGGATGATTTCAGTTTGGACATAACCTGGCTGTGCTGAAGGCTGTCATTTTATGTGATTTCAAGCCAATATCTCAACTGGTTTTAAATCAAAAACTGGCTTTAAATCAAAAGTGCTAAGGAGAAGGGTGTTCTGGGCCTGGAGTAGCTTAACTAAGAAATACTTCATATATCTATGGTTTTCCTACTTATATTCAGGGACCATTTGCCATCAGCAGGATTTGTCTGTGCATGAGAGTGCCCAGGGTGGTGAGTGGGAGCAGAAGAGCTCTGAGCTTCAGGAGAGCTTCAGCTGATGCAGCAGAACAGAGGAGTAAAGCCCTGGCACAAATGGGCTCTGCCAGGATCTGGCATAATTATAAACCACAAGAAACAAGGCACTGCTGATGTCTGAAATGGCTCCCTAGAAACAGAGAGCAGACAGGGATAAAGGAATCAAGGAGGGATTGATTGGAAAGGCCTTCAGAGGTACACTCTGGCCTCCAGAGGCTCCTGCCTCAGTGCATCCCAACATGGACAAGGACAGCTCCCGAGTTCTTCCCACTTGGATCTCAGCATCAATTCCCCAAGCAGAAGCCAGGCAAGGATGGAATTTGCCCAAGCTTGCCCCCCTCTTGCCAAGATTGTGGTTTGCAGTTGTTGGGCCTAGGAGGGTCTGGGTGTCCTTGGAGAGCTGGAGAGGCTTTGTTGTGTGTGTGTGAGCATGAGAGAACAGCACTGAACGAGCTCCAGGGAACTGCAGAGTGACACTGGGCAGGGCAGGATTGGAAACATAGAAAAGTTAAAACTTAAGGCATCACTGCCACTTGGCAAACAAGGGCTGGGTGAGAACAAAACCAGGGCTCCAGCTGGACTCAGTCCCAGGAGAAAAGGTTTTGGTGAAGCAGAAGGTATTAACCCTTCAGAGTGGGAATGAGAGAAGTTCAAACCGGGCACAAAGAATTTCCCCATCACTTTATAGAGAAATCACAGAATTCCAGAATGGTTTGGGTTGGAAGGGACCTTAAAGATCATCTTGTTCCAATCCCCTGCTGTGGGTGGGGACACCTTGCACTGGGGGAAGGCTCTGGTAGGTGATTGAGCAGGATGGGCAAAGTCAGCATCTTCTCCAGAGATGCTGGGTAAGAAGGAGGTGATCCTGATGGACTTCCCTGGATATTTTGGCAGCACATGTAGGGCCTGTGAAAATGTAGAGGTCCCCTTTTCTGCAGTGTTAAAGAAGGTGAGAGTGCTCAGCTGCTGTCTAGGGAAGGCACAATCTATGCAACCAAGGTGTTAATTATTATTATTTTTGTGTTGGATTGCAGGATCTGCAGGGTGGCTCTCTTCTTAATACTCCTCTTCGTATCAACCTGAGCAGAACTGGAAAATTACTCAATTCCCCACTGCCTTCCCAGTGCTTTGAATCACTGGGAGATGCAGGGGAGGAAGAGGAGCAGCTTGAAAATCCCCAATCACACCTGAATTTGTCCTGTTCTCCCGAGCACACCCGTGCTGGGTCTTGTGCTGGCTGTAGGAGCCAGGGAGTGTGACAGATAACATGTGTTACTCTGAGCTCTCATTCCCCAGCCTCAGGAAGTGCTGGAATGTTTCTTGGAGTTGAATTGCTGTTATCTCATGTGCTTGGCAATTTTGAACACTCTGTGAGTGTGTAGCACAATCCTTTTACAGATTATTAAATACAAAAAAAAACCCCATGGAAGTCATCTAATCTAATTGTTAGCATATTGGTGCTTCCTAAATTAATTCCTGTGGAATTACTACTTGTTTATGAGGAAAAAAACCCCTCCAAATTAATGAAAAAAAACCCAGAATTCAAATTTTTTTGTATGCCTGAAGTCCCTCATATCCCAAAATTAGTTGTTCTGATTGGTAGCTAGATCCACATTGTTCAAAAAAGGCCTTTTCATCCAAAAAAATATGGATTTCAAAGAGTAATTTTAGAGCAAATTTATATTCTATTGATACTTTACCCTTAATATTCTTTTAGTTATAACCTCCATTCTTTCTCTGATTAAATAACTGCCAATCAAGGTAATTTTTGCAGGATGAAAAGAGAGAATGATTGTTGATTTGTCACCATTTTGCTTTTAAATAAACACATTAAGAACACACCGGTCTTTAATAATTTAATTATTTAATAATTTAAAATGATTTCTAATTGCTTTTGTAGGTCCATTTTTTGCTATGCAACATTTGAATATTATCATAAATTTTGATCAAATTGTGTCTTGTTTGTTATTGACTTCAGTGGAAGCTCACTCTCTCTGGATTACCTTGTGACATCACAGACCATCGTTAACTGAGAATTGCTTATTCAAAGAACAAATTATTCCTTTCTTGACCAAATTAGTTTAGTTAGTCTTGTCATGCCACAGGTCACATGTTTGCAGAGGAATGGGGTAGGTTTTGTGACACAATTTGTAAACCTGCCAAGGTTTAACAACACAAATGCAGAGGGGAAAAATAAGATCTTATAATTTTTACAGCTCCTAAACCCAAGAGTGAAGAGTGTGATTCACCCTCACACATCAGCAAAAAATAGTAGGAGAGAGCCCAGACACACAAAAAATATCCATGTGGTGTTTCCTATAAATATCTGTATTCCTGCAAAGTGAGGAATAGAATGAAGCACCTTGAGTAGAAAATATTTTCCTTATGGAAACTCTGCAGACTGGGGCAGAACTGAAGTGAGACAAACTGGAAAGGGGAAGAGCTCTGCCGTGGTGAAAGGACCACAGCTGCTGGGTCTGGTTATTTAATCTGCCTTTCCATTCAGCTCCTGTAGAAGGAATAGCCAGACATGGATGAAATCAGGGCCGAGAAAATTCCCTGAGGAAAAACCCACTTTGGGGTGTGGCTGAAAGGTGCAGCACCTGAGGTGACAACTGGGCAGAAATTACAAAATATTTCTCTTTTTATGCTTTCCTGAGGTGGTGGATAAAGAATTCCTGCCTGGGGAGCTCCCTCAGCCTCATCTGAGTGGTTCCTGCACCATTCCCAGCTCCATTCCCTTCTCTGGACACCCTGCAGCCCCCAATGTCCTTCTTGTTCCAAGGGGTCCAAAAATGACCTCAGGAATGGAGGTGTGGCCTCACCAGGGACCATCACTTCTCTGCTCCTGCTGGCCACACTATTTTTGACTAAAAGCTGAGAACATTCCATTGATTTTGGTGGACTTTCAGTGCAACACATTCTCATTATCTTAAATAAATTGCGTGGATCCCTTGGGATCTCAGTGCCAGCACTGAAAAGATGTCTTAAAAGTACACAAAGAAATTATTAAGCAGAATATTAGCAGTGAAATAATGAGCAAAATGTCATTGCTTTTGTTACTGCTGGAAGAGTTTATTTATTTAAGGTATTTTTAAACAAAGATTTAAGTTGAATTTTGTACCAGCAGTCTCGGAGCTTACACAAAGACGTGTTTTCATCCAGAATAAAATGTCACCTTCTGTTCCTGAGGAATTTGATGGATTTTGGGAGAAAGAAGTGACTGTGCTTTGTTTGGACAAACATGAACATCACCTAGGGAAAGAAAAGCAAATAAAATCAGCCACAGAATAGTTTGGTGAGGGTTCCATTCATCATCAGTTTTCAATGCCATACCCAAAGGCATCCAAATTCAGTCTGTGAGGAGGCAGCTCAAGCTTTTGAGGTTTCAGGTCCAACCACTAAATTGCCAGAGTGAATTCAGCCTCTTGTCTCCACTGCAGCCTGGTCCTCATCACGATGCTCATATCCAACCCTTGGAGGAACTGAGCTCCTCGATGGTTCCCCCACCCCTGCTGGGCTGAAGGCTCTGTGATTGAAGTCCCAGGGCAGAGGAGGAGTGGGGTTTGCAGCCCTGGAGAACAGTTCTCAAGCACAAAGAGGTCTGTGGTGACACTTTGTCTGCCTGAAGAGGACCTAACCTTGGTGTAGAAGAAACTTGTGTTTCCTCAAGATCACTTCAAGAGAGGTATTGGATGGTGTCCCTTCAAATGAAATATGAAATAACTCCCAGGCCTTTTGCTCATTTCTTTTTCTATTATTTATTTATTTATCCTCTGTGAAGGGGAGTGACCTCTCAGAATGACATGCTCCCTGCTACTAGTGCTGTGAAATGAAACCTCAGTGACACAGTTCACCTGTTTCTATCAGTGTCAGGAAGAATTAAAACACTTTCAAGCTGATAAAGGCTGGAAAAAATCACCTCAGACCATGCAATTCTCTCACACCTCTCACTAGATTCTTGCTGAGATAACATCTACAGTAAGTTCTGAGTTTTGGAAGAGGGAGTTGTGAGGGATTTTTTTCTTTAGAATATTCATCTTGCTTGGAGTCGACACATCAGATTATAACTGACACTACAATTTGTATATTAACACTTCAAGCTCTTCTGATTCTGAGTATTACTTTAGTAAGTTGTTTTTCCTCTAGCTTCTCCAAGGAACTCCTGGTGAGGAATGGCAGGGACAGGAGGAATTCCCTGCTGAAAAGGATCTGGATCTACATCCCCCTGCTACGAGCTGGCATCGATTTCCCACTTGCAGATACGAACCCCAAATAAGATCTGCAGGAGCAAAAGGCAACTTGCTAAACTTGTCCTGCTGCCTCTGCTGCACCAGGACATTTTGGGTTGCTGCAGAAGGACATTTTGTGAAGTTAGGAACTCTAAGGTGGGGGTTGAGAACAGAGCAAACGACGATGTGAACTAATTTGGTTTATCATGGGTCCTTTCTTTATTATCTCAAAATGTAGGGTTATATAGAGGTCAGATAGTTTACAAATTTAGGTGTTTTTTAATTGGTACACAAAGTGAAAAAGAATTCAAAACAATCTCTAATTAAGTTACCGTGATCTCAGTGTAACTATCTTATTTAATATTAAAACACACCTTAACAAACAATTTTTGCTGTGCCACAGGCTTATCACTTCAACCCAGGCTCAAAAATTCTGAGGCCTATCTGCATAGCTCAAAGCTCTTCTATGAGGCAATCATGTCCACGTTCCTTAAAAAATTCTGTTGCAATTTTGGGAGGCTGCAGGAAGGAGAAGTGGTGCCTGAGGCTCTGTCAGAGCCTCCTGAGGCAGCAAATACCTCCTGGCCCAAGCCCTGTACAAGGCAATCAAGCCCCTGGGGGATACTCTACCTTGTATGAGATCTTTTGGAGAGCTCCACAAACAGGATTTTTTGGATGCTTCTGCAGATGTCAGAGCCTTGAAGCATGTAGATTGTTCTAATTAATAAATTAATTCTTCATTGTTAATACTGGGGTGGTTTGGCACTGGCTGGATGGGCACCAAAGCCACTCTGTGACTCCCCTCTTCAAGCGGACAGGGGAGAGAAAATGTTCATGAGTTGGGACGAGAACAGAGAGATATCAGTCACCAAATGCAGTCACAGGCAAAGCAGACTCAAAGTCAGGGATATCAATTGA
The DNA here is from genome assembly GCA_013400515.1 of Erpornis zantholeuca. NCBI lineage: Eukaryota > Metazoa > Chordata > Aves > Passeriformes > Timaliidae > Erpornis > Erpornis zantholeuca. Next base: position 106,466 of record VZTN01007656.1, read on the forward strand.
ATTTGTTATCTACAAACTCAGAGCAGGTTAGTGAGAAGTCAGATAAATCTTACACACCTTCCCCCAACCCTCTCTCCTTCTCAGCTCTATCTCCCCCACTCCAGGGGTGCAGGGAGATGGAAATGGGGTGCTGTGCTCAGTTCATGCCAGGCTGTTCCTGTCACAGAGGGGACAGAGTCCTTCCCCTGCCCCACTGTGGGGTCCCTCCCAGGGGAGACAGCTCATCTCTAACCAGGATCTGTTATCTGCCTCATCATGATGTAAAATAATATTCCTGCACTTAATAATGACATGGAAGGTGAGGCACTGCTGACTAAACTGTCTGANGCAATACATATTTCCCTGACTTTCCTCTTTTTCTTAATTTATTTTACTTCAGAGTAAAATACTTATTTTACTTCAGAGTACTTCAGAGCCCCAGAAGTATTGCTGTAAAACTCGTTTTAATGGTAGCCCTGAAATCCCAAGAATTAAAGTCAATTGAAGGAGAATATATGTGATGTTTGATTGTGATGTTAAGGAGTCTCTCCCAGGTTAAGTAATCTCTTTCACTAATATGCTCCTTCTTCCTTTTCAGTCTTTTCTGACTCTGCTGCAGCTTAACAAGATGTTTCAATCTGTCATTTAGTTCTTCCAAGATCCTCTCCTTCTTTCTATTTTGACATGTAAATGTAAATTATCTTCTTGGTGGGATTTGAGTAACTTTTAGTTCAAATTTTAGAATTAGGGTTTAAAAAGATTAAATGAAGCGATAGGACAAGGGGGAATGGCTTTAAACTTAAAGAAAGGAGATTTAGGATAGAAATGAGGGAGAAATTCTTCACTGTAAGGGTGGTGAGGCCCTGGCACAGGGTGCTCAGAGAAGCTGTGGCTGCCCCTGGACCCCTGGAATTTTCCAAGGCCAGGTTGGATGGGGCTTGGAGCAGCCTGGGATAGTGGAAGGTGTCCCTGCCCACGGCAGGGGTGGCACTGGATAAGTTTTAATGTCCCTTCCAACCCAAACCATTCTGTGATTTCATGCTCCTTGTGCCTGATTTTTTCCCAAGGGTCACTCCCACCACACAGCTCCCCTTGGAGGGCTTTGTGGCTTTGTTAACCCACACTTTGAAACCACTCAGAACGAGCTACAAACCCTGTGGACTCTGCTGAAACCCCAATGATTCCCCTACTGATTGCACAGGATGGACATTCGAGCATCACCTCAGGTAAAGCTCTTGTCTGGTGCTGGAACACCCTGTGCTGCCAATTAGTGCAGCTAAAAACCCTTGCCAGTGTTGGCTCGTCCTCCTGAGCTGCAATGGGAGAGCAGCTGGATCAATACATTTGACATATTTTCCATTACCATGGGAAGGTCAAAGTCACTGCTCACCCTCGTGAATTCCTGTGCTGCCAGGCCGAGGCAGCAGCCAAATGTGGGGAATGGACAGGGGAGGTCCTCAGCTCAGCAAAATGAACTCATCCAGAGGGCAACAGTGAGTGGCTAAAAATGAACTAAGTGAGAGAAAAAACATAACCCCAGCTTGGGGTGAAGTCCATGGAAATTCAGCTCCCAACTTAGGTCGTGTTTTGCTTCAGTGTCTGCACTGTATTTGAATGCTCCTGAAGTTGAGGTTTTTTGGCTGGAGAAAGCTTAAATACCCATCAACTCTTTTCTTTTTCCACGGAGGGAGGAGGAAAAAACAGAAATGTTTAGGCTAAGGAGAATAATTCCTATCAATTTTCTTGAACTCTTGCTCTCAGCATCTCTCGGTGCAACTTTCTTTCTCAATGTCTCTTGTCATGAAGGGCCCAGAACTGATCCTGATGCCTGAAATGGCTCCCTGGAAACAGAGAGCAGACAGCAATAAAGGAATCAAGGAGGGATTGATTGGAAAGGCCTTCAGAGGTACACTCTGGCCTCCAGAGGCTCCTGCCTCAGTGCATCCCAACATGGACAAGGACAGCTCCCGAGTTCTTCCCACTTGGATCTCAGCATCAATTCCCCAAGCAGAAGCCAGGCAAGGATGGAATTTGCCCAAGCTTGCCCCCCTCTTGCCAAGATTGTGGTTTGCAGTTGTTGGGCCTAGGAGGGTCTGGGTGTCCTTGGAGAGCTGGAGAGGCTTTGTTGTGTGTGTGTGAGCATGAGAGAACAGCACTGAAGGAGCTCCAGGGAACTGCAGAGTGACACTGGGCAGGGCAGGGCTGGGAACACAGAAAAGGTAAAACTCAAGGCATCAAGCCCAGGGTTTGAGGTGTGGCCTCAGCAGTGCCCAGCACAGGAGACAATCCCTGCCCTGATCCTGCTGGCCACAATATTGCCGGCACAGGCCAGGTGCCAGTGGTCTTCTTGGCCACCTGGGCACTCCTGGCTGATGCTGAGCTCTACATCCAGTAAAGGATGGAGATTCTCCCCAGCCCTCTCTTTGTTGCTGATAGTATTTACAGAAACATTCTTCGTGGATGCTGACTTGTTCAGAGGAGATTTTCGGCAGCGTTTGCAGGAAAGCAAATTTTCTCATGGGGTGTCCTGAAGGCCTTGAGAGGTGGAAAACAACTTTTGATAAACAATTCCTTGGTGAATTACTTGCACCTGCCGTTTGTGGCTGATGTTTTGAAGAGATGTTTTGAAAGTGGTGTTGCTCTCCAGCTAACCTGTAACATTCAGGGCTGTTTCTCAATTAACCAATGGTAAATGTCTTTGCAGAGCCATGTATAAAAAAGTGTACACTTGATAAACAGGATCCTGCTCTTCCCTCATGCTTTCTGAATGGAGTAATCTGTGTCCTTAACACAACAATTGACAATTTTTTGTTGTTTTGTTGCAATAGCTACTTTTAAGTTTTATCTGGGCTTTGACCCTTCTAATTTTCTCCCTGCATAACCTCATGACATCCTTGTATTAGAGTTGCCTGGCCCCAGCCCCAAATGTCATAAACTCTCCTTTTAGTCCTTAGTGACACACAAAACTCTGTGTTGGGCCAGGTCAGTTTTATTTTTCCTCTTTTTTTTTAAATCTTTCACCATTTCCTTGCTTTGAATCTTGTGAGTCACAGGCACTGACCTTGTTTCTGTGCTATTTCTCCTGCACTCTGCTGGGACCTCTGGAAAGACATTAAGAATAATTTACCCCCATAAGCTTCTACTTTCCAGCACCCGTGCAGAAATGAAGCTTTAAATTTTCTTTCTTCCAAGACAACACAGATTCTGTAGCTAAACCCCACTTTTGTGGGATGGTTTTGTGTTTGGGATGGTTTTCTCACACAGCTGAGGCAGAGGAGACTGAAGAATCAGGGATCTCAGACTGAATGAGAGTGTTTGTAGCTGAGAGGGGAAATGCAGCTCTCTTTTCTTTCGAGGTATTATAAAATATCCTGCTGTGATTGCCACGTCTTTTATCTCCAACTGCCTCGGCCTAGTTCCTAAAGATGAGAGGTTTTCACTGATCATGAGCATGAATTTGTGATGATGCCCAAAATACAATCAGGGGAAGAGTGAGGAGAGTAGGAGAAAGGACAGCATGAATAAAAATAAAGATGGGCATAAGGTTCTTTAAGTGGATAATTCACAGTGAGGGGGGAAAGGGAGTAATTTCCCTGCAGAAATGTTTGTTAATATTACTGAGCTTAGTAAATTTTTGTGGTATTGGTGGGTGTGATGCTCCTGCTGGGTATTCCCTGTGCAGATGTCCTTGCCTTGTCTTGCAGATCAGACCCATTCAGGGCAAATTTTTGTTAGATTTTCAGTAGGTTTAATATTTTAACTCATCTTCAGCTTGTTATTAGAAGAATATCTGTGATTTTTAGTGGAAATTATCCCCTTGCAAGGACATTCAATAAACCTACACCCATCTCAGCACTACAGTCCTCTGAGTTATGTCCTGTCCCCTTAAAATCGTCCATAGAATGAAGAACAAACACAAATCACTGCTCTTGGCAAGAGAGCTAAACATCTTCCTCTGAAAGGCTTCAGAGTGGATGGCTCAGATTGCTTTGTTCATGCACTCACCTCCTGCTCCTAATTTTGGAAAGGAATTGAGGCAAAATCAAGCGGAATCAACGCAGTGAATAAATAATGCCTTGTCTTTATATAGCATTTTCTATACTCTAGTCTCACAGAGTCCTCGTGGCAGAGCTATTTCTGGCATTTGGTGTCTTATGTAACAGAGCTGTCCTGCTGCTGACTTTGAAATGGATTGTCTTGGTGTCAGAGTCCAGGGAAGCCTGGAAGCTTCTCCTGCTCCTCTGGTGGTTTCTTTATGTCCCCAGAGCTCCTCAAAAGTGGCCTAGCCAGCGACCTAGGCTTTTGGAGAAGCTCCCTCCACTTTTGGGAGAACCTGAATGCACCAGAGAGGTGAAGAGATTTTTGTTTAGTGAACCACAGAGAGTTTGGTTGTAGTTTTAGGATCTTGCTCTATGTATTACATAGGGACAAGATGGAGATTTTTGGGTGTGGTTTTTCCTTCTTTCTTCTTCTCCTCTCTCCTCTTTCTCTTCCTCTCTCCTCTGACACCATTTCCTGTGGTGTGTTGGTTGGTGGAAAAAAGTTAGCATTGAAAAGACATATCAATAAGATGAGGGTTTACTGGTGTTGGAAACAAAATAAAATATGTATTGTTTCTTGAATGGTTGTTAGTAAGATATAAAAGGTAGCTGCTGATTAGCAGCCATTGCCTTTCTGCCCTGGTGTCCTTGGAGGATGCTGCCTCTGCCTCTGAGGTCTTGATAAGAAAAATAAACAACTCTGAAACAGCACAGAAGATCTCTTGCTGCATTCTTTCCAACATGAAGAACTGAAGAAAGAAAATCTCCAGGGCAGAGAGATTGAGAGAATCTCCAGGGCAGGTCGGAACCCAGGCCTCTGACATCTTGGCCTTCACATCTTCTCCTGGCAGTGCACACCACAGATCCTCTGCTGCTCCTTCTAGCAGCTTTTGGTGTTTCCTTGTGGTTCAGTGTTAAACATGCAAAGGAAAAGTGGAATTCTGCTTTCTCCAGGTGAGTTTGAGCTGACAGATGCATCTCAGCAGCAGAAAAATGTTGGAATGAGAGACTTTCCCCACGTGCACATTATTTTCCTACCACATCATCACTAATATCCTGCACAAATGGTGGGAACAGAATTAAATTCACAGCTCTGTGTAGTTTGCCACCTTTTGCTTTGTTGGATTGATAACACAGATGGTTGAAAGGAGTTGTCCAGCTTTTCATGTCACCCTAGCTCTGTGTTGTTTAAGGAGAGGATAAACACCTCCAAGGTGTAATTTGTATCACCCAAAAAGGGCTATCCAAGAGAGGGTGAGTGGAAAACTCTATGTGACAAGTTCTACAGGTGATGTGCTGGGTCTGTTACATCTATAAAGTGAAATATTCTTAAGATTAATTCCAATTAAAACAGCTTTCCTTCTGGATAATAGTTGTAAATTTTAGATATAAAGACTTCTCTCGACACAAATCTGACCCAAAAAGTGGCATTTTCCAAGCTCTTGTTTGTAGAATCTTTAAAAAAAAAAGTGTTCATAGTAGCATAACATATTTATTGGGGAATTTTAGTTTTGTGCTTACATTTTTTTAAAATGAAGCATTTAAAAATGAATTTTCTGTTTATTTCCTACTATAACACAGACCACAAGACACCCAGAGATCTTGAAAGTGAGAGGTTTTCTTTTGCCACTTCATTTTTCACGTGGCATAGGAAAGAACAGAGTGTTCATCTGGAACCAGGAGAGCTTGTGCCTGATTATTCCCAGCTATTTAAACACTGGTCCTTATTATACTGTGAAATATTTGCATGCATTTATTAATTTTTTCTCCTTATTCTCACAGGCTGAGGTTATCTATTTATTGACATGCCATAACTCATTCTGTTCCACATCCTGGTGCCTCAAAAGAAAACATATTGGGTGACAAGAGTCAAGTGTCCATTTAACTCAAGGACATATTCCCTGGTGCTCTTCACAAATACCATATTGTAAATATGTAATTTTAAAAGAAATTTATCCTAAAAAAATAAAAAACAGCGCTGCAAGGTCATTAAAAATAATTATTTCATTATTTTTTTTCCCTACTCTTCCCATTTTTATCACTTGGTCTGAACACTGAGCCCAAAGTGAAATGCTCTGTGTGGTAACTGATGGGGTGAGCACAGTTAGGCTCCTCTTTCATGTGAAAACAAGTATGGCTGGGAAATGCAGCACAAAAACATTTGTGAGTTGGCATAGACTAATTAGGGAATCAATTTTAAGTAACATGACCAACGGAGGCAGAGCAGAAACATCTGTGTGAGCCACTGGGAAGGGCTGGGCTGATTTACCCATGGACAGAGGGGAAATCTCATTATTTATTTGTTTTGCTCATGCTGAACCTGCAAACTGAATGATGCTAAATTTTAGTTTGGCTCCAGGGTTTGGCTTGAGCAAAGCCGAGGATAGCCAAGGGAATTAAGGTTTCATCCTCTTCCTGAGAGGGCTCTGTCCCATCCAAACCACCTCAGCTCCAAGGAATTTCCTCTCACCACCTAAGGAGCAGCCCAGTCCTGGAGCTGGATGGATGAAGGGACCACATTCATGTGGGAGGAAGAACTGAATTCAGTTCTCTATATCTTAGCAATATCTTCCATTTTTATAGACCAGATGAAGCTGTCTGGCCTATTTTATTATTTCCTCCCTTGGTTACAGTCTCACATCAGGCAGTGAGGGGTTGGTTATGGCAAGGTCAGCTGCTACCTAAACCTCACCACATTTTAGTTGCCTTTCCTCTGAATTTATTAACTTCAGTTCAAGCTGGGGGGTGCTTGGCAATTGGGACTTTGAGGTGCTGTGAATATTTGCTGCATGTGACCAAGGAACCTGGCCCTGTTGTGATGCATGGACTAAAGGCTGGATTTGTGTGACAGGGAATGGTGGAACAACTCATTTACTGCAGACATATGAGACCACAAGCAGAAGCAGATAAAATTATAATGTCCCACAGTATCCAGAGCCCCAGGCTGTGGCTTTTGCCAGCACCATGAAGGTTGATGTCCCATCATGAAGAGCCTCTCATACAATCCACAGAATAAATGTGGCAGAGGGAAACTGTTGGCAACAAGAGTGGGAGAAGTTTTGCATTCATGGTTTTGAGCTTCTCACTGAAAGCCAACTCTTTCTCAACAGCTCTTCCCAATAAAGTGACTGCAAGGAGATATCTCTCTTCATCTGTGTAAAGAGGTGATCCCTCTGCTCTGTATTGTCCTTAAAATCTAAAAATGTGTTCACTCTCCCTCAGAAGTTTTCCCCAGAGCATCCCTGATCGTCCCCATCACTACATCCCTGGCTCCCAGGCTCCAATCAGAGAAGAAAAATCATATTTGCTTGCACTCTTTGGAGTTATGAGAAACTTTTACTGCTGTGGGAGACATCCTAGAGGCAGAACATTCAACTGGTCTGACCTGTTTGCCATGGACCACATCAGTCCAATTCCTTTGGTATTTGTCATTTCTACAGAGCCAGGTTCCTACACTGAATTTTTTAATGAATGCTTTATCAGTTCCTTGCAGCCAGGATTCGAACTTCCCCTCCCTGCCTTCCTCTGCTGCATGTAAAACTCCATTTCCTTTCCTTTTCTGGGCAGAGAAGATAAAGTGATTCAGAACCAGGCAGTGTTTGTTTGGGGTCAGCTAAAAGCCCCTCAGAGATAAACAGGGAGAAATATATGGATTTGATTTGGGGCTATTTGTCTATTAGTTGTGGGTTTAATGAGGAAAATGTAGTTACCTGGGAAAAATCATGGTTCAAACTGAAAGAGGGGAAATTTGGCTTAGACATAAGAAGAAATTCTTCCCTGTGAGGGTGGGGAGGCCCTGGCACAGGGTGCCCAGAGAAGCTGTGGCTGCCCCTGGATCCCTGGAAGTGTCCAAGGCCAGGTTGGACGGGGCTTGGAGCAGCCTGGGACAGGAAGGTGTCCCTGCCATGGGAGAGGTGGCACTGGATGATCTTAAATTTCCCTTCCAACCCAGCCCTTTCCAGGATTCTGTAATTCTCTGGTTCATTCTGCCAAGGGTGGATTTGAGGGCATTGGCATTATTTATTGTGCAGCACCCTCATACCCTGGAGTTGTAGCTGATTGCTCAATCCCTTTCCTCACCACTTCTTTTTCCCCTCCCAGATCCATTTAGCTCCAGGACTTGAGAAGCCTGCAGGAAGGGAGAAGGAGAAAAAGGAGAAATGGTGGGAATGGAGTCAGAGAAAATCTGTAAGGTGAGGATGAGGGGTCAGGTGATGGGATTTTAATTCAAAAGCAAAGGTGAAAGAAGGAAGTTTGGATGAAACCCAACCCACCAGAGTGGGGTTTGATCAGCTCTGGCTCATGAAAACAGAGAAATGCTTCTGCAGTGTTTTATCAGGAGTAAAGTCCTATGAAAGGGCTATGAGAGCTGAGGAAATTAAAGGTTATTAAAGCTGGAAACAGCAGTGATGGGGGACAGCAAACAGCTCCATCTGGGCTTAGTGCAGATGTACAGTTGGGTGGAATTTAGAGATTTTTGAGGTGTGGAAGAGCAACAGGATTTGGCAAAACATCCCTGTGAAATGGCAGATTAGGGCAAAACCAGGAGGGCTTAGACAAGATTATATTTGACTGTGACAGTCATCCTAAACCACCAAGGAGCTCAGCCCATTTCCCTCAGACAAACTGTGAGTGCTGAGAGCCCCACGTGCATACTTCAAACAGATTGAAACCCAGCGTAACTAAACCCACTCTGAACTGCAGCTGATGCAAGGTTATTCCAGTTAAAACACAGCATTCAGAGGGGAAACCTTCAAATGCACTGAAAAAAATGAACCAGGAGAAAAATATACATATTTTGTATTAAAAAAACCCCTGTATATGGGCTACATCAGCCTCCTAAAAGCATTTCCAGGTGGCCAAAGATTGATTTCTCTGCTGTTGAGGCAGAAAAGCCAGAGCAAAGAGGAGTGAAATAATTCCTAAGTGAGCACTGGCAGAAATTATTTGTTCTCACCACTACACCCATTTCTTCCTTATTCTCAAGAATGAACTGAGACTGTAAAATATTCCAGGTTTTAGTTGCACTTTGCTCATTGTGTCTGCCTGTAAAATACCTTTTTTTTCTTTTTATAACATGGATGGGTTGAAAGGGAAAAGAAATATTTAGAGGCAGGTTCTTCAGACCATTTAAGCACCTGATTTTTCTCTCCCAGAGTATTGTTTATTATTTATTCCCCATTTCAATGAGTTTAATGATGAGGTAATATTAAAAATTTTATTCTGATGGATTCTTTCTCTTTGAGTCTCTTGATTAAGTTAAGATGTTAATAGGGAACAGCATCTACCCCAGCAGGGCAGGAAATGGAGAACATTCCCTTTATTTCTTCCCCCCTAGAAAGTTGTGCAGAATTGCTTTCCTTAAATGGGAGCAGAGATTGAAAACCCTGCCAAGAGCCCAAGCTCAAAGGTAAATATTAGTGTCAGAGTACAAGTAAGGAAAACACTTCCAATTTTATAGTGCCTTTCATCCGAGTGTTTCAAAACATCTCCCAGATATTGATCAAGAGTTTCTGAGGGATTTTTTTATAGGTCAAGCACGTCAGTACAAATTTCCCATCACAATGTAAGAGGTGAAAAGCCACTAGAATGGAAAGAATGCTTTCTGTGGCTTGTTTCTAACAGCTGAGAAAGGGAAATCAAAATAAAAGGGTTCAATTATTTTTGTAATAAAAATAAAAAAACCCCATTTTTTTATGTTTATGTGTGTATTGATTGGGGGTGTTTGGTGAGAAATCCATAAAGAAAGAAGTTCCTGGATTCAGAATTAACCCTTTTTACACCATCCCTTTGAAATAGAATCATTGGGCTAGCACTCATATTTATTTAAAGTTTATTTCATAGACCCTTGGGATAGCAGAGGATTAAAAGCTGCAGAAATCAGATATGATGAAACTTGTTCATGTTCTTTCCTCATCCTGATTCCAGCACTCACCCAGAGCTGGGTGAGTTTTTGCCCTCTCCATTGCTTGTGCAGATTGTTCCTTAAGCACTTTTATCCCAGCTGGTGCCATGACATTCCTGCTGCCCACGAGATGACTTTTCCAACCAGATTCCTTTGGGGTGTGGAGAGTTGGACACAACAATAAAAACACTCTACACTGCTGGTGTGGAGGCACTCTCCAGAGTAAACCACGAGTAGAATGTGGAATGCAAATCAAAATTCAATCGATCAAAACCAACCTGAAAATTTGGGTGACCTCATGTGATTGGCATAGTTTCTAAATCAGTTACACATTTCCATTCTGTTGTTTGAGCTCAGTCTCCAAAGGGATTTTCCCATCTTTTTGAAAACAGAAGCCAGATTTAGGGGGAGCAGTGTAAAAGCCAAGAGAGCTCGAAGGCAGAAAAATTTCTTTCCACTGCAGAACTTAAAACAAAATGCAGGAAGGTTGGAAGAAACCCTTAGTATTCAGGAATGGGTAATGCTGTAGATGATGTTATTACTCTGACAATTGGAGGGAGAGTTCCAATAATACTTTGCAATTTAAGGCATTTTCTTGTTGTATTTCAATTGGATTCTTGAGGAACAAGTTTATGGGAACACTATGCAAATGAGATTGAAAATTTGTCTTTTTTCTTTTTTTTTTTTTCACTGTAAAACATGAACAGTGACACAGGTGTTGTTTAAAAAAAAACAAAGACTTAATTATCCGAGATTTGGAGAGTTACTAATGACTCTTGGAGAAAATGAGAAGCAATTTTGTCGTGCTCTGTTAATGTGCAAAGTGATTTATAAGGGGAGCAGTAATGAATGTTGTCACTTCTAAACAAAACAAAGCACTTGTAAAGAACATTGATCTGTCCTTTTTTTCCCCCCAGAACTTAGATGGATGAAGATTGCAACATCAGCAAAGTTTAACTAAGTTGAGTTAACTCTGCCAGCTACAAACTCTTCTTTCAAAGGTATTTCTTTCATTCTATATAAACCAGACTTTTTCCTTTTTGCTTCATGATATATTTCAGCTTTGATCCACCCAAAGGCAAGTGCATATCCAAATAAAGCAAAATAAACTAGGAATTGCCATTAATAATTTTTAATATTTATATCATCTTACTCAAGATAACAACCAGACTCTAATTGTGTTTTATTCCTTCTTTTTATAAAGAAAACCTTGCCCTTGATTAGAGGGGAATTAATAGAAGTTTATGACCACAAGCCCTGCAATTCCAGCCAAATTATTCTGCAGTCACTTCTCAGTTACCTGTGGATCCATTGCCCTGTTTAATGTGGCACAAAACTTCTCACGGGATCAGAGAATATCCTGCAGGACTTCTCTCTCTATTTATTTATTATTATTGTCTCTTTGCCACCCAAACCAGTTTGAATAATGGAAGTAAGAGGGTTTTTGGTAAGTGTTGTCTTCTTGGTTAAAAAAGGTAGAATTAATTCTAGGTATTGCAACAATAATCTATGAACAAATACCCTCCTGAGACACATAAATTAATTTACAAAATTAAATGTGCTAAATATGTGCTAAATATATCGACTACTTTGCCTCTTATGAAAGATCAAGCTTAATGACATTTGCTTACTAACCTTTCATATTTCAATTAACGCTGGCAAAATATATTGGACCAATATTCTATTCCCCATCTCTTGATCTCAGAGAGAATATAAATTCTTTTATTTCTACAAGGGGACATCCCAAATGCACTTTCTCAGGAAAAGGATTCAAGTGTCTGGGAACTCTGGGAGGATGAAAGAACAAATAATTTGTCTGTAGGTTCCAGCTCAGGTTTTTTTTTTCCTACTAAATATTCCCCTCCCTGTTCCTGGGAACAGGATTTTGATATCCAGCTCTCCTTTGCTGTGGGACCTTGGTGGGAACAGCAGGTAAATCATTCCAAGGAGCGTAAACACAAGGAAATGGTTTGGATCATCACACCTGGGTCTTGATCTTGTGCCACAGCCCAGCAGGAAGAGCTCAGAACTTCTCCACACCCAAACAAATTGAGGATTTTATCCAAATAGACAGCACAACAACATTTTTATAAAGAGCTGAAAGTCATCCAGAGAGAAAGCAAAACAAACTGCAGTAATTCCTCCAGCTGTCAAAAGGCACTTGACAGAATTAACCAAAATTAGAGTGGATATCTCCAGTTTGAGAGTAAATGTGGCTTTAGTTCTCATTTTGCTTTCATAATTGGAACAAGACACGGTGAAATTGTCTGGACGCCTCCGTGTTAGAAATAAATTAGTTCCCCTTCATAGTCTCTTAAGAAGAAGGACTTAGCAAAGCCTGCTGCTTTCTGCTTATTTACTGAGCCTCTGCAATTATAACGAGGCAAACACAACTTGCTAAATAGCGAGAACACAAATGGAAAATTGAATTTGTGAGGAGCTGCCCTCGGGCGCAGGCAGGAATTCTCTGCACTCATCTATTTGCATTTCCTCGCTGGAAACGTTGGAGTGCCACCACAACACGAGCAAAGGTGGTTGGGACTGAAGGTGGGGCCACGAGGGGACAATTCCAGATTCTCATCTGAGCTGGCCTAATTCTGCTCAGGGTGCTCCTTGAGGGGATCTCAAGCCCCAGTTTGATTGAAATGCCAGGAATTCTCCTCCAAACGGGGCTGGAAGAGGAGTCAGGCTCGCTGAAGATTGATGGATGCAAAGGAAGTGATGGAAGCATGGATTGGATGTTGGGATCAGTGCTCAAATCCAGGCTGACCACCAGCTCTGCAGGAGCAAACACCAGACAGGGGAGTGTGAACCAAATCTACCTCCATGTGCTGCTCCCCACCTCAAAATCCCAATTTTCCCTGTCATATCAGAAAGGTCTTCATGGGAACATCCCTCAGCAGGTCTATGTACATCACCCAGGTTTCCAACCCTTCTTCCTAAGGCTTACTCTTCTTTTTCTTTCATATTTGTATCCTCATTTCCCTCACCACAAAATCTTTGGGATAATGGATTATCTTCTGGTAGCTCCAATATTATTTTGGTCTCTCTCTTCCTTTAACCCCAATTATCTCTCAGCTCATTTCCCAGAGCCTTTTGGGGCTGATCTCCCCACAAATCCTTTTCTCTGCATCCCATCCTACCTTTTCTCTTTCCTGATGTTCCCATCCCATAAACACCAAAAACCAAAAGCAGCTCTACCATCTCCCCTGAACTCAAAATAAGGAATTGTTGCTGTCCATCCAAAGGCATGAAATAAACTTTCCACTCAGGAGCTTTCATTTTGAAGCTCCTTAGGCTTCCCTGAAATTCATCTTGATTTATGAGCACAAGGTGCACCCACCATGGTGACACAGATGTCTCACACCTGACTTCTCATGCCTTTCACCACCTTTTTTTATTGGACCCAAGTTTGTTTATTTACTTCTTTGTTTGCTTTGTTCATTTGTCTTTAAGGAAAGCAACAAAAAATACTCTTTGCTCTGGGAAGGTAATAACTCTTCAGGGCAGTGTCTTGAGTATTCATATTCTTCAGAAAGTAAAATAATTTTTCACATAGTTAATAAAAGTAGGAAATTAGAGGTCAAGAGTGGAGCATCCTTTGGTGTTCTAATATTCCATTTCTTTATTGCCTTGGTTTGCAGTGAGGGAACAAAATTACAATGACTGGAATTTTTTTAATAAAATTGGATTATAGCGTTGGCAGATTGATGACTCTTGGCACTCAAAGTCCTTGAACAAGCCCTAAAAAAAATGCTGGAAGGAGATCCTCTTCTATTAAAGTCAATCTAAATTTCAATGCTGACTTCCTGAGTCCAGAGTTTCAGTGTATTCTGAGAGTTCTTCAAACAGATTTGATGATGCACTTCAGACCTTGACTTGTTCAAATAAATAAGTCTTGTCTCCTGTCCATGTTTCCTCCATGACTCCAGGGTTTCTCATGGTGATGTGTTTAGCTTTTCTTCTGCCTTCCTTCAAAACATGAGGAATCCAATCCTAGAAACTCCAGCAAAGTTTTTTCTCTTCTTCCTCACTTCCTCCCACCATCCCTTTCAATTAATTCTGGTGACAGTTCTACAGTGCTGGGTGGGGGACTCTTACCCAGAAATGGTTTCCACAGCTGAGGTGTTGGCTCCCTTGTTCACTCCTAAACTTACTTTATTTTTATCTCAAGGAATATCTTCAGCATTTGTGCTTGGAATTCTGATTTGTTGAGTGAGCTTTTAGTTCTCTGGAATGACCTAGACCTTGTGGCTTAAACCCAGCCAGGAACTCAACACCACACAGCTGCTCACTCACTCTCTGCTCCCAGCAGGGTGTAGGGAAAAAGAATGGGAGGGTAAATGTGTGGATTGAGATAAGAACAGTTTAATAATTGAAATAAAATAATAATTGTGACAACAACAACAACAATAATAGCCATAACCATAACCATAATGACAATAATCATAACTATAATATAATACAATATAATATAATGTAATGTAATGTAATATAATAGAATGAAAATTGAAATAATTTTTTAAAAGAGAGAGCAATAAACCTGCAGAAAAACAAATGATGCAAATGAAAAACCATCGTTCATCACCAACCAAGCAATGCCCAAACAGTCCCCAAGCAGCAACCCCTGGCCAAATTTCCCACTAGTTTAGATGCTGAGCATGATGCCATNAACAACAATAAGAGCCATAACCATAACCATAATGACAATAATCATAACTATAATATAATACAATATAATATAATGTAATGTAATGTAATATAATAGAATGAAAATTGAAATAATTTTTTAAAAGAGAGAGCAATAAACCTGCAGAAAAACAAATGATGCAAATGAAAAACCATCGTTCATCACCAACCAAGCAATGCCCAAACAGTCCCCAAGCAGCAACCCCTGGCCAAATTTCCCACTAGTTTAGATGCTGAGCATGATGCCATAGGGTCTGGAATCTCCCGTGGGACAGCTGGAATCCCCTTTCCAGTCTGCCCACTGGCAGGGCAGGATGAGGAGACAAAAGGCTTTGACTCTGTGCAAGACCTGTGTCGGTGTTTGTTTGTTTTCCCACAGTCCCCACCTTGGTTTTCTTGCTTCTTCAGTGTCCCATGTCCCCAAAAGATGAAATGAGGCTTCTCTCTGCTTTTTTCAAGGTTGTTTATTTTTCCCTTATCANGAAGAGACCAAAAAATCTCCATCTTGTGTCTATATAATACATAGAGCAGGATCCTAAAACTACAACTAAACTCTCTGTGGTTCCCTAAACAAAAATCTCTTCACCTCTCTGGTGCATTTAGGTTCTCCCAAAAGTGAAAGGAGCTTCTCCCATCAGCTTAGGTTGAAGGCTAAGCTATTTTTGAGGAGCTCTGGGGACTAAAGGAAATTCCCAGAGGAGCAGGAGAAGTTTTCAGGCTTCCCTGGACTCCAACAGACCTGCTTAAAAATAACTAAAACATCCCTTAATAATCAAATCTGTTTTCAGCACATTTCCAAAATATAAACCTTTATTAGCAACCATGAAAAAATTAATGCTGCTCCAAAAAAAAAAAAAAAAAATTGGCACATGGGTTTTTCACTGTGAAGGGGAGAGGAAGGGTATCTTGTTCTCTAGAAGTCTTAATTCCTTAAAAGCCTTAATTCCTTAACATCTCCATTGGGACAGACAAGAACAGAAGTTGGCTACCATCATAATGGGGTTAAATTAACAGGGATTTGTGGCTTTTGTAAACTTTTCTCCCCTGTGTCACTGCAGAAATCCCTCCTGACCTCTTGTTTTTTCGCCATAATAAATACTGTCTACAGAAATACATTATTCACAATATTAGGTTAGATTTGATTTACTTCCTGGAACCGAATTCCTTACCGGTTCCCAGGGAGCCACAGTCATTCACAGGAGCATTCCTTGTCCATAAAAATAACCACCAGGACTTTCAAAAAATCCAGCATCTCCAGTACAGTCCCAAAGGCATTCCTGGGTGCTGTTCAGTGTCCTGAATTTTCAGGAAGGTCAGCAAACTGGAAAGTTGTCAGCTGCTAATAAATTTTAAGTTCTGTGCCCTGTGAGTAGAATCCAAGAGAAATCAGGATCCTCTTGCAGTGACTTAATACAGACCCTGTCCCAGTGCAGCAAATCTTTTCTATGTGAAGTGATTAGAGCTGTGATTTAGGATCATTTCAGACACCTCCAGTAAATTACAAAGGCTTTTCAGAGGTGGTTATGTCATCATACATCCTGCAGCCTTCCCCTTCCATTCTTTTTCCAGGACTGATTTTAGGGCTTGTCTGGAACGGTTGACTCTCTCCTTTTCCTTGCTTCTTCGTGGACCTGTGCCACAGGCAGATCTACACAGGCTCCTGGGATCCCTGCCCAAACAAACCAGCAAGTCCCTGTCAGGAAAGCATCCAGAAGCTGTTGGCAAGATAAACTCTGCTCCAGACAGTTGGCTCCGAGCAGTTATGGACGTGAACCATGTCTAATTCTGGTGCCCTTCATCTTCTGTGCTATCCCAGGAAGATTTATGCATTCCTGTTATCTTTTTCCCCTGCCTATAAACACGTGGAGCAAGGAATGAAATGTGCCCTTGTGGGCAACGCAAAAGGTGAGAAGGCTTTCAGATTGAGTGAGAAAAACAGGTTTCAGAAATAAAACAAAAATTTTAGGTTCGGCTGCAACTGCAAAAGCCTGAAGTTAGAAGAAGATGCAATTATCTAGACAGCAAGGACATTAAAACAAGGGTTAGTGTTTCTAGGTTTGTCTCAGAGAAGTCTTGAAGGTGCAGGAAATGTGCTTAGCAAAGAGACTGAAGTTTTAAGCTTAATAATGGAATATTGTGCATTGTTACTACAAGACATACAAGTGAGTATTGTCTGTAACAGGTGTGCATGTGCTTTTTAGTGACTGGTTAGAACAGCTGTCTGTAAATGTTAGAAGCTTGCTATTGGCTGAAAAACTTTTAAGAATGTTCTGTAACCAAGAGGTTTCAGGTTGTGAGCTCTGGCGTGAGCTCATACACCATCTCTCGTGTATGTGAGGCTGATGCCTGAATGAAATAATAAAAAATCTCTTGGAACATCTGCCTGGGCTCCTGTCCCATTTGCAAGGTAAGGGCGACATGCCCTCACTGCCATCCTGTAAAAGCACAGCCCTGGGGTGTTGCAACACACGAACACAACACCTGCAAAAAACCCTGCAGTAATTCCACTTCAGGACCTCTCCAAACCATCTCTAACTCTCCCCCCTGTAGAAAGGAGCCAGCCCTGGTTTCCCCAGGGCTTTTCCACAAAGCACTCATGTCCATGATTTTCTCAGAAGGTTCATTAATTAATATCAAGAGAACAGAACAAGTCTTTCTCCCTCCAGCAGGTTCAGCTGCAGGGAACATCTCTGTNTCTCTGAGGTTTCTCAAAAACCCAGTACCAAGTCACCACCACACCCCACTCTCATTTCTTGCTCAAATATGGAATCATAGAATCTTTAAGGCTGGAAAAGCCCTCCCAGACCATCAAGTCCAGCCTGTGCTCATCCCCACTCTGTCCCCAACCCAGAGCACTGAGTGCCATGTCCAGGTGTTCCCTGGACACCTCCAGGGTATGGGCACTCCAAACCTCCCTGGGCAGCTCCTGCCAAGGTTTAATCACCCTTTCCATGAGAAGAAATTCCTCCTGATGTCCAACCTGACCCTCCCCTGGCACAGTTTGAGGCCATTCCCTCTCAGCCTGTCCCCCTTCCCTGGGAGCAGAGCCTGACCCCCACTTGTCTCCACCCTCCTGTCGGGTTCTGCACAAAACCAAGTTCAGAATCAACAAATTCCTTCCTGGGCTACCAAAAACTTCCAAATTTCAGTGTAGAAAACCAAAAGTGAGAAGAACAATTTGTCTGAGGTTGATTCCCTGCTTTATGGCAGCAATGCTAATAAGGCAAACTTCATGCATTTGCCCTGGAAGATGCAATAATGGAATTAAAAATGTCTAAATGCAAGCTGTGTTTTTTGCAGACATTTTTCTCTTTATTCTCTCTATTCTTCATCGAATCACTGCTGAAAAAAGGTAGTGGAAATTTGCTTCCAGAGCTGCATTCTGGAATAAAGAATATTAAAATGTTTATATTAAATGAGAAAAAGTTGGAACTAACAAATTTAAAAAGAAAGGGAAATATAGGTGTTGAAATAATAACCCAGGAAATATTTTAGCAGTTTTTTTTTCTTTAATAGATTGATTTAAATTCTAATTAGAAAACAAATATAATAGCTTTTGAGTATTGTTTTTCAAAAAGAAGTTTCTAGGTTTTTTTTTCAGCCCTACAAGTCACTTCTTCTTTAGGAATTAAAAGAAACAGATATCATAGAGAAACAAAGGTAAGACTGCGAGGCAGCTACACATAATTTCAGGTTAAATTGTCTTCAGCCTGTCTTCTATCACAGCTGCTTTTAGTGCTTGTTGGGGATGTGGAAATGTCTCTGTAGCTGCTAAAAATAAAGAGCACTCGAGCAGGGATGGAATGAAAAGCCATTTTTGTCTGTGTTTTAAAGTGCTCTGTACTTCACATACTTAAGTCAGTGGAGATTTTATTAGGTGGAAACAGAAACTTCTTTTCTTTGGAGCTTCTAGGGGCAAAATGAGCAAGAGAAAGAATGCAATTTCAGGTTTTAAATACAACAAAAACTCGACGACATTTTCAATTACTGCAACGTTCAAGACATTATTTATTTATTATCAGACATAAAATAATACACAATGAGTATAGAATATATACAGCATATATCATTTAAAAGAGGACCAAAAGGTAACAGTCAGAATGAAACATAAATATTTTGACACTGGAGGAACTCTTGATCCAAAATTTACCTTGCCTTTAGCATTTTATTCTTGCCTTTCACTTCTCAAGTCTGTGTAGTTCCATGAAATGTTTGGCCTTGAGTCAATTTTATTTTATTTTTTTTTTTAGGAAAAGTGTTTTACTGGATCATTTCCATGCATGTCAGCACCTGGTTTCGATGGAAAAAGTAAAGATTTTCCTCTGCTTGAGTATTTATTTATTCAGGTGTGTGTCTGGAGAAAGTTCTACCTTCTTCCCTCCCCTCTTTAGATGTTCTGTACAACACTTCACAAATTTTTCAGGCTAAGTCAGAAAATTACAGATTCAGAGATTTTTTTATATCTATTTATATATTTACTCAAATTCTGTGAAGCCAAACTGTGAGAGACATTGATTAGAAAATTTTAATAACAAACAAAAAGGCTTAAAATGCAACAAAAATTGTTTCATCCCTCACAACAGAGGACCTTGGCTTTTCAAGGGGTGTTTCTTGCTTTTCTCTGACTACACAGGAGGAGCAGGTGTTTCAAACAACCAGAGCATATAATTTTTCAGTTGACTGAATTAAGGTAAAATCAATTTAAGTCCATTTTCTAAGCATTTCTTCTGCTGCACGTGTGGTAATTTCCATATTGGTTGTGGGTTGGGTTTTCATCTGGGGAGAGGGATTTTTAATTTTTTTTTCTTTCCTTTGTGTTTTGAGGTGTTTTTTTAACTATTTCCTTTTTTTGTCCGTTTTAAGATATCACAAATTTTTTTCTTCAGTCGTTAAGGTTCATTTTTTCACAATAATTTTTCACAACATTTTTTCACACATCATGACCAAGATAATGCATGAACTATGGTGTGGTGCCAGCCAAGGTGGATGCAGAGAACACCACCTCATTTTTTAAACTTCCCAGTTTTATTTTGGATTACTGACATTCCCAGTAGGATTTATTTCACTATTTCCTGTGTGTTTCCTATGCCAAAAGTGTCTATTATGGGAGAGCAAAAAGTGAGTGCCTCTCATCCTTTATCAAATGGAAAAATCCATTTTGAGGTGATAGGACAAGGAAGAATGAGTACAAATTAAAAGAAATTTAGAGGAATTTAGGTAGGATATTGGTAAAAAATGCTCCATCCCTGAGGTGTCCAAAGCCAGGTTGGATGAGGTTTGCAGCAACCTGCTCTGTGGATCTACAGCAACTTTGATTTGGCCAATTTGTAAGATTTTATAAATAAATTTATGTTAAAGGAACTTTGTTTCATCCTTTCATGTTTGCTTGAGTGGAAATGGATCAAAATCACATCCCTAGCTTGAATTTTTAATAATTACATGCAGATCTTCAAAGTTAGAAGAGAAATTTAAAGAAGTCAACACTGCCAACAAGAATTGGCTTTACTGGAAGTCAAATTCAATATTTTTTTGATGTTTTGTTTCATTTTAAGCTTTTCTCAGTCATTTTGTTTTTCTTTTGATTACATTATTGGCTGAGAATATTAAAGTGAATAACCAAACACATTTTGAACCTTCTCCCACAGGAAGATGATGATGCAAGTTTGTTGTAATATAATAAAAACAAATTATCTGCTTAGGTTTTTCGTTTGTTTTAAAGAATGCTGATAATCATTGGAAAACAGTCATGGAAGATTGAAAAAAATACTTAAAATAGTTGATAATTTGGTATGTGATAAGCACTGCTTCCCAAACTGGACATATCTTTCTACTTGTTGGAGTCCAGGGAAGCCTGAAAGCTTCTCCTGCTCCTCTGGTGGTTTCTTTATGTCCCCAGAGCTCCTCAAAAGTGGCCTAGCCAGCGACCTAGGCTTTTGGAGAAGCTCCCTCCACTTTTGGGAGAACCTGAATGCCCCAGAGAGGTGAAGAGATTTTTGTTTAATGTACCACAGAAAACTTTTAGGATCTTGCTCTGTGTATTATATAGAGACAAGATAGAGAATTTTGGGTGTTGGTCTTTTCTTATTTCTTCTTCTTCTTTCTTCTCTTCCCTTCCTTTCTTCTCTCACACCTGTTCCTGTGGTTTGCTGGTTGGTGGAGGGAACTGAGTGTGGAAGGGACATGTCAATGACATTGACTCTCGTTGGTGTTGGGAACAAAACAAAGTATGTAGAGGTTTGTTTTCTTTCTGTCCAGCTGAATTTTTTACCATTTGTTTAGAAAACAAATCCTGTTGAAGTGTTTTCCTCTCGTTGTTGACTGGGGCTCATCTCACTTAGCTACAGAGACCTGAAAGTCTGTGGGTGTTGGAAAGTTTGGCTTTTCCAGAGTGGTGATTCCAAGTGTAATTTCCAGCAGATTCAGACAGAATGGCTGAGTCTGGCAGGGATTTCTGGTGATCATTTAGCCCTGGCTCACTGCTCTGCTTTGATCAGAGCCTCAACTAGAGCAGGACCACGTCCAGATTGCTTTTGAACCTCTCCAAGGATGGAGACCCCACAACATCTTGGGGCAACCTGTTGCTGTTCAGTCACCTTCACTCTAAAGAAGAGTTTTCTTCTGCTTAAACTGAATTTCTGGTATTTTAGTTTCTGCCTTTTAGCTCTTTTCCTGTCACTGAGAAGACACTTGCCCTGTCTTTACTCCCCCATGAGGTGTCTATACCTATTGGGAGATGCCCTGAGCCTTCTCCTCTCCAGGCTGAGCTGTTCCAGCCCTCAGCCCATCCGTGTGGGTCAGATATTTCCATCCCTTTACCACCTTTTGTTCCTTCCCTGGCTTCACTCCAGTATTGTCCCAGTCTCTCCTGTCCTGGTGCTCGGTGCTGGACCCAGGACTCCAAATGTCTCATCAGAACTGAGCTGAGGGGAGATGTTGGCCTGAGAAACCATGGATAACTCAGCCCTGGAAGTGTTCCAGGCCAGGCTGGATGGGGCTTGGAGCAACCTGGGGTAGTGGAAGGTGTCCCATGGCAGGGGTTGGAATGAGATGATCTTTAAGGTCCCTTCCAACCCAAACCAAGCTGGGAGTCAGTGAGGGATTGTCTCCCTTGACCTCCTGGCCATGATTCTCACAGCACAGCCCAAGATGTTGGTGGCCCTTTTCTTGCCATATTTCAGGCTCTTGGTCAACTCATCATCCCTGAGGACTCCAAGGGACTTTTCTACCAAGCTACTTTCCAACCTGTTATCCCCTGGTCCATCCTTCTGTGTGGAGTTATTGCCCTTCAAGAATTAAAATGAAATATAAAACTCACTTAGACTTAACACTGAAATATTAAGATGCTGCTCCATGAATCACTCTCGTGGCAGTGTACCTGCATCTAATTCCTCTTGGCTTTAATGCATTCCAACAGGAAGCAAGTGCTTATACACATTTCAAGGGCTGGAATTAATCAGTCTGCTAAAAAATCATAGAGAATATGTATGAAAGTAAAAATATGCAATCATTGATCCTTCCCACAGCAAGCATATTATCCTTTTTCCTGTTCCTCAGAATCACCAGAGTCTTCAGAGCATCCTGACCCAGTCCATTTTAAATAACCTCAGCCTGACTTTTGATGCTGCCATTTGCTCCTTTAATCTTTGAAGAAAATTGTTCCAGTCTGCAAATGGAACGGATCACCACTGAATTAAAATCTGAGGAGGGACACAAAGCTCTGCTGCTCTGACTCCCCCTCCCACTGCCTTCATTATTTAATGCAACATTTGAAAAGTGGCCTAAGCTTATGGGAAATTACAAATCTCCTCAGCGCATTGAGCAGAAGGAGCAATTCTATTTCCAGGGCAGTTTTCTGATCAGAACCCTTTGTTCCATATGAACAGGTGTGTGCTCAAGTCATTTTGCTTTTCAGAGTGCAGAGGCTCACCTCTTTCATTTGTTCTTCACACCCGAATGAGTCTCACCTCCAGCAGGAACTCTGAGACCTTCTCGCTGAGAACGAGAGCATTGTTCCCAGCAGCACATCACACACCAGAGCTGCTGAGGAGTACAAAGTGTTGCACAAGACTGGGAGGGAGAACAGCAGGTAAAGGTTCTCCCTCTTTTCAGGTGTTTTCTTTGTGGGGTCTGAGCCAGCATTGGACACCTTTGGCAAAAGCAGTGAAATTTTCTCCTTGAGCAACCCCACAGAAACCAAAGGAACTCTCTGTGGAAGATGTTCTGCTCCCAGAGAGCAAAGATACTTGGATCTGTGAAAGATCAAAATTTTCATCTGGGCAAGAGCCTCTCCTGCTAGGCAGGGTTTGGGCAGCGAGGTGGCTTAAAAGGCTTGTGACAGATCCTTTGGGACTCATTCTCCCCTTTGACAGTGTCTGTGCTTTCCATTCCGTGGCCTTTAGCTGCCATCAAATGTTGTATCTGATGGTGTTCACCCTTGTGTGGGGTGATGCCATTCCCCTGTCTCATCTAGGACTATGCAAAGCACATTTCTTTTCACATTTTAAGCTAGATTGTTCCCTTATCTAGCAGGTTAATTTATTATTACTGTTTTCTCCTCCTTTTTGTACCCAACCTTCCTGCTGGGGCCTGGAATGAGCTGCATTGTGGTGTGACTGTGTTTTGAGTGTGGTTTTGCACCAAATGATCTTCAGAGGTCCCTTTAAATATAAATCAGTTGATGTTTATGGCCTGAAGCCAGGCCAGTGATATAAAAGATGCCAATCCAGGCAGTAATTCTTAGCAGGCATTCCTAGGATGGTGCTCCTAGGATGTGGGTGAAAAGTTTCTACTATTTAGATCAAAATGAGAAATGTGCTGTCCCCCAACATGCAGGACATCCCCACACTTGGCTGGGCAGACACAGGGGAGAAGAGGGAGGTGGTACAGGCTCTAGGTGGAAGATTCCTTGCCTTTCCTCGTAAAGCTTCCCTCAGATAAGTAAATTCTGTGAGCCTGGGGCCTAAAGCTCATCCTGTTGAACACGTGCATGCTTTGTCATGGTTTTCATCACCCCAAGACAGCACAGATGGTCCAGACTATCAGAATAACCTATAATCTGTTATTCCAGCAAGCCTTTTGGAATTATCTCAGGATCCCAGAATGGTTTGGATTGGGAGGAACCTTAAAGATCATCTTGTTCTACACCTTCCATTATCCCAGGTTCCTCCAAGCCCCATCCAGCCTTGGACACTTCCAGGCATGGGGCAGCCACAACTTCTCTGGGCAGTCTGTTCTGGTGCCTCATCACCCTCACAGGGAAGAATTTCTTCCTTATATCTAATTTATACCTCTCCTTTTTTGCTTTAAGACATTTCCCCATTTACACTTACCTGTGTAAAAAGTTACTCTCCCTCCTTTTCCATAGCCCTCTTTAAGTACTGGAAGAGGCTCTAAGGTGTCTCCAGAGCCTTCTCTTCTCCCTGAACAATCCCAGTTTTCTCAGCCTGGCTACTGAAATGGACTTTATTAAAACCCCACCCTAGTGTTAAAACCAGCCTGATTTCTTCTGGTGTAGGATCCAAGCTAAACCAGAATTTTATGATGACACCACATCTACCTGGCACGACAGAAATCGAAATTGTGGTTAAAATCAAAACAGACCCAGTGTTTAAGGCCTTGTCAGAAATCAATAAAATACTCCCCTAAACGTACTCTGGAAAATATCAGAATATATTCTGCACTCCTGTCTGCTGTCCTTAGTCCTGTGAAATGCATCCCCTGGCACCAGTGGCTCTGTGCCAGCATCTCTGCTTGTACAGACAAAGGAGCACGAGGCAGAAAAAGGAAAGTTTCCTTTCTGCAAACTAATGTGGGAGAGAAACTCCCCTTTTTGCTTCCCCTCTCAATTTATTCCAATCCAAGCTGCCCTACTTGGTTTATTAAGCATCTCTTCTTGATCTCTGGAAGGACAGGATCTTGCTTTAGGCAGACTCTCAGTTCTTGTGCACAAAAAGGAATAACTTGGTTTACTTTGCCAGAGTTCTTTTCAGTTCCTGACCCCATTAAACTAAAGTAATTCCCATTCCTGTCTGGGGAAAATAGTGTAAAATGCTGGCAAATTTATTCTATTTGGGTCTCAGGTAGGAATCAAAATTTTGCTGCCACAAATTCAATCTTCTCTCTGCACAATTCCTGGTAGGAAAGGAAGGGAATGTAGTGATAAAGCATGAAGTGAAAAGGGAAAACCTTCAGGAACTGGATTTGTCTTTCTGCCATCATGATTCTTGCATCTCATGATTTTCTGATGGTTTTCGTATCAATTTTATCTTCTTATGAGAAGGGAGTGGGACTGGAGGTGATGAAGTGATGAGCACCAGGACCTGGATGGGAAGGATGCAGGAGGGAGATGCACAAACCCAAGGGAGGGATCAGTTTTGAGTTCCTCAGCTTTTCCTGAGCAAAAAAATGGACAAATTGTCCAATCTGGCTCTGCCTCATTTTATCCACATGCAAAACGAGGAGTGCACTAGCAATTTCTCTGCTGTGTGTGAAGCACTGGGTCAAACTGGGAGAAAAAAAGAAACCCTTCATAGAGTCAAAAAAAGGCTCTGCACAACAAAACAACATTTTTTTTGCTAATAAAAGGGACAGTTCCCAAATTCTCTGTTTTATCTCTTTGCAGAACTCACTTGAATCATGACCTTTATTTGCAACGTGCCCATAAAATTATGTGAGCAAGAGATGTGGGAGATGAGCCTCTGAACAAAACCCTGCCTCTGAATGTCTTTGCTTTGGCACAGCAGGACAGAGTCAAACTTAAAATTTTTTTGAGTCAACTTAAAATTTTAAGTTTTAAGTTGGGTATTTAAGGTTGAAGAGGAGAATGGAATTAAACCCCAAGCCCCACCAGGCAGGAAAATGCCACCCCCCAGGTTTGAGAGAGGGAAAACAAATGTTTGAGAACCTCAAGCCCCACAGATCAGAGATATAATAAATATAATTTTACAGAGATATTTTTAGGCTAAACAAAAATAGTGGCGAGGCAGTGCCAGAATATTTGTTTGCAAAGGTGATTGATACTGACTTTAATTAAAATAGATCCTCCCACGCAAGTCTCTCCTCTCCTATTAAAACTCCTTTTGAAATTATTATCTATTTATTGTTTATAAATAGCCAAAGGTTTTTGTAGCTCATTCTTGGCCTGATCAACAATAGGTTTGACCTTGACTTTGAAAGAAGTGGGGTTTAGTATTATTAAATTCCATGATTTTCTATTTAATTTTCTTCCCATACAAAAGTTTGTTTAGTTTCTCCTTCCTATTTATCCTCAATCATCCATGAAATGTCTTATTTTGTTTTGTTCTGCTTTATTTTCCTTCTATAGCACTCCCAGTTTATTCCTGATCTTCTTCAATTTAATATATGCTCTTTGTCAGTGTTTGCTCCATGGCTGAGTGTATTTTACATTTATCTGAATTAGATCTCATTTCTACCTATAACATTGATCTTCTATTTAAATTGTTCCTGTTTTCCTTCATCTGGATACTCCTAATTCCTGAAACTTTCATCCATTAGCTTGAAATATACATTTGTCAATACCACAGTCGTAGTTATTTATAAAAATATCCGAAAAAGCCTGCAGACAGAGAGCAGATCTTCCCATAAATCAGTGACCCAGATTTGCTCTGAGCTGTTTTTAGACAGAGCACATTTACTGTGACAACCTTTAATTTATATCGGGAAAGATGAAAATGTAACAAGAACTGGTATTGGAAAAAACTCATATATAAGCCTCTTTCCCTTGTGTTTAGAAGAGTCTTCCACGCAGAAACCACAAGAAAACACAGTTTTAGGACCATTAAAAACACTTCAACAAATTCGGAAGGTTTAAATTTATCACCTCAATATCTCTTTTTTCCACTAAAACTTATTATTCCCCTCATTTTTTTTCTGCCCTTAGTGCATCCTGACTGGCAAGACCTTCCCTGGATCACAGCCTCTCCAACTCTGAGGACTTTTGGGAGCAGGGAAGGTTCAGTTTAAACCAGCAAGAAGAACGAGGCCACAACAATCCCTGGCAGGCACTTTCCGACAGGAAAATATTTCCATTTTTCTGTGGACAGCAGAATAATTTTATTATTCTGATCACTGTATTTTCCCTGCAGTGTGGCTGTGGAGAGCCAGCTCTCCCTCTTTTCCTGCTGCTCCTTTGTGAGGTTTATGGGCAAAGCTTCGCTTTGGGTTTTGCATCAGCGACGTTTGAGCTGCTCTGGGGTTAAACCTGGGCTCAGTAACGGGGCTGGGGTTGATCTGGCTCATTATTTCCGTGACTCAGCTCATACCTACACAGCGTGGGGGGCACCCAGATGAAATCCCAGAGAAGACAGAAATGTTTCCCCTTTTAGGATGTGTAGGCAATCCCAAGGAATTGTCTATAAATGTTTGTCAGTTGTGGGGTGAGGGGCGTTAAGTCAAAATACAATAATCAGTGTTGTCAAACACTGTGCAGCACACAGCTGATAATCCACCAGACATTTCAGTGAAATTAGGAAGAAATTACCCTCACAGTAAGGAATTTATTCCCAATATTTAATCCAAATCTGCTCTTTCAGCTTAAGGCCTTTCCCCCTTCGCTGTCACCACCTGCCCTTGTGTAAAATCCCTCTCCTTTTCCATAGGACAGGCTTGGGCAGCAATTCAAATTCCCACTGAAGTTTGGACATCTCTCAGTTTAGTAATTTTTTTAGCAAGATGTATTATCAAGCACACTCCATAAATATATCTATATATTCATCCCCAAAGTTGCTTATTCCCAGTGAATTAATTCTGATGTGCTCTGATTTGGAGGCACAGAAAGCTAAAAAACAGGAGACTTCTAGATAATCCTTGATAATTCAGAGCCTTGATACTTCATCACATCCTTCAAAAATTGATTGTGCTCTGCTTTGAACGTAGCTGGCTTTTGCTGCCCTCCTCTTCTTGAGAGGTTGTTACAAAGCCCTGAAAACCATAAATCCTGTAATTTCCACTCTATATGCATTCATACTCCATTTCTGCCTGTTTTATCCTGACTCTCAGTGACTTTTCATTTAAATCTCCTGCTTTCACCTGGCCTGGTCCCTCTCAATCTTCATTTTTCAAGGCTGGAAGCCTTCTCTGACTCCTGAAGAGTTTCCCCTTCCCCTGACCAACCTGGACATCTCTGTTTTTCCACCTTGGCCTTCCAGGGTCTGTTGAAAATTCCAGCAGAGCAGGTAAATATCCCTGATTACTGGAATTTCACAGCAGTGATTACATTTCAGTCTGATTTTAGCTCTGCATGGTGAGTTTACCTTCCATTGTCATGGGAATATTGGGATAAGAGTGCTGGGCCAGGTTTAGGGATTGAGCCTGGGCCTGATGTGTGACGAAGATTAACAATGGCTGAAAACAATCACCATTATAGGTTTTTTCTCTTTAAATCATTTGGTGGAGTTATGCCAGCACCATTCTCAATATGAAATGGTTCCAGTGAAGGAAAAGACAGAAAATGCTGCCAAACCCAGAGTTTTTTCACCATAATTTGTTCATATCTTGGATCCAGGAACATGAACTGGAATTTTCAGTTGCCAAAGCATTCAGGGATGATGCAACTCAAATCTTTGCTGCTTTTCTCCTGGACACCTGTGTGATATCCAGAGTAATCCCAAGAGACATTTTTATGATTGCAAATGTGATATTGGCATGTGCTAAGAGATTTTCTGATCCAGGCATTTCACCTATTTATTTTACACAACAAAATCTTTCTATAAAGATGATATTGGGAAAATATTTCGCTGTTGGCCTCCAGGATTGCACATGGAGCCTGGAAATCATCTTCTTTTAAATACAACAAAATAAGAAAAAGGCAAAAAATAGCAAACCTTAAACACCTAATGCACCGAAATTATCACAGAATCATAGAATGGGTAGGGTAGGAGGGGATCATAAAGAATTTATTTCCTGTTTCTCTCAACAGGCTTAGTTCTGGGTAGGAAACCTGGTGTGCAATCCAGAGTTTATGGATTAAAGGAAAGAGAAGGAAAAAGAGGGAGAAAGAAAAAGTCAGGCAGAAAACCTCTGTTTATCTCTCTTGGCTAAAGATATTACCAGAATGACAGGAAAAATAAGTATTATTGTATTATTATTTTGAGATGTCATGTTAGGGTTCCAGTGCTGGGCAATATAGAATTTCCAACCCATGCTGAAATTGTAAAAAATATAGGATTTGTAAACCTAAGGTAAATAATCATAGAATCACCTAGGCTGGAATAGATTCTTTAGGTTTTTGAGTTGAACCATAAAATTAGCTCTGCTAGCTCTGGCAGTGTATGCAAATAAAATTGTAGCACACTCTTTATGACATTTTGTTTTTTAAATTCTCTATCACCATCAGGCACCCCAAAAAGGAAGAGGTTAATACTGAGCTAGCAATGAATTGGTAAAAATGTTTAATTTTATATGTGACAGCTGTGGCTGCAGAAAGTTTTGTCAGTCAGGGCAGTCTGGGCACAGGGAGAATGTAGGTGGAGTTCCATCATAAATAATTTAATTGGTAAATTTGGTGAGATGTCTTTTCCTTCCAGTGCTGAAGGCTCCCAGTCTGCACACCTGATGGCTCAGGTATCTGTCTGTGATTAATGACAAACCCAATCTTTCCCAGGATGGTTTAAAGAGAGCTTTAGGCACTCTTTTAAAATGAGATTAATTGGTCCAAACACTTCAGTACTGAGTGATTGTAATAGGGAACAAAACTGAGCTTTTTTAAAATAAACCTTTTCGTTATTTTTTCTTCTTTGAACTGAATTACAATGACAAAGCAAAATTAGCTTTTTGCAATGATTTCATTTCCTGAATTGATATTTTCCAGTTCACAAATCACAGAATCTTGGGCTGGAAGGGAGCTTGAAGCTCATCTCATCCCAATCCCCTGCCATGGGCAGGGACACCTTCCACCATCCCAGGGTGCTGAATTAATTGGGAGAATTCCTTGTGCTGTACCTGTGGTGTTTGGGATGCTGGGATGGTCTCCAGTCTGGATATCATTTGGGCCTGGATTAAGTAGCATCAGAAAGGAGAGTGACAAATCCTGTCTGCATTTCTAAGATTTATTTCAGGATATTTTCCTGTCCTAGAGGACACTGAGCACTGTTTGAATTTCTAGCAAGATAAAATTTTAGGTATGTGGTCCAACTTGGATTTTTGGAGGTCTGCAGGACAGAAATCAAATTCATGCAGAGATTAAAAAAGAAAACTTCTCTATTTTCCATTACAACACACCTCAGGGAGATTACTGGGCTTTGAATAACTCTTTTTCTTATTACTTTTCATAGGTTGTTTTTTTTTTCCTGAACAAATAGTCTCAGCAAATCCCATTTGTATTACATTAAGTAATATCAATTTTAATAGCAGCTTTATGTTCCCATTCTGCCAATACTTCCACTAAAAGATCATCTTTTTCTCTTTACTCCACACATTTCCAATGTAAACATTAGCTGAATTAGCAGCACCTTTGAAGGCTGGTCTGTAATGAAAGAAAATAAAGATTAATTGGTAAGAATGACAAATGGATTAAAGACAGAAAAATGAGCAAAATCAGTCATTAATGTGAGTGGCATTTTGCAAAGAGAAAATTCATCTTTCAGGACTGTGCAATGTCTGAATCAAAACTTTTTTGAGACTTTAGGTTGATCTGTAATTACTTATTTTTAAAGCTTGAATGCATACACAGTTCAATGTGATAAAAATAAACTTGTTTGAAACACAGTCCTGAATAAATAAAATGAACAATAAAGAGCCCAGGAAGGCAAGATTTTTTCAGCTATAACAAAAATAGTGAAGCCTTTTTCATTTACTGAAATAGAGAGAATATAAATTTAACGCTGGAGTAAAAGTGGAGGGGAAAATGAGAGCACACCTTGACACCTGCAAAAAAGAACAATATTGAGAAACTCTGAAGAAATAATATCCCTGATCATTGCTGGAAGGTAACTTTTGTCTTTTTGACCAAGAGGAAAAGGAAATCTTATTTAATGCCTGGTAAGGAATGTGTGCAGCAGCAAACCACCTGCAGAGAAAGTTGTATTGAAAATCCAAACCTAAATCCTGCTTATTTTATGACATCTACTCAATCCTGCATTTCTCATTTGAAAAGTGTTGCTTCTAAATCACAGAAATTGCCTTTGAGGTGACTTCTACCATGCTTGTGTTACTGAGAAGCACAAGTTTTTATCTGATTCCCTTTGAGAACCTGTTGAGGTTAGAGAGCTAAAAAGTAATGAGAATCTCATTTTAGGTGTTTGCACTTGCTGTTGTTTTTGGAGTCTTTAATTGTTCCCAGTTATCTTTCTTTCCCCATAGTCTTTGCCCAGCTGTGTGTTGGAAGGGCTAAATTGTAAATTTCAAGATGTATTTGTGTTAATAAAGGATTTTTAAAACTAATCTTGGAAGAAAAAATTAGGGTTATTTTTGTTTTCTTTTTTTTCCTTTAAAAATACAATGAGAATCCTAAGAGTTCTTCACTGTTGGAACTAGAAATGATATAATCTTCAGAATTTCAAACCAGGACAGGCAAGTCTGGTGTCTATGAAGTACTTGCACATAATATGGCTCAAATCTTCATCTCAAGTCTATTGCTCAAGACAAGATCTGACTCTGTTGGTCTCAGAAAAGTGTTGGCGTTGGAGCTTAGCCACTTGGTGACCTGAACTGGCCAATCCAGACACAAAACATCTCAATATTTCTTCCCTGCCATGAATTAAAGTGATAAATGTAACCCCAGAGAGAACAAGATCCTTTTAGTTTTTCATTGATTCCATCGAGGGCTGAGATTGGACTTCCTTTCCTCAGTGTTTTTATGTGTCCTTTGTCAAACTTCTGATGCATTTTCATCTTCTTCTGTACTTCTGCTTTTCCTTTGGAACCTTGGGGCAAAACAATAAAAGAAAATAATTTTAAAAGAAGGACCAAAAAAGCAATAATACAGCAGATCTTTCCTTGGATGTCATGCAGTACATGAGTGACAAGGGAGAGGAAATCTGGAGATTGAGAAAGAGCTTTCCTTTCACTGCATTTTAGAAAATTTTTTGTCATTGCTGTCTCTTGGGGATGGAAGGACAGGATCAGAACACATCCCTCACGTTAAAGCTGATTCCTGACCATGTCAGAACCCTTTGGATAAAACATTACTTGCACTGCAGAGAACCAGAGGAGATAACTCAGTGTGCTTATCAGTCCTGGACTGCTCAACTTGTCCTAAATACTGAAATTTGAACCTTCACTCATGCTTCTGTCTTGTTCCTTGCTATTTCTTCATCTCCAAGTGTTTCAAATGATTTTGTATCTTGCCTTCTTGTAGTAAAGAACAAATCTGAAGAACAAATAAGATTATTAAAGACTTTGTTTTCTTTCTTCTTCCTCGTCCTTTGCTGAGGCTTCCCCAGGGTGGTACTTCCTGAGCTATTCTGTGCTCTCAAATGTAGAACATGTGAAAACTCGCTGTTTTCTTTTCCTGTCAGAGAAGTAAATGAGCAAAATAAGACAAAATGAAGCTTGTATTTAAACCAGAATTTACTTTGGTTTACTTCGAGCCCCTAAAGAGCTGACAGAGAACAGATTTCCCAGAGAAGCTGTGGCTGCCCCTGGATCCCTGGAAGTGTCCAAGGCCAGGTTGGATGGGGCTTGGAGCAGCCTGGGACAGTGGGAGGTGTCCCTGCCCATGGGTTGGAACTGGATGGACCTTGAGACCTCTTCCCACCCAAACCATTCCATGATTCTATGAAACCAAAAGTGAAATTAATGAGTTGCTACCACTAAGCTCCCATTCCTGGGACTAGCCTGGATTTGATTTGATGCCACTCCCATGGTGCAGAGGTTATTTGTTGAATTCTTGTCACAACTCTTTCTGTTTCCATAACCACTTCCACTGATCTGAGCACCTTGCTAACAGGGATTTAGACACTGATTCTTGAGCCTGGGGATTGTTTGAGGGAGCTGTTTGGGCCAGGAGGAAGACTTGTCAAGAATAGTCATGTCCTCACAACATTTTTACGTGGAGCAATGTAATCATATTTCATTTCTGACCCCTATTACATGGGCAACCCTACCTTGAGAATGAAAAGAAGTTCATCACAAAATAAGAGTGTAAAATCAATCAGCTTTTTTGGCTGGCACTGCTCTGATCAGAAAGCTGTTCCAGCAATTTTCTCCTGTGTTTGTTCAAAACTTTCTCACTTCCATTTTAATTTCCAGCTGACTGTGGCTCAGAGTTGTCAGGAGTCATTCCTGTGGTGGTGACTTGGCAGTGGGTTTTTGAGAAACCTCACAGAAAGGCTGGAGAAATGCAAGCTTTTGTTAACTTCTCCTGAAATCCATTTTCTAAGGGAACTTTTTGGAGTTTCCCAGGAGAAAGCTTTGATGAAGAATGTAAATAAGAGAAATGTTGGTGATAAGGTGATTGCCTTGACCAATGAAATGTCTTCCTCTGCCTTGTTGTGAATTCCTGACTGGGACAGAGTCAGAGACACACAGACAGACAGACAGAGATGTTCCCTGCAGCTGAACCTGCTGGAGGGAGAAAGACTTGTTCTGTTTTCTTGATATTAATTAATAAGCCTTCTGGGAAAATCATGGACATGAGTGGTTTGTGGAAAAGCCCTGGGAAACTAGGGCTGGCTCCTTTCTACACATTCCCCTTTCACAGTGTCTGGGAGTCAGACTCAGTGGAAATGTACCCACTGGATTTATCTGCAGCTCAGCAGTGATTCTGGACTCTCTAGAATATGTGGTGAGAGAAGCATTTTCTGGATTCAAGACCTCTGGGACTTCAGCTCTAAATGATTGGAGCTGTGAAAATAAAATTTGTTCTGTAGTCACAACAGTGGTGCAGCTGGATCAGGATGGTGTCTGTTCTTGCCTTTAATCTGTGAATTCCCTGGCAGTGCCAGGGACTGTGCAATGCTTTCCTGCAGAGATGAGATAAAGGCTTTGGTGTCTGCTTTGAGACGTTGCACAAAACTGTAACTAATGCACTGACTGAACAACCAACCTTTTAACTGAGTCTTTCACAGGAGCTCCCCAGGTGGAGACTTCAAACAGTTCTGGAGGTTCCCCCAGGCACATCCTCTTGAGCCCAGGCCAATTCTTTGTGGTTAAATGTGCCAATGAACATCCTGGGACAAGTGACTCTGTGATTTCCAGGCACTCCCTTGTGCTGAGGGCACTGAAGTGTGCAGAGATGTCTGCAAACACAAAATGCAGACTTCCCAGTGGATGCAGAGAGATTCACGTAGGAGAGTCTTGCAGAGGTGGCTGAGAGCTTTAGGAGGGTTTTTGCATGTGATTAATATGTGATTAATATTATTGATGAAGATCTAGTGTAGATCTGATGGAGTGTTCCCATGGGACCGTGGAGCAGCTGGATTATCGAATGTGAACTGAAGAGTTTGGGAAGCATTACCAGATTTAAATGAAGGTTTTTTTCAACAGAGACCTTTTGGCTGTGACCAAAGCCAAGAGTGGAGCTTGATAGGTTTGATTTCACACATGAACATTGCGATACGACAAGATCCTAAAAACCCTTTTTTCCCCAAACATTAAGATCTGTGCAAAATATCTATTTCAGGATGAAAGGAGTTTCTCTGAGGACTCCATTCTTTCGAGTGGTTAGATCTCTGGAGACCAGAAAGGAAGAAGGGGGAGGTCACCCTAGTACCTATTTCTACCTCTATTTCCTCTACATGACTACTCCACAGACCAAGACACACTACAAGCCACATGTAGGCAGATAAATTCCATCTATATGAATTTTTTTAAAAATTACTATTTCAAGAAGCAGTGGAAGAGCTGATGGAGAAATACAAATGGGCTCCATGGCCATTTTTAACACATAGTGCCAAAGGTTCATTGTTATCTTTGAAATACACTGTATTTCACTTCTGCTATTTGCTTATTTTTGTCTCCTTACCCCAAGGCATGTAAAACATAATTCAGCATGGCCTGGAGGAGTTTTATTAATGTCAGCGTGCAGGCTGAAAAACCACACAGCACCCAGCGTTATTTGAAAATGAAATGTCTTCACAGAGCTATTCAAAGTGCACGTGGTGGTGTTGCTCATGTTGATTAAGTAATCCAAGGAAATAAAACAGCAAACTATAATTTTTCAAACACCAAAAATTCCATTTTAATATTTTAAGCTCATTGCATCCTTTATTGAGTTGTGAATTTCAATAAACTCAATTGTAAAAACAATATACAGCTATTTCCTCAGTTTGGAAGTTTCTTTCCCTCTGTACCTAAAATATGGTGCCATTAGTATCCACCGGGCTTCCTCTGGCAATGCAAATCTTTCAGTCAAGGCTGTTTTGTGGTTTTTTCCAATGATATACAGCAACAGCAAATGAGCATAAATACATTTCACGGCATCCTAGGTCTGAAAATTTAGTTTTCTTCTCCTGGGTACATAAATACCTGGAAAAGGAAGATACAGAATGCTTGTAAAATCAACC
The DNA here is from genome assembly GCA_013400515.1 of Erpornis zantholeuca. Taxonomy (NCBI): domain Eukaryota; kingdom Metazoa; phylum Chordata; class Aves; order Passeriformes; family Timaliidae; genus Erpornis; species Erpornis zantholeuca. The sequence continues at coordinate 141,541 of VZTN01007656.1, forward strand.
CTGAACTGTTTAAAGGCTTAATGCGACAGCAGTTGTGTTTCTTAAATATATAAGAAGGTTCCCAGACTGCAGCTTTCCCCTCCTCCTACTCTCTGAAGCCGTGGAGATCAGTCTCCAAGTCAGCTACATCTTGGGCATAGTGTGCTTTAAAATTGATTTAAATTTTACGCAGCCTGAGTTCATTTTAATAAACCATTTTTTTTTTAAGGTTTCAAAACTCTATTTAGTAAAGAATCTCATGTAAATACACCTGTGTTTGGCTGCAGGGTTTGCATCATTTATTTCTCTGTTGCATCCTTTATTTCTCTGTTGTTTCTGTGGGATATTTTACAAAGCTGGGGAAGTATTTTGCAGAGGGCTCAGAGCTTCCCTTGCAGTGGAGGAAAGGAATGTTTCCACAACATTAATGCAGTGATTAATGAGGGCTGAGGCTGAACTGGGGAAGAATTTGAAGAACTGGGTTTGCTGTGTGGCTCCTGGCTGGAAGATGAGGTAAATTGGGAGATGTTGTGTTGGGTGAACACGAGCTGCTGTCGTGGAGGGTTCTGTGATGCCAAGGGAAGTCCCCAGGCCACCCCTGGATCACTTCTCTGCTGCAAAGCCACGTCATGACCCCTGGCCTCAGTTTTGCCTCACTGGCATCTCCCACTCCCTTCATGGGAGGGGTCTTGGCTCTTTTCCTGGGGGTTGGGAAGCAAAGTCTAAGATCTGGAACTGTGACTGTAAAGACACCACGGGAGATCAAACCAGAGCCTGACATGCTCCTGCTTTTGGGAGGAAATCAAAAGATTTCCTCAGGGCTCAAGAGCTTTGTGTTTCTTAAAGCATCAGTTTCTGAAATAATGAAATAACATGAAACAGTAAGTTTTCAGGGAAAAAAAGCCAAAACACACAAAGAACCAACCAACAAAATTTTGACTTTTACTATTGTAGAGACAAACTTAATAAGCACCAGAGTGTAATAAAAACCTCAAGTGTTATCAAGGGAGTATTAAGAACAAAAATCCCACAACTTATTTACAAAAGCTCCCCCAAACTCATTCTTCTTTAAATTGCTACATTTTTGGTTGTTGTGACTGAAAAAAATGGAAGCTACTGATAATGAAGTAACATTTGTGAAGCTGATACTCTGCTTCCTCTAACTCAGTGATTTACAGTTTGTGCACAAATAAGCTTTAAATTGATTCTTTTTCTCCTTGGACAGATGGGCTTGAAGGTATTTTTTGGCTGTTCTGATTCAGCAGCATTGAAGCATGGCTGAAAGTGAAATTCTTTCTCTCCTGGTGGCGTGATAATACTGCCAAATATGAAAATATCATCAGAAATAAAACCTGATGCTGAAAAGTCTGTCAATCAAGAAGTTCAAATTATTCAGCTTGATAGACTGAAGGGTTTGAGCACATAAAGCAGCACAACAGAGTCCAAAGGGAAAAGTAAGAAGATGTGATGTGCCTCTGCTTTGGGTTTTGATTACTGAATATTTATTTTACATCAATTGCTTTCAGTATTTGTCTTACTCACATAATTTGCAACAGAAAAAAGGAGAAAAATCAGCAACAAAAAAAATCTTTCTTCAAAATCCCAGAGTATGAGGGCACAATCTTTGAGACCCTAAATTTTCACTCTCTTTCCTTCGTTTTTTGTTTGTTTGTTTGGTTGGTTGGGTTTTTTTTTTATTTTTAATATTTAAAATAAAATGATAAAAAGGATGAGTCAGGAAAGCACCTTGCAGGAGCAGCTGTCTCATGATTCAAACACTATGAAAGAATCTGAGTAAATTCCTCAGTGTTCTAGAGCCACCCCAATAAATGATGGGAGCTCAGTCATTAATTCTCCAAACAAATGAGCAATCAAATCTCCTGCTCCCTGCAGACATCCCTGGACAGGTCATCTCTTACTGTCCAAGGGCATACCCATGTGTCCACACCAAATGGTAAAACTTAGAATAAAGTTGGGTTTTTCTTTGGTTTGGGGGTTTCGTTTTTAGGTTTTGGATTGTTTTGTTTTTTTTTTTATAATTTTGTTTTGGTTGGTTGGTTGATTGGTTGATTAGTTGATTGGTTGGTTGATTGGTTGATTAGTTGATTGGTTGGTTGATTGGTTGATTAGTTGATTGGTTGGTTGATTGGTTGATTAGTTGATTGGTTGGTTGATTGGTTGATTAGTTGATTGGTTGGTTGATTGGTTGATTAGTTGATTGGTTGGTTGATTGGTTGATTAGTTGATTGGTTGGTTGATTGGTTGATTAGTTGATTGGTTGGTTGATTGGTTGATTGGTTGGGGGTTTGGTTTTTGGTTTTGGGGGTTTTTGGGGGGTGGTTTGTAGGAGTTTTTAGTTGGATTTGTGTTTCCCATGGAGATCCAAGGGACAACTTTGTGTGCCCTTATGGATGAAGTGTGGAAGGCGTGGGAGGTGCACAGGGAGAGAAACACACCCACACCCCATGTCCTACCCAAACTGTCCAACAAACCAGTGGCAGCATGAACAGAGAAAAGAAATGTCCTCTCTTTCAATTTTCTTCCCGTTTGACTTCTGGGATGAGGAGGGACATGTTAGTGCTCCAATTTCAGACTTGGCTCTCCTAAATCAAAAGCAAAATTCCCTAAATCTTGCATTCCTATCCCCTCACACATCCCCGGCACAACAACCTTCACCCTCTGACTCCCCAGCAGAATTAGGAATTTGATTATCTGTGACGCCTGCCAAGTGCTTGGGAAGTGAAGAGTGCAGTATAAATTCCATCTTTATTAATATTTCAATTCTTTCTCTGCCGTGGTGTGGGATTCCAATGAGATCCTGCTGCCACAGAGTGTCTCTAGAAAATAAATCCTCCCATAAATTCACACAGCCCTAAATGGTTTTATGTGATTTGCAATGAACTGATTAGACTCGAGGAGGAATTAATCCTTCTCCAATCAAGCAGTTCAGCTGAAAACTGTTTTGAAAAGATGTCTTTGAAAAGAGAGAGATTTGACAACACAGATGTTTAGGAACTCTATATAATTTTATGCTCACCAAACTTTGGTATTTTAACAGAGGATTCTATGGAATCAAAGCAAACAAGAACTTGTAACGTGCATGGAAGTGCAGAATACAAAGTGTTCATCTTCAAGGTAATTAAATATTGTTATCAAACATGCTCTGTTTTAAAAAGCTTCACTCTTTTGCAGATCCAGAGATGGAAAAACTCTTTCAAAAATTGAAGACTCCCAGGATCCAAAATTTACCTGCCTACATTAATATCTAATAGAGTTTAGCTGCCTGCCAGTTCATCTTCCTTTATTTCAGGAAGAGACAGAAGTTTCATCATCTACACCTTAAAACAAATAAACCAGGGAGAGAATTTTCTCAACAAAAATACCCATGGTATAGTGAATAATTTTGCAGGGAAAGGCAGCACTGTTAGTACATTTCTCAACATTAAATAGCAAAACAGACAATTCCAGTATTTGGTGGAGGTGTGGGGAATATATATTTGCTTATTTATAGGTTTTGGGAATGTCAACCTCTCCAAATCCCACTGAAATACCAAAGAAGTTGCATTCTTTGTTTATTTAGGGTCTTTCTGTGGTCCCAGATTTCCCCAACTCAGGCATTACTTTCGAACCTAATGGAGTCAAATTCACTTGTTGTTATTTGCTGAAGTCAGTAGTGGAAATACAGTTTGGGAATGTCTAGACAAGGTTTCTGTGTCTCCATCCACAACCTGGTAACTGCATTACTCACCTTATAGCAATATATATCTGCAATTTATGCAATATACACTTCAAAGGAGTGCGAATGTGAAGGAAAATTACTCCTGAAACACAGGGAACAAGCGACATTTACTCCACTTAAGCTTGTAAATGTTTCCTCTAGCTCGAGTTGTAAATGCCTGTGCACTTACTGCTAAAGAAAGTAATAATAAAGATAACAACAGGGATCTCATCCTGATTCCTGGTCCTCAGTCCCCACAGGATTTGTGGGTTCATTGCTTCTTGCTTTCTGCAGCATCTGAATTTTGTTGCCTTGTACAAAACTATTCTTATCTAGGAGTTTGCCACTTTTGTGGCTTTTCTTGCCCTCTCTCAGTAAAGGGACAATTAATGCTCACCAGCAATACCTGAATTTAAGGGGTGGATTTGAAGGAGTTGATTGGGAATTGCTTCCTTTCACTGCCAGTGGTTTACCTTTGTTAGCACAACCTGTGTTTACAATTATATTGCAGATCCAAATGGGACACATTGTCCCAAAATTACTCATCACAACAGTATTCAAACCACACAAAAATCCCAAGACCAATCTTCATTCTGATTTTTATAGAAGTATATTTGGCTTTTGGCAGAACTAACTTAGAAAAGGTAATTGATTTTGGAGCAATCACAGCAGGGTCGTTGAGATGGGGGCAGTTTAATGAAAATATTCCTAATAATTACAAAGTGACCTTTTGCTGTTTATTGAAACATTTATTTTATGAGTGTCTCCTCAAGGAAAAAAAAAAAAAAGTACCAGGTGGCACAGAAGAAGGGTAAAAGGGTAAAAGAATATATTAATATATCCAGTATTTGTATTCTCAAATTTAATATTGTAATCCAGTTAAAACTTCTTTCTGCACTATTATAAAGCAGAGACTCCTGAGGATCACTCCAGAAACACAACAACCTCATCCCTGCAAGAGCCAACTCCCCAGGCTTGCATCTCTCCAGTGCTTGTGGCCAGGACTCCTCTCCATCCTAGCTCCTGGCTCCCAAGCCATGTTCCTTCCTCCCTGGCTGCTCTGGTTTGATGTTCAGCAGTGCTCACACACAGATCCCTCCACATCCCTGGGTTCCTTCAGATGCCAGCACCAGAAGGCACAGTTGGATGTGCACTCAGGACAGGGAGCCCCTTACCTAGGGGCTAAATTAAAATAATTAATTAAAAGAATTGAAAATGGAGATTAATGAGGAAGCAGGACAGACTGCACCAATCAGGGAAGGCAAGCATCCCCTGTTTACACGTGGGCATTTCTCCTCTCTCTACTTCCCCATTCTTGTTCCTCCCCTGTCCTCCTCCATAATTCCATTTCCCTGCCTTTATTCTTTCCCCTAACCATCTCATAGTGGATTTTTTACTGTCAGAGGCCTGGTGCCCCCACAGGGCTCCAACCCTGTCCTCTGCCCTGGAGATTCTCTTCCTTCAGTTCTTCATATTGAAAAGAAAGATGTGAGACATCTTCTTTGTTGTTTTAGGAGTTGTTTATTTCTCTTATCAAGACCTCGGAGGCAGAGGCAGCATCCTCCAAGGACACCAGGGCAGAAAGGCAATGGCTGCAGATCAGCAGCTACCTTTTATGTCTTACTAACAACCATTCAAGAAACAATATGCATTTTATTTTGTTTCCAACAACAGTAAACCCTCATCTTATTGATATGTCTTTTCAATACTAACTTTTTTCCACCAACCACCACACCACAGGAACTGTGTCAGAGAAGGGAGGAAGAGAAAGAGGAGAGAGAAGAAGAAAGAAGGAAAAACCACACCTAAAAATCTCCATCTTGTCTCTATATAATACATAGAGCAAGATCCTAAAAACTAAAACTAAACTCTCTGTGGTTCACTAAACAAAAATCTCTTCACCTCTCTGGTGCATTCAGGTTCTCCCAAAAGTGGAGGGAGCTTCTCCCAAAGCCTAGGTCGCTGGCTAGGCCACTTTTGAGGAGCTCTGGGGCTATAAAGAAACCACCAGAGGAGCAGGAGAAGCTTTCAGGCTTCCCTGGACTCCGACATTTTACTATCCCAGGATGTTTTTCCCCCTCCAGCCCTTCCTGATCCCCCAACCCCAAAGCAATATCCCCCATTTCAGTCTGTGAGTCCTTCCATGCCCTCTCCCATTAGCTCACGGTGATGTTTCACCCCCAAATCAAAGTTCCACATTTTATTTAGGCAGGGTTAGGGTCAGGGTTCTCCTGGCACAGCCCAGGGAGCAGCTGAGGCTCATTTATCTGCTCAGGTTATTTGGGTTCCTCTTCATTTGTGGAAATCAATTTTTTTTTCCCTTTTCCATAACCAAACACCACCTGCTTTGCAGAAAACCCTGCAGCCATCAGAAGTAACACAGCATGTCCTAAATCTGTCTGTCTGAAAACACAAAAACCTTGAGCTTTTATCTTTTCTATTCTTGATTATTTCTGCCAGTGGTTAATCTGTAAGCACCTGGGCTAGGCTGAGTGCATTGGGAAAGAAAAGAACAGAAAAGAAAAGAAAAGAAAAGAAAAGAAAAGAAAAGAAAAGAAAAGAAAAGAAAAGAAAAGAAAAGAAAAGAAAAGAAAAGAAGAAATAAAAAGAAAATAGAGAAGAAAAGAGAAAAGAAACAAGAGAGAAGAGATGAGAAAGAAAAAAGAAAAAGAAACTAAAAGAAAATAAATGAAAAGAAAAAAGAGAAAAAAGAAAATAAAAAAAAAAGAAAGGACGAGAAAAGAAAAGAAAGGAAGAGAAAGGAAGAGAAAAGAAAAGAGGAAAGAGAAAAAAGAAAAAGGAAAAAGAGAAAGGAAAAAAGATAAAGAAAAATGAAAAGCAGCCTAGCTTTGAAAGCTAAGTTTCAGGTATGCTTTTTACATAACAAGGAGATTAAGCACAGCAAAAATTAGCTTTGGAACTCCCTTGTACTCAGGCAGGGGTGGTGCAAGCACTGGGAGATTCACCTGGAGACAGAATCCTGAATAAATGTGGAATTTTAGAGGCAGACAAAGTATCTGGGGGATTTAGAACTGTCCAGTGCTTTTGTTTTGCTGCAGTAGACCACAGTTTTCACAGAAACATTAGAAAATTGACATTTTTAATGTCGTTTATGAAGTGCCATGGCATGCAAGGAGCCTCCAGAACAATTGCTGCCATTTTCCCACTTTCCATGAAAGGATAAATCAAAAGTGCTTTGGCTAAGGATTCCAGCAATAAGCAAAGCTCCAGCTGGGGAGTGGGAAGTGGAATTTCCAGAGCAAACCCACAGCAGTTGTTCCAACTCAGGGATGGGACTGGGAAGGTTCTGTCCTTCAAGAAAGGACAATAAATCATCCAGGGCAACTTCCTCGAGAATAAAGAGGGATTTGGTGCCTCCATGGCTTGGATGGAACTTGTCTGACAAAAAAAAAGGTTACCCAGGCTGAAGAACAAAATCCAAACACAAATTTTCTCTCCTGCTGTGTTTGATCTCAAATCTTATTTTCCCCTTTGAACGTTTGCAGTCAATCAGGTGTCTCTGTTGTCTCAGGGAGGATGCCAAAAATAGGAGAGGGAGGCTGAAAGGTCAATGCCAAGGAAGCTGGAATTACATGAATTCCATGTTTGAATTACTCAGCTTGGTGACATTATAAATGACTTACTTTGGATTGCAAAAAGTAGAAAAGTCTGAATAAAAACGAGGTTAAGGAATGTGCAGAAATGTTGCAGAGCCCTGCAGTGCCACGAGCACACAGCAAAGAGCTTGCAGTCATTTTTATCTTGAAGAAATCCAAGGTTAATTCACGTGGGTCTATTTCTCTAAGTAAAATAAGTGGCACAAGATTAGGTTACATTGATTACTGCGTGTTCAAGTTATTAATTACAAGTTTTATGCCTTTCCAGTTTGATTTTGGTGGCACAACATTTTAAATCAGGCACAACCCTGTCAACACTGATAGGGAGGTGCTGGTTTAGGTTGGAGTGAGGGGAGAATGGAAATGGAAAAGCTCAGAGGAAAAGTCATGTCCTGCTGGTTTTCTCTTTGTGGGGTTTCTGCATTAAGGAGTTGAGAGATGGAATTTTCTTCTCTTTCTGTTTTATTATTCACATAAGCACATCAGTCTCATTAGGTTGTGAAACTTCATTAACAGTGGAGCATCCATTACAGAAAAAAACACCTGATTCCTTTTTTCCACCACAGATAGAACTTTCTGGACTATTAGAAAACTGACACATATATTGTTTTAACTTGCTGACCTATCATCTTAACCTTATTCTACTGCAGTGCAGTGATTCTTAGCCAATGTCTTAACTTACACGTTTTTACATATTTATTATTAACTTTTAACTTCTCCTACAAAATCACATTTCTATTTCTATTTATTAAACTCTTTACTATCTTACTCAATATGATTTCTTGCTTAAAACACTTTATACCTTTAACTTTCAAAACTACAAACCTATAACACTTTACTTACTGCCTGTATATACTTTTTTCATCAATTTTTCATCAATTTTCAATCAATTTTCATCAATTTCATCAATTCAAGCTCCACCCAGGGGCTCAGGTTAAACCCACTAGGTTCTGTGGAGGTTTCTACTCTCTCATTTCCTGCAGTGTCCTTAACTGACATATCTGGAGTGAGTTTGAGGGAGTGACTCTTGATCTGTACCAGGGGGGAACAGCAATTCCTGTTTGGAAATGTGACCAAATATGGAATAAAATAATATTCCAGCAAAAGGGATCTATTCTGTCCATCTGGACACGCAAAAAAAAATTTTTTTTTTTCTTTTCCTGCCTATTTCAATCAAAGTAATTTGGATAAATTTCATGCAACATGTTAAACACTTGTCTCAGCTGGGATTGTGAGAGCAGGAGTCTTCACCTGCACCCCTCCCCTGTGCTCTGCATAACTTGGGTCACAAACTCCCAGCAGTGCATAGAACCTCTGCAAAATCAACAGAAATTGTGTGATCCAGTGTTAAAAGTTGATTTAAAAAAAAAAAAAATCTTAATCAGAGTGCTAAACTAAACTTTTTTAAAAAATTATAGTCCACCTGTAACAATTCTTCCACCACACTTGAGTCCCAATGAGCTATTTTAAAATAACACTGAACTAGGGGCATAATTCACATAAAGGATTTTTTGGGGGCAGTTTGCAAAGAGAGGAATTCTCTTATCTGATGCAACGAATGAGACCCAAGTGGAGGACAAACATTGACCAGAAGTAAAAATTCTTTCAAGGTTTTGAGAAATATTTCTGTTAAAATGAGCTCCTTACAGAAATATTTGGAAATTCAAAGCAGTTATCCTCATCCTCAGGGGTTCGAGGTGACAATTTGTGGGTGTCTTGTAAGGAATAATGGCCAGACATTGGGAGAAATTTGGTACATCAGGAGGAATTTCTTCATGGAAGGGGTGGATAAACCTTGGAATGGGCTGCCAGGGGGGTGGTGGTGTCCCCATCCCCGGAGGTGGCCAAGAATCACCTGGACATGGCACTCAGTGCTCTGGTCTGGATTAAAAAGTGAGGATCAGCTAAAGCTGGGCTTGATCTCAGACCCAAATAACTCCGTGAAAAAGGTTAGATTCAGAGTTTATAAAGCGTGGAATGAAACCAGATGTGTATGTGTGAGGATATTTTTTCAGGATAGGTAGGACAGGAGAAAGTGGTTTAAGAGTTTCCTGGGAGCTGAGAGATGTTTTAAGTCTTCTATTATCTGTGTCTTGGGGTGGCTTTATGGTGTATCCCACATTGCCTACTCTGTGCCCAGAAAAATGAATCTTGAGCCTTTCTGTGCCTTTAAACTGAGCCTGAGAGGGGAGAGAAGGAAAAAAACAGCCAGAGGAACTTTTTTAAAGCAGTTCTGTGCCTCAAGGTCACTGCTCCTCTCTGCTGTTCTGCAGTGGGGAGTGAGAGCTGCTGCTGCTGCTGCTTCCCAGCCAGAACTTGGGTCTGTTTCCTTGAAAGGAGAGAGATGGAGAGTTAAACTCCTGGGACTTTGGTCTCTTCTTCTTCTCTCCTGGACTTGCTCAGAACACCAGAACATCAAACCCTCCCTGGGACACCTTCCCATGGCCTGCAGGGAGAATCCCCCACACCGACCCACCTGCAAAGAGGAGATAGAGTGAGGGACCACACCCACAGAAAGGACTTAAAATTCTTTCAGGTTTCTCTCCACAGTGAGAGGTTTTATTATTTAATGTTAATACTCTTGTTAATATTAATATCTTGTTAATATGTTAATATTCTTGTCTTGTGTGTTTGTTAAAGAAATAGTTTTGTTTCTTCTTCACTTCCCTCGAAGGAAATATTTTTCCCCAACCTGGTGAGGGAGGGGTGACCACAACCTCCTTTCCATCAGAGGATATTTTTCCTTCTGAATTTTGTCTGAAACCAGGACAACCTGAAATAGCAACGATTAGCAGAGTTTCTGAATTTAGAATACCATGAAAACCACAGAGTGGGGTCCATGTACAGAGGTGTAGAGCAGAAAAAGGAAATGGCAGGAGATAAAGGTGAGTGGGGGCATGGCCAACAGGAACACCTGAAGCAGGTGTTTTCCACCAGGAAAAGCTGATGGAAACCAGTGACACCAAGAGAGCTGCACAGCTTAGCTTCTTACCACTCAACAAATTGAATTCTGAGAGCAGAAAACAATTTTCTGAGTTCCAGATGGAAGGATTGGAACTTTTACTTCACACTGGAATCCAATCCCTGCTGCAAAACTGGAATCCAGTCCCTAAGAACAAGGACCCACCTGGGACCACTGGATAAGGAGAATTTGTCAGATGCCTCAGTGCCTGCCTTTGCATCTGCAGGAGGAAGGGAAACTAAAAACCCAAGCTGGCTGTGGTTTCCCAGCTCAGTGGGAAGCCTGGCAACAGCTCAAGATTTAATAAAATCCTTCCAGGTCATTGCTGGAGTGACAAGCCCATAATGCAGGCTCTAGCCAGCAGTGAAAGGGATAATAATGTGTAGGCTGATAAAGTCAGAGCTCTGCAAGGATTAAATTGGCCCCACAGCTTCATTCCCACATCCCCTAAAGGAGGGGGGGCTCATTGTTGAGGAAATTATGCTCTGTTCCCTGACATCCCCCGCTCTGGCAATCTGCATTTCATGCCAAGCAATTTCCCAGTTTGTTTCCATCACAGGGCAGCTGGGAGAAATCAGGAGGTGGCTTACCCCTAATGGACATTTTTCCTCTCCAGGTTGACTGAACAGAAGAATGGAAATGGCTCTTTTGACACACTGCAAGCACAAAGGAGCCCAGAGCCCTGACATCCTCTGGGGGGGCTTAAACCACTTTCCCCTCCAGTGGGCAGGTGAGTGGAGTGGCCACGGAACAAAACTTCAATTACAGAGAAAAATAACCACTGGCTGAGGTTCCCAGGTGTGAGGTGTTTCATTGCCTCAGGCTCTGGGAGGATTTCTGAGAGCCAGAGCTAATTACAGCTTATATTTGGCCACACTGGCTCAGGCAGAGGGGTGGATTCCCTGGACTGCTTTGTGACATCTCATTTCCCTTTTTCCTCTGGGCACTGGAGTGACAACCATTAAACCCAGCTGCCTGTAAGGATTAGAGCACAGACATGCCTCATAAGCAGTTAAATTTTTCACATTTCCAGAACCCCTGTCCTGGTCTTGATATCAGCAATAATGCACAAAACCTCTCAGATGGAGCCGTGCTCGTTTTCTTCAAAATTGCTGTTATCATAACTTCTGGGGACACTTTCTATCCCAGGTACTCAGAAATATATAATTATTGAGTTTCTAATGTCTGGTCCTCATTTGAGAGCCATCAGATGATTTGCAACATCTTTCTCTGATCAGTAAAATTAGGCTGCAAGCTTGATAAGGGATAATAAATGTCTTATATAAGGGATAATAAATATCTTATATCCTCTCCCACCTTGTATTTCTTTTCCAAAATTCTGAATTATTACCAATCCTATGTTTGGTTTTTTGATTACTCAACACCTACTTACTAATTACAGGGATTCATTTGGGGCTTTAGTTAGTTAATTGGCCAGTCATTGCCTGAGAAATAGAAATGGTGGAATGTGATTGGGAGGGGCCCTCAAGGATCATCAGAGTCTGATTCCAAGCAGAAGTTCCAGAGGTTCTTAAGGAATGGGGTTTTGGCCTCAGCATCTGTCACCTCTGTAGGAATTCATTTGGCTTTCCAAGGAAAAAAACTCTTCAGTGAGGAACTTTTCTAAGGCAAGGTCAGGTGCACGAAATAAGTGATGGAGAAGAGGCCACATGAAGCTTTTATTATCTCTTTAAATACATAAAATTTAACTATTAAAAAACAAACAGAAAAGCCTTCAATTAAACAAACATTTCAGCTCTCAATGAAGCCTGGCTGACTCAGTGTTGCTACATAAACATTGGTTTAAGCAGTAATGATGCAGGAAAGAATCAATTAACAGGCTAAATGGTCATGTCAATTTGTAAAGAGAATAATGGAGAAATACCAATTCGTGGTTACTCAAGGGCTCTAAGTTTCCTACTGAGCAAATATCAGCCAAGCAAACACCAGCAGTGGTAACTTGGGGGTTCCATTGCTCATTCATTATTTCTGATCTATAAAACAATAAACATCAGCTCCCTGACAGCCCAGAGGCTGAGACACTTCCAACACTGAAGCAAAATAAAAATCCTGAATGGAACAACTACAGGACTCTTTTCCCCACAGGTTCCAAAACCACACCAGGCTAATGCATAGATAAATACTCAGAATATCTCTATTGGAGCTTTATAAAAGCAATTACTGACTAAAACAACCAGGGTCCCCCATGCCCTTCCCAGACATCTCTTTGGTAAAGGCAGAATGATATAAAACTATTTCCACACCAAAAAAAATAGACTTTTCAAGATGCAGCCTGAATTTTCCTTTCAGAGGTTCACCCTAGAGAATCTCTTCCAGCCTAATAATCACAACATTCGCTTGGGAAGCAAAGCTGAAATCAAATTCTGAGGGAAAAGAGCTGAAATTGTGTTCCCTGCAATCAGGTTGAATCAACTTGTCCATGAATATGGATACAGCAGCATCATCCTTGCCTAGATTTTCTCCTAGATATGAAGGATTAAATTGTAAGAGCATTTGACCAACTGCAACTAAAGTTAATTTTTGGCTCTGTGTTCCCTCCGTGAGAGATGGAATCAGCACCATCAGTGAAGTCTCTGGCACAACTCCCTTGAGCAGAACATCCAAAAGGACACCATGAACCCCCCTGGAAATGCTCATTTCTGTGCCTGAGTTTCCCAGGGGGAAGAGCTGAGCTTCCAACTGCAGATCCCTAAAGCCAAACGAGAGGAATCTCACCAGCAACACTTAAATCTCCTAATCTACTTCATCAGAGATCTTCCCTCACCAGATCTGTAAATGCTGGAAGACATTAAACTGTAAATGTAAATTGTAGAACATATTACAGCCTCCAACTACCATGGCCTAAAATGCCCAGACCTTGCAGACCAAGGCTGTCAGCAGGAATCAAGGAGTTCACGAATATTTACTGGGATTTACTGGGAAAAACCTGTCCCAAGGAGAAGGGAGAACCTTAATTCTAACTCTGCTTAGAGTAAACCTGGGGAAAAGCAGAGCTTTCCTCACCCATACCTGGAATTACCTTGCACTGGTGGATCCTAGGAAGCAAACAGGGTTACCATGAGCCAGTTCCCAACACTGATTTATAAAATACCTGCACCAGAGAGGTGGGCTATAAATTATCCAGTTTTGCTTGAAATAGCCATTTTTGGCCCATTCAAATCATGTGCAAATTCCTATCTTACATCAGTGGCTATGTTATTTGAATCTTGTATTTATGATCTGCAAATATTGTCAGAGAAATCAGTAAAATGAAATAATTTCCCTGCAGTTTCCTGCAGATACAAATTTGTGGAAATTATTGGACGACCCAGATGTGTTTCTCTACTCTGTCATAAATATATCTGTTTAAAGATAAAAATCCTTTTTACTTTGTTTCTTCTAATTCCTTCTTTACAATGCCTCGAGTTCCAGAACTCCAACAGGTGCATGAGCATCAGGAGAGAGGATGTGCATCACTGATTTTGGGGTGAAGTGGATAATCCAGCCCAAATATCCTCCCTTTATGGGTGCCCCCAGAGTTCAGAAGTCTGTGTGCTTACATGGTTAAAGCACACCTTCCTCTGCCTTAATTCACATTTCCCAGCTTTTTATCCCAATCCACAGCAGGATGGGACCTTTCTAAAACTCCTGGGATGCTTTGTTTTGCAGAGGGTGTCCTTGGTAAGGTGACAGAGGACCTGAAGTGGTCTTTGTGTTAAAATCCCTTCCTGATGAAGGAGGTTTAAAACCAGAAGGAAAACAGCGAATCAGGCTCACCGAGGCTGCTGATATGGCAAATGTCACAGGAAAAATTGCTGTAAGCCGAGAAAAATTCCTAAGAAACTCCTCAAGGCTCCTGGACTGTTATTTTTAGGATAGAAGTTTCTTTATCCACGGAAACAGGACCAACAAATGTTGCTTTTCAGAAGCATCTGGCTTTTTGTTTGATTGACAGAATTTGAGATGAGTGTGATATTCGGTTTTCTCACATATTTGTCATGTTTTATCATTCCAAATATTAACTAAAAGTAGGAGCACTTAATTTTTGTGGTTTTTCTCCTTGGACCAAGGAGGGAAAATTCTGTACATAAAAATAATTTAATTTTTTTACCTCAGGACCTGCTGTAACATTTCCAAACCAATATCAAAGCAGAGCTGTTCTCCTTTAACACATTTAAATTTTGAGGAGGCTTAAATGCCACCATGGAGTCCAAAAGCAAGTGAAAAAGCAAAGAGGAGAGGCCTGAGAGAGACAATAAATTGTGCAATTGGAAGCATCGAGAGAAGTTGCAGAGCTCTCACAGCAGTGGTTAGAAATATGCCAAGAAATTGAATTTTGGATTTAATATTTCTGCATGTAACAGGAATTTCAAAGGGAGCAACCTAAGGAAATTTTAATTCTCAGTGAACTGAAAAGGGCACAGCAATAATGCAATTGCCCACAGAGAGGACAAATAACTGCAGTGTGAGGTTGGATCCAGGAGCAGCACATTTTGCAAGAATTTTTGTTTGCTTCCTGAGGATTTGTTGAAGAATTGTGTTCACTCTGGTGACCTGGGCAGCCACAAAAATTACACCCAAAAACTTTGTTTCTGCTTGGAATTGAAGCTGATGTGTTTTAGAAAAGTATTTGTTCAAAAGCTGCCTCATTCAAAGAATCAATTCCTTTGGGTTTGGAGGAAGGAAGGACAGACACTTTTGTTAAAGGGAATCTCTGAAATTAAGTTTAGAAACAGCCTAAGGCATTTTATTCCTTGGAATAAAAGCAGAAGGCAGCACCAGGAAGAGTCACAATTCCCAAAGTTTCCCTTGCTTCCCAAATGGTGTCGAGAAACAAAGTTTTTGGGTGTAATTTTTGTCACACAAACAACTCCAGACCCTCGGTGGGAAGTGTGGGACTCCCCTGCAGCACCTCTGGTGAGTCCCTCCCAACTCTCTTCTGAGCTGTAGCATTTTTCACATGTTGTTTTTCTCTCATTCTAATGTAGGAGTTCAAAATAAGTCAGCAGAGGATGGGAAAGGTTCCCTTTTCTCTCCATTCATTGACTGTGAAGGCAACATGAGCAGCCTTGGTGGAGAGACCTGTGGCAGTCTAAAGGCAGGAGAGAGAAATCATCAATCCTAAAATCTCTTCTCTTCTCCTGAGGTCTCTGCTGCACTTCAGACTCTGTGGCTCCATCTGTGCTGTACCTAAAAAGGGGCAGGGACCATTCTCTCCACAGGCATTGGGATAAATCCCTTCCCTCCCTTCAGGGATTCATCCAAACTCAAATTGAAAATCACCAATGGCTTTTGCTAATTGATGAGAATGAATCTATGAATTGATTCAAATACAAAGCCAAAACCATTTAATAAATGTCATCATTCAACTGCTTGGGTAATCAAATCTGCCCTGGTGCTGAAGAGTTTGCTAGGCTGAAAATGTGACATGAGATTTCAAAACTCATGGACATTTCTGATCCCAGACTCTCCTTCCACCCAAAAAACCCCAAAACCACAAAGGAAGCCCAACGAAATCAAAGAGTGTTGATTGGATCAAGCCCTTTGCATTTACACAGAATACTCAGAATACTGCACAGAACACATTTAATCAGAATATTATCAGCTACAGGAATCCAAATGGGAAAGAAAACACAAGAGTTTTTTAGAAAAAAAAAAAAAACTAAGAAAAATAAAATAAACAAAAAATAAAAGAAGCACAGAACCAAAAGAACTAAGTCTGTTCAGAGTGGAAAAAGAACCAAAACATCACAATTTTCTGAAACTTTATTTCATGCAGCAAACCCAAGAGTTAGAGATGCTAAGAGGCTTCTTTATCCCCTTATTATATTGCTTAATAAAAAAAGCTACAACGATTCCAATCTGCAATTAAACACTGATCTTTCTCCAAAAAGCACAACTTTCTAAAGGAAATGCTGCCTGAATGGAGCTGTTTCATCCATCATTGTAAGTGACAACTCCCAGAGAAGTGTCAAAGAAGGCAAAAAAGACCCAGGATGGATCCAGGATCAGCATGTTCTGTAACAACATAATTGACACAACCCCAGAGGAAGAGGATTTGTCAGACACTGTCAGCTCCAGCAGCTGCAGAGGCTCAATTTTCTCAAAATTATAAGGTTCCCCCTAAGCGATTTTTGTAACGCAGTGAAAAAGAGTAATGTGTAGAAAAGTTTCTGATTAGGAATAAAAGACCTGATTAAACCTCCTCCATTAACCCCAAAATGGCCACGATTCGCAGGAGGAATTTAAACTTCATTTGTGTTTCACTTTGCAGCCACTGCAAACAGCAAGGAATAAAAAACAGGCTAAAAAACAGGAATTGAGGGGAGATATTAGAGAAAAATAGTGCTGGCCACCACAGGGTCAGTGTCGGAGGCCTGGGCCCCCACAGGGCTTGGAACCCCTGGCTCCTGTCCCTGTCCTCTGCCCTGGAGATTTTCTTCCTTCTGTTCTTCATATTGAAAAGAATGCAGCAAGAGATCTTCTGTGCTGTTTCAGGAATTGTTTATTTTTCTTATCAAGACCTCGGAGGCAGAGGCAGCATCCTCCAAGGACACCAGGGCAGAAAGGCAATGGCTGCTAATCAGCAG
>VZTN01007656.1:158676-223467 GCA_013400515.1 Erpornis zantholeuca
CCTGGACTCCAACAGGTCAGCAATAAACAGATTTAAATGAAACTACCACTGCTCTGGTGAGACTGGCACTGCTGTAAACCTCATTTCTGTTTTATCAAGGACTGAAGAGCCACAGCTGCCCCTGGGTGAAACAGGCACAGAGAGGAAGGTTTGAAGCCCACATCTCAAAATAGGAATAGTAATGAAAGCTTCCTTCTCATCCACGTTTGTCACCTCATTGCTGCTTTCCACAAAATGAGAGTTTAGGGGAACAAATCAAGAGTGATGCCTTTTTTATTATTTGTTCGAAGCAGCCTAATAATTATTTCGGGTGTTCTGCTAATTTTGTTGAATTTTTGTGGAGCAGAAGTCGAAGTTCTGAAGTAATTACTGACATGATTCTGTAGAGAACAGTTAGGACCAGATTCCTAAGGGAATATGCAGTGCAACCTTATTGAGTATTATAAGACCTGAACAGTCAAAATGCTTAAATCACATCTCCCAAATACATTTTTTATTTTTTAACAGGATTTATAACCTTATTTCCAACAAATTCCATGTAAATGTTTCACTACTGTATCTTTTGAAAATCCAGTTACCTTTAAGAACCTGCTTCTTAATTGGCCTGTGGTCCCCAAATAGCTGAGTCAGAGCAACACAGGAGGTTCAACATCCCTTAAAAAGAATTAATAAATCCAGGCTTGATCTCATGGGCTTCATCCAGCTGTAAAAGAGAGAAAATATTATGTCCCCATCTCTTAAAGAAGCTGTCAAGATAAATAAAAAAAGACTGAAATCTCAGATTTCTCAATAATGAGGTCGTGTAAGTGTCAGAATTAGATAAAAAGAACTGACAGGGCTGATAAAGTACATGAAGATTGTATGGATATTCCAGCAAGTCCCCAGAGATCCATCTTAGCTATACAAATATTTTCCTAGTGTTACATTCAGTTAACAGAAAAATCAATCTAGTGAGATCAAATTGAGTTTGGGTTAATTGAATGAATGCCAATATCAGTAGCAAGATTAAAAAGAAAGACAAAGTAGAATAGGAAAGGACATGGAATTTCTGACTTGTAGCATTAAAAAGTTAAAGCTAAAGGAAAAAACAACCAATTAGGTTTTAAAGAAGCCAGGCCTGAAGGTCTGGGTTTGGGTTGGAAGGCATTTTAAAGACCATCTCATTCCAAACCCCTGCTCCCTCTTTCACCATCCCAGGCTGCTCCAAGCCCCATCCAACCTGGCCTTGGACACTCCCAGGGATCCACAGCTTCTCTGGGCAGCATTAAAACTCCTCCCAAATCACATCCCTGACATCAATCATGGATACCACCCCCCTGACCACCAGTGGTTTGTATTCCACTTGATTTCTGTCAGGATCAAAGTGCATTTTCATGCCTCTCATAAAAGAAAGCGCACAGCAACATTTTGATGGAGATGAGAATGAGTTTAATTATTTCACTATTTCTCTCTTTCTAAATCTCCTTTGGGTGACATCCCTCTGTCCCACAGATTTCAACCATGTTCTTTCAAAACTGAGAGTTACTTTTAACTCTTGATCACCCCAGTTTTAAACCTGAGCAATTTCTCTTTGCAGTTTGCTGTGCCTCAGACCCAGTGAAACACAGGAGTGTCCAAACCCTTTGTCTGTACCCTCCAAATATCTCAGATCATCTGATAAAAGCCAATAACTCTCCATCCAAACCTTCCCTGCCTTTATATGCTGCAATATTCCCCCTGTGAATGTGGCTGGGATGCCACTGGTGGATTTTTTCAAGGCAGGCAGCACAAGTTTCTGCAAGGTCCTTTGATATTTAATCAGTCAATTCTGTTGGCTTTGATTTGCATCAGCCAGGGCCTGACCTAGCTCTGTGGCAGAAATGTTGAGTTTTTTGCCATCTCCCTCCTGCTGGGAGCAGGAAACCTCCACATCTGCAGGGAGCTACTGGTGTTCTTCAGGAGCCACTGATCAGGGATGGCTGACTGGAGATAAATCCCCAGAGGGAACAGAATTGTCTTTGAAGGCTGCTCTGAGGCAGACAGATCCAAAGGTCTGCCAATTGCTCACACCACACCTTCCCTCACACAAGTGAGGTTTATTTTCCCTCTTGCCTCGTTTTTCAGGCCCACTCTGCCTGACAACCTTTGCATCTCATCTTTGTGCCTTCACCAACACAAGAAATTAGACAGTGAATAAATATTTTTAATGAAATAATGAAATCAATGAGGCTTGGGGACTTGGATCAAGTTCAGAGTTCCTGTTCTTGCTGTATAACCCTTATAAACCTCCCTGCTGGGATTCAGGGGGAGAAGAGAGACCTCATGAACAATCCCTGAGCTCGTGGAGACTTGAGAGGTCTCCTGGGCCACAGCACATCAGTGTGGGGGCAAAAATGGACATCAGTGTCCCTGGAGCTGATGGATAAAATCCTCCCCCAGCTGTAACTGTGCTCATGTCCCAGTCTGGCCTTGATAGTGCAGTTGGATAATAAAGGAATGGAATGGAATGGAATGGAATGGAATGGAATGGAATGGAATGGAATGGAATGGAATGGAATGGAGGAGAGGGAGAGGGAGAGGGAAGGGAAGGGAAGGGAAGGGAAGGGAAGGGAAGGGAAGGGAAGAGAAGAGAAGAGAAGAGAAGAGAAGAGAAGAGAAGAGAAGAGAAGAGAAGAGAAGAGAAGAGAAGAGAAGAGAAGAGAAGAATATCTTTTCATGATTGAGGCAAAGAGGCAGAAACAATGACTCCTAGTGCAAGAAGAGTTTATTCAGAAAGCTTTTATTTTAAATTAGATCAAAGCACACTGAAGTCCTGAAGACCTTCTCAGTTTTTTCTTTTCATACTATTCAGACCAATAAACATCCTACCTAAAATAAATCCTCTACATACAAACCTTCTATTGCTTTCCTCTGTGAAACCCCACAAGCTATGGCCACTCTGATTTCTAAGCACATCTTCCATTTATTCTGTCCATTAATAATGTGATTTTGAAGCTGCTCACCGAATCACAGATATTAATCACACACAGAGGATAACTCAGAGAATCTTTAAGGTTGGAAAAGACTTCCAAGGTCATCAAGTGAGTGATACACCCACATTCACTAAAACATATCATGGAGTGCCACATCTGCTCATTTTTTAAGACTTCCAAGGACAGTGATTCCATCCCTTCCTGGGCAGCCTCTTCCAATGCTTGACCACTCTCCAGAGGCCATTTCCCTTTGTGAAAAATCACTTTAATTTCCTTAAGTGGAAACCTCATGAGAAGGGCAAATAAGGAGGAATTGGGTGTAATAATTGGTTTTTAAGCACACTGTGCATGAGTGTGCTGAGATTTCTTCATCTTTGTTCTCTTTTCGTCCATGCAACAGGCAGGGATGAAGAACTCTGCCCTTCCCCTTGCTCACAATTCACATCTTGGGATGTCGGCACAGAAAAAGTGCTTGATTTTATCATCAAACTTACAAAATCACAGAATGGTTTAGGTTGGAAGGGACCTTCAAGATCATCTCATTGCAACTCCCCTGACAGAGGCAAGGAACCTTCCCCTAGACCAATATGAATATTGAATTTCAATGATTGGGGCATTTTCTGCCAACATTTGCACTTCAGAGTAGGGAAACAGCCCAGAAATCTACAAAATATTTATGAATCATTTCCAACCTGTGGTCCACCCGTGAAAATCACAAACTATTCCTCAAGGCTGCACAAAAAGTCAAATATATTGCAAGCTGGCTCAAATTCACTAATTATTATTAATTCTAAAGGAGAGAAAATTAGAAGAAACCCCCCAAAAATGCTGACCAGAGGTTTGTGAGCCCTTTCCCAAGCAGGTCACCAGCTCAGCAGAGGACACAAAAGTGTAGAATAAAATCCAGATAAATAGGAAACGGCAGGAATATAAAGAAAAAAATTAAATTAAACTTAGAGAATTGTTTTAGAGGAAAGCCACAAAGACTTCCAGGCCCTCAGTGAGGCCCAAGTGCAAGGAAGAATATTTAACATCCCAGTTTAATGGGAAATGGGCTTATCGTTCCAGGGAATTTAATGCCAGCTCTATGTCCCTTATTAATTGTTCTCAGCCTCACAAAAGCTTCCTCCAGGCTTGGTTTTGCCCACAGAAGCTGTCAGTAAAACACCATTTGATGAAAATAGGACATTGCTCAGCCTCTCTTCCCTGTGCCCTGTGACCCTGTGGCTGGAACAATTCAGCTGCAGGACTTTTCATCACCAGCATTTTAAATCCTGCAGTTACCTCTTTATTTTTTTTTTTTTTTACCAGAAAAATAAGTGTTTTTCTGCAAGAAGACACAAAATATCAGAAAAAAAACCAAGTTAATAAGGCACTGTGACCTTATCAGGAGCCTGGGCTGAGAAAAAATCCTGTTAGAGATGTGTCAAGGTCAAATCCAAGCCCCAGACTGGTTCCTCTAAATTTTACCTGTCTAAGGTCAGGATCCTTTGTATCCTTGGGCATCTTCCTGAGATTCAGGCAGGGTTTTGCTCTCATATCCACTGTTCATTATTGCAGATGCTCTGGGGGGTGGAAAGGCAAGGAGTAATTAATATTATTTTTTTTTTAATTTTTAATATTTTTTTTTATTTTAAAAAAAGAGAAACCTGACTGCAACAAAGGAAGTATCTTTGTACTATTGTTCAGGAGGTAAAGGGGGAAAGTATAATCATTAATTCATTATTGGCACTGCAAGATGCTAATTATCTATGAACCTTAACCAAATCTGGAAGGAAACAAGCACAACCTCTGGCTAGGGCAGAATATAAATGTTTGAGGAGGGCTGCAAGTGGGAGATCCCTGGGTCAGGGATGTAAATGCAGCTTGAGGGGGAAAAAACACTCAGGAAGAGCTGAATATGGTGCAAATTAATAAAAAAAAATTAAAAATTAGGAAAGAAAAAAAAAATAGCAGATTTTAAGGCCCCTGGAGAGCAAAGAGCACTTCCTTGGTTAAATGAGCAAGCTAAGGGATCTAAATATCAAAGTTGGGTGTGGGGGCTGAGATTCAGCAGTGGATGTTTGCTGGAGGCTGCTTGGTTAGAATCTGCTGAATTAAAGAGTGTCCACACTGATGGAAATCACTGCTGTCCCTCCCTCAGCTCCACTGGGAGACACACAAACTACCAGGCCTAATAATTCCTTCATATCACAGAATTATGGAGTGATTTGGGTTGGGAGAGACCTTAAAAATAATTTTGTTCCATGTCCTGCCATGGGCAGGGACATTTTCCACTGTCCCAGGGTGCTCCAAGCCCCGTCCAACCTGGCCTTGGACACTTCCAGGGATGAAAATGATCTGAAAATTTCCCAGGATTTCATTTGGGGGAAAAAAAAAAATTATGGCAAATCCTGGGAAGTTCCTGCAGCTCTCAGAAAAATCCTACTCTTGGTGCAGGATAGATCCAATGCCCTTAACAAAAGTGGGTGTTTTATCCCAGTGAGGTAGAAATGAGACAAGGCTGGGAGAAAACTAACTAACCTGGGTCACCAGATGGGGATGCTGCAAAGCAAAAGGCACAGGAGCCCAAGTTCTCTGAAGGAGAGTGAAACAAAAGGGCAGAGCCATCAGCAGCAGCTCTAACACTTCTGAACGAGTGGGGATGGCACAGAAAAGTCTGAAGTTGGTTTGTGATGTTGGTTTAAAAGCAACAGATGTTTGGGAGAGCAACACTGCACAAAGCAGAAAGAGTGTGGGTTATTTATTGTCAGGGAAATAGTGGAGAGAGAGAGAGAGGACAGGCACTGCTCAGCCTGGAGAAGAGAAGGATCCAGGGAGAACTCATTTTGGCCCTCCAGTACATAAAAATGGCTTACAAGCAGCAGGAATGGCTTTTTGCATGGGCTGATAATGACAGGACAAAGGGGAACCATTTTAAACTGCCCAGTTTTAACGTTTTTAAAACATCTCTGATGCTGCTTTCTGTCTTTCATTGAGATTTATGCTCCAGGACTGAAGAAATTCATATCTTGTTTGGTAAGAGCAGCAAGCAGCTGCTTGGTGGCCACTTCACATGATGGACTCGAGGTCTGTCAGCATCTGTGTCTGGCTGGGGATAAAATAATTGTCAGCTCCTGTGAAAGAAGCATCAAAGCAGTGAGAAAGACAAATACACTGCCTGGGGCTGAGGAGGAGATCAGCTCCCTTCCCTGTCAGTAAGGGCTGACATGCACATTAATTCTGCTTTTCCATTCTGCTTCTCAAAACTGAAGGGTATTTAGGATTAATTTGGAAAAAAAAAAAACCAAAAATCCCTAATTATGAGCAACCTGGGATAGTGGAAGGTGTCCCTGGAGTAGAACAAGATGAGCTTTAAGGCCCCTTCAACCCTAATCATTCTGGGATTTTAGGATATACAGTTAAAAAATTGCTGTATCTCCGTAAAAATATCAATTTTCCCAAAACATGAGGGAGATGTGAAAGGAGAGAAAAAACCCAAAATTGCATTAACTTAAAAAAAACAAAAAAAAAACAAAAAAAAAAAGAAACATTAAAACAATAATGACTGAATAGAAATATCTCACAGCAAGTTCTAGAAAATTAAAAGAAAATTAAAAAATAGAGACTTAAGGCCTGTTTTTAATCAGCTGTGCTGGTTTATGGATGCAGCCCAGCAGCCTGAGCTCTGTCTCAGTGCCATCCTGTGCCAGCTCCTGTCCTGCTCCCCCAGGGACCTGCTTGTCACAGCATGGGCTTCTGTCATCAGGGCCTGAATTCCCCTCCCTCTGCCACCAGTGGTCACCCTGGATTAAAGCAAAAATCACTTTTTAATGTGAGGAAAGGCTCCTAACGTGGGATATTTTCCTCCTTCAGCAGCGAGCAGCTAACTGAAGGATACCCAAAGGTTCTGAGGGAAGGTTTAAAGGAGACAGTCAGCTCTCAGGGCAGCAGTGTGCCACCAGAGCTAGAACAAACCAAGACATCTTCCCTGATGCAGAACTCCTTTGATGGACTCTTCTCCCCACAGACTGCAGCATCTTTGTGTTCTGAGTGATTATTAAATTGTTGCTTTAATTAGCCTGATGGAATGAGCTCGCTGCTGGGCTGGCTGCTCAGAGTTGGGGTTTGCTGTTTAGTGTTCAGACAGTTCCCAGAGAAAAAGCTGCTCACGAGGAAGCAAAGTTCCCTGATGTTTAAGGGAGATCAAAGAGCCTCCAAATATTAGCCAAGATTGTTAGGTTAAAGGCTGTGGTGAAGGGTCCCAAAGACAGACAACATCCCCACCCACACACAGAGAAATCCTACAAAACCCCCACACATAAAGAGTCCCTTTCCTTTCCTTTCCTTTCCTTTCCTTTCCTTTCCTTTCCTTTCCTTTCCTTTCCTTTCCTTTCCTTTCCTTTCCTTTCCTTTCCTTTCCTTTCCTTTCCTTTCCTTTCCTTTCCTTTCCTTTCCTTCCCTTCCCTTCCCTTCCCTTCCCTTCCCTTCCCTTCCCTTCCCTTCCCCTTTTTCCTACAGAAGTTTTGTTTCTAGGACTCTTTATTTCCTTTTTCAAAGGACTTTACATCCCAGGAAGGTAAATCCCACTTGGATTGGTACAAACCAGCCCTGGTGGCTCAGCCTGGAGACCAAAGTTGGGCTCATTTACATGCATTGATGACATCATCTATCCCAAATAGATAACAAAAATTAAAGTTTTTTAAGGGGGGGGGAAACTTCCAGACATTTATTTGTCAGCAAGAGAATAAAGAAAAGTTTACACATCAAATAATGACTTTTCCCTTTTCCCAAGGCCTCCTTTAGTTATGTTCTGGCTGATGAGCACAAATTAAACATGGAATAGTTCCCCAAGCTCAGTTTAGGTGGAACATTGTGGCTTCTGCTTTCTCAGACGTGAAGAAAGGAGTGAGCTTTGCTTTTTTTCCCCACTCTGAGGAAAGATGCCACCTCCCTTTCCAGGCTTGTGCTTCATTAAAGCTGGAAGTGATGGTGCTCCTGGACAAAGCCAGGTTTTCATGTTGCCATCAGCCACAGAGCAGACCATGGACATGTAGGCAGCTGCTCTCAAATTGCCCTTTTCAAAGTCAGACCTCCTGGACCTCATTAAAGGAGGAACCTGTTGCAGATTGACTCAGTGGGGAAATAAAAAAACATGGCCTGAGCACTGCAAAAAGAGGATTCCTACACATTAATCCAAAAATGGAATTGAAGTCATGCTAAATAAGGATCAAAAGGAAAACCAGGTTTCCCCCAAGAGCTGTCATATCTGTCTGGCTTTGTGAGCGTGGCAGACAGAGCAGTGGAGTCAATTAATTCCCTTAACTAGTTAGTGACTGAACAGGCAGCAAACATGGCAGAGTTTATCTTCAAGGGAAGGCAAATATGAACAAATGTGTGTATAAAACTGGATAGAAGCACACAGAAACATTTCATAGAGTTTATATTCTAGATGATGTTTACACAGGGTACATGGGTGTTCAGTCTAACCACGTGCTTTGATCAGGAGAAAGTACATCTGCCTAATTCTCTTTGGAAATGGGAAATCTACTTTTAAAATTGCTGTAGAATCACTACTTTGGATGTTGTTATCGTCATGCAGGATGTGTTTAGGTCAGAGCCTGGCTGCTTTGATCAAATTGTGGTTCCCTTGTTGAAGATGCTCCACCTCCTATCAAGTTCCCTTAACTACATGACAGGAAATCTAGAAATGATGAGCAGCCAGGATCAGTTAAACATTTTATTTTGAAATGGGACAGTTCTGGGTGGTTCAGTACTTGGCTGGGAGAGCATCTGGAATTTCAAGAGACCTCGTGCACTGGCGAGGGAGCTGAGGGTGAGTGTTAGACTGCATGGGCTGGGTCTGTAATTTGCTGAAAAGTGAGGGAAAGGAGAGAATGGAATATCAGAGCCATTGGGGTGGTGATGCCTGAAATGGCTCCCTAGAAACAGAGAGCAGACAGGAAGAAAGGAATCAAGGAGGGATTGATTGGAAAGGCCTTCAGAGGTACACTCTGGCCTCCAGAGGCTCCTGCCTCAGTGCATCCCAACATGGACAAGGACAGCTCCCGAGTTCTTCCCACTTGGATCTCAGCATCAATTCCCCAAGCAGAAGCCAGGCAAGGATGGAATTTGCCCAAGCTTGCCCCCCTGTCCCCAAGATTGTGGTTTGCAGTTCTTGTTCTGAGTGTCCTTGGTGAGCAAGTTAGAGGTTTTGTTATGTCTATCTTAGCACAGAGAACAGCACTGAACGAGCTCCAGGGAACTTCAGAGTTCCACTGGGCACTGCAGGATTTGAAAAATATAAAAGTTAAAAGCTAAGGCATCAGTGGCACCTCGGGGCTGTCCCCACAGCCACATTGGTGCTGGCAAGCAACAAGGAGGGATCCATCCCTCTGCAAAGACACAGCTCCTCAAGCCCCCCCAGTTTTATCAATCCTCTTTGCTTTCCCACCCTGCATTCCTGCCCTGGGGGAAGCATCCCAAAACCATGCTCAGCACAGGCTGCTGGCTTTGGCTGGTACAGGTTTATTTTCTTTCTGTTGTGGGGCTGTGGTTACATAGAGATGCTTTTGTCATGGCTGAGTTGTGCTCATACAGCATCGAGGTTTTCCTGCTTCTTTCTGACCCAGTGAAGAGGCTGGGGGTGCACGAGGGGGTGGGAGGGGACACAGCTGATCCAAACTGACCCCAGGGATATTCCACACCTTATAACATGCTCAGCATATGGTCCTGGGTGAGGAGGAGAAAGGGAATTTGGAGTGCTTGTTTTCAAATCACTGTTACACCTGATGGATCCCTGCTTTCCTGAACACCTGCCTGCCCAGGGGGGCAGTGAGTTAATTCCTGGTTTTGCTTTGCTTTTGTGTGAGACTTTTGCTTTTCCTGATACTGAACCATCTTCTTTCAACCCATAAATTTTCTCACTTGTACTCTCCTGATTCTGCTCCCCCACCTCAGGGGAGGGAGGGAGTGAGCCCTTGCCTGGCCCTTATTTGCCAGCTTGGCTCAACCACGACACAGAAACATTCCCAAACTCTTTGCTGTGCACCTTTGACTGCCCCATCTCTACCTACTTCCAAAAATTCACATTGCTCAAAACCATGTTAAAAACAAAGCCAACAACTTCCCCTTTGAGACAATGGTAAATCAGAGGGACTGAATCAAACCCCCTCCAAATCCCGGACTAAACCTTGCCTTGGATGGGCTGGTGGGAGATGCAAAGAGCTCGGGGTCCCTCTGCGGGCAGGAGGAGAGGGATGGAGCACGGAGCCTTCGGCAGGTCTGCAGCTCCATCTAGTGCTAAACTAGGTGGAGAGCGGGAAGAGCCTGGAATACGGCAAGGAAGATCTTTGGGATGTGAAGCCTGTCTTAGCCAGGGTAGAAAAAGGTTTTTGGGAAGGGATGTTTTGTTAGCACATTGCTGCTACAGGTATTCTTTTTTTTTTTTTTTCCCCCAGAGAGTTTTGGAAGGGATAATTGATGTCTCCAAGGACTAGAGGTACTCATAGGAATCATAAAATGGTTTAGGTTGGAATGAATCTTAAAGATCATTAGTGTAGTTCAACCCTCACTGCCATGGGCAGGGACATCTTCCACTATCCCAGGCTGCTCCAAGCCCCATCCAACCTGGCCTTGGACACTTCCAGGGATCCAGGGGCACCCACAGCTTCTCTGGGCACCCTGTGCCTGCCCACCCTCATTGTAAAAACTTCTTCCTTTCACATCACCTAAATCAACTTTCTTTCTCTTCAAAGCCATCCCCCCTTGTCCTGTCACAGCAGGCCCTGCTGAAATGTTTGTCCCCATCTTTCTCCTAGGTCCCCTTGAGGCACTGGAAGAGGCTCTGGGCCCTCCCTGGAGCCTTCTCCTCCCCAGGCTGAGCACTCCCAGCTCTCCCAGCCTGGCTGCAGAGCAAGGGGGCTCCAGTTTGTAGGAAAGAATAAAGGAGAGAGGACAGGCCAAGGATGGGAACAGATCTCTGCAATCTAAGGCAGCTCTTGAAGTATGTGGTTTATTGGCACAGGTCGTGGGTACAAGAGCTCTGCTTCAGCTGCCAGCCACAGCTCTAAGCGTGCCTTAGAGATGGCTAAAATCTGCTTACAATACATTATATCTTTTCCCATACTGAATATGGGAATTTTACAGCATCCAACCAGTAAAAGACAGAAATCTTATAGAATATACTTACAGCCTATCAAAACTACCACACTTCCATACTGTGTTACATTTTAACTTCTAAAAGCTACTTTCTAAACTCTTTTTGTCTTCCCTGCCAAACTGGCAGTCTTGAACTTTGGACCCTGCTCCCTGCAGAAGCATCTCTTTATCTGCTAAGGACATTGCTCAATCAACAGGGATTATCCTTCAGCTGGCTAGCCCATTGTTTTTTGGTTGTACAGTGACTAATGCCTCAGCATCTTACATCTCAAAGCTAGCTTCCATTTCTACTTCACTTACAGCTTTCATATTTTCAGAATCTTTTGCCCAACAATCATCTTCATAAGGTTTCCCTGTTTTATCTTCCCCAACACAGTTCTCCTCGTGGCTTCCTCTGGACCCACTCCCATGGGTCCAAGCCGTGGTGATTGCTGTCTCCAAGGACTGGTGTCAGAGTCCAGGGAAGCCTGAAAGCTTCTCCTGCTCCTCTGGTGGTTTCTTTATAGCCCCAGAGCTCCTCAAAAGTGGCCTAGCCAGCGACCTAGGCTTTGGGAGAAGCTCCCTCCACTTTTGGGAGAACCTGAATGCACCAGAGAGGTGAAGAGATTTTTGTTTAGTGAACCACAGAAAGTTTAGTTGTAGTTTTAGGATCTTGCTCTGTGTATTACATAGGGACAAGATGGAGATTTTTAAGTGTGGTTTTTCCTTCTTTCTTCTTCTCCTCTCTCCTCATTCTCTTCCTCTCTGACACCAGTTCCTGTGGTGTGGTGGTTGGTGGAAAAAAGTTAGCATTGAAAAGACATATCAATAAGATGAGGATTTACTGGTGTTGAAAAGAAAATAAGATATGTATTGTTTCTTGAATGGTTGTTAGTAAGATATAAAAGTAGCTGCTGATCTGCAGCCATTGCCTTTCTGCCCTGGTGTCCTTGGGGGATGCTGCCTCTGCCTCTGAGGTCTTGATAAGACAAATAAACAACTCTGGAACAGCAAAAGAAGATCTCTTGCTGCATTCTTTCCAACATGACAAACCAAAGGAAGAAAAGCCCCAGGGCAGAGGACAGGGGCTGGAGCCCCCAGCTCCAACCCCAGCGGGGGCCCAGGCCTTCGACAGACTGGAGGTAATGTGTCACTCACAAGAGCTCAGTCCTTGGGTGGAAATAACATGAGAAGTCAATGGGAGCAAGGCTGAGTACTCGAGTTCCCCTCCCCAGGGCAGAACAGTTTTGTGGATGTTCCACAGAATTGCATTTCAAGGAAAAAGTAAAAAAACACGAGGACCAAATAAATTAAGGACAAAGCTTTATTAACTGACGTATACAACAGTGCTGTGTGAACTTTTTCTGTGTCAGCAGGGCATAAAAATCACCTTTTACTCAATGTTCAGATCTTTTACGTAGATCTGTGATTAGTGGAAACACTGAAGATTTTTTTTTCTTCTTTTTAAATGAAAATGAGCCAGAAAATTTGAACAATCATGATTTCTGTGGTTTCTAAGTGTTGGTCTCAAGGACTTCACACACAATAAAAAGTGATGAAGAGTTCATACTCCACTCTATAATATCTTATTTTTTTTATTTTGTCTGGATTGTCACTTTCTCAGGAGTGACTGAGGTTGGACATTGGATTTCAAGGTTTTTTTTGGGAAGGAAAACCATTGGGAGCACACAGGTATACAGAAATCACACATTTCACCCTCCATGAAACCACTGAAGGTCACAGAAGGATTTCATTTTCAGATGCTCCATCTCACGATTTTTAGCAGAGTATTTTGCTCACAGATTTTGTCTTCCTGGAGCAGCAGTTGGAGACCAGGCAGAAGGTCCCCAAAAATCTCAGATGAAGCCAGATGTCCATCCTCAGGCACTCGAATTATTCTGTAAGTAGCTGCCTGGGGAAAAGAAAAAAAAGATTATTTTATCAGATTCACTGTAGGAATATTTCCTTTTTTTGTTTTGACTTGGACGGTTTCAGTAAAACATTTAAACTTTTTTGTATGAAAAAAAAATAAACTCAGAAAAATCACACCCATAGAATCATGGCATTTCTGGGAGAAAAAATTTGCATCTATTTGGAAAAATTTCTGAACTAATTTTGAAGCACAGGTTAGGGTTGGTTCAGAAGTGGGGTGAGAATGAAAGGACACAATTTATAATTTATAATTACAAACTGCCTTCTTCTGGTGGCATTCTGCTCATGAGACTTTGGGATTCCATGAGAAAATCACCAATTTCCACTGCTTTCAAGTCTGGCTTTGGGTATCCCACGGGAATGACATCAATACTCTGAGGGAAGGTCCTGAGCCATGCAGAGATCCCAGAGTGTCTCCCCCAATGCCACCTCGCTGCTCTGGTTGCAAATGTTGGATTCAAAGTGTGGGCAAACACTTTTTGTGGGTGTTCTACTCTCTCTTAGAAACCCAGACAATAATTAAACCTGATTATAATTTTTTGTTATCAGGTTAATTGGTTCAGCTCAAAAAAAAACCCAACCCAAACCAAAAAACCACAACAAAAAAATAAATACAACAAACTCCAAATAGCAAATCCCAAACATTATTTAGAATTCTTTTATTTCTGACTTCATTTTGTCTGTTCTTTTTTCGCTTGTCGTGAGATTCTCATTAAAATTCATTCTTTAAAGAGTTGGCTTTGTACAAACATTTGCCAAGTTTATAAATGTGCATTACACAGACATTTCTCGGTGTACCCACATTTCTGTATGGGTTCTATAATGAAGGTGGAGATTTAAATGAAGATTTAAAATCTGTTCATGTTTTTTCTCTTAGCACCTACATGCTAATAAACCATCAATTTGCTTTCCACTTTCTTAGCTCAAAACACCTTTCCAAGGGCTTGACTTGCCTCTGTTTTCACATAAATGTAGCATTTATGTCCTAAAACTTTTCAATATTTGGCCCTTCCTTTCTTGTTTTGCCTTTGCAGAGAAATAAGGAGATAAACCAAGGTGATAAAAACATCAAAGAGGATTTTCGGATGCTTTTCCTTTTACTGTGTTGATATTTACCATGTTACTTTTGATTTTTTGGGGATTTTCCATGAGCTTTACTTAAAAAAATAGAGATTTCATAAAACCTAAGCACACTATTCCTACTTGTTTGAGGTTTGGGATTTTTAGGTTCAGTGCTGTGTGGGAAGGGAAGAAACCCAAGCAGGCCAGCCTGAATATCTTTTCCATTTATCAGAAATAACAACAAGATGGAAAATCAATTATTCCTGCTCCTCCACTTCGAAAATCTCAGTTCTGTAGTCCCTGGATTTCCACAATTTTTTCCTTTTTTCCTTCCCAACCAGCAGCACTGTCTCACTTCCAGCATGGCAGCACCTCAGACCACGAGGTATTTTCACATTCAGCCACCACACAGAAATCTCACTCTTGCTGCCTCGTGTTCCACGAAATGTCTTTTTAATTATGGTGATTCTACCTCTGTAGCTTTTCCTCTATTATAAGCCCTCCCCTGTGAGGAAGAGAAACAATAACAACAACGAGGCCTGCATGAGGAGGAAACATTTAAGGCCTCCATGCCAAGCTCGCTGCCATCCATTAATTAGCAGAGGCCACGGGAGCTGTTTTTGTCCCTCTTGGAAGAAGAATTATATTTGCAGCTGATAGTTTATACCACTTGCAATAGGAGCTGCAGAAATAACTCACTAATCACCTCGTTTGAACCTGGATTGAAGAGCTGAAGCTTCCAGGAAGAGCTCCGGGGCTGTGTGCTCAGGCCATGGATCTTTTCAGGATTCATCTCCCTGCCCCAAAAAGCAATTCCAGGAATAAACCACCACTGTGGAAAAGTCCACAGCTGCTTTCTTCATTCATCCCAGCCCACCTTCCACCCCTGTGTAATTTGATTTGCTGTTAATATTTCCAGCCAGAAATAGATTCAGCAGCAAGTGGAGGTGGGAGTGTTGTTGTGTTGTTGTTCCCTTAATCATATCTCGGAGAAAAATTCAGGATCTCTTAATGGCAAACATCCCAATAAAACATTATTGCCCCAAGAGCTTTTATTTAAATAGCAGAACCAACCTTCCAGTCCTGAAATGTTTATAATGAGAAAAGACATTTTGGGTTGTTGGGTGAGGGGATTTTTGTTTGTTTCCTTCTTTTTTTAAGCTTTAGAGCATGAAACAACTCTGAGAGTGGCTGTGGCAAAAAGGTAGAAGAGCACAACAAGCATGCAGTGATCCTTCCAAGAATGCCTGGCTGATTTCCAGAAAATCTGCAGCTCAGCAGCTCCTGAAAAATATTCTGGGCCAAATCTGGGAATGGTTTCATGATTTTTTTCCATTAGCCAGTCCCTTTCAGGAGAATGGTTTAGGCTCAACTGGTCACATTTGGGACCCTGTTGATGCATTTGGCTCTACAAATTGATCTTGACTGCTGCTAAGAGGAGGAATTTGTAAAGGATGGTGTCTAATTTCAGGTTTTTTTATCTTTTTGCGTCATCATCATCCTCAGTTTCTGATATTTAAGTTGCTTTGTGTCTGAATCTTGACTCTCCTCACAGGTTAGAGGATTTTCTGACCACCACTCTAGCGGGGATTTTGTGACAGATTTGTTTTCTGACTTATTTTTCGTAATTATTTTCCCTGGGAGAGAAGAAAATTCAGAGAAATAACCACTTTCATGATCTCACTACACACAAAAACCCCCTCAAATAATGAAATGATGACTCTAATTTTTGCACCAAAAGATCAAAAACAGAAGCAAAGTCGCTGTCATCAGAGCATGTAAAGGTACCACATGCCTCAAGCTTCAAGTCACAGTTATTTTGCCAGTATGCAAGAATAATTCAGCAACTTTGCAAATCATTCATCTGGGAGAATTAAAATCTCTTTGTAAAAAATTAAGTACCAGGAAAAGGAAATCAGTCAATGTGTAGGAATGATGAACAGCTCAGCATGGAAAATTCTCTGTTAAAAATTTAAATGGAATTTTCCCTCTTCAAGAGGAAATTCATGGGTTTATGCTTTCTGGCCTGACTATCATAACTCCAGAGTTTTTCTTACAGCTTTTGAAATACTGATGGAGAAAGAATAGGAAGGCAAACAAAACTGTCTTTGAAATAAAAGGAAATTTTGACAAATAAAAGGATTTAACACACTAGGATCTTTGAATAGGCGAAGGCTCTAAATCTCAAAGTTTCCTTTGTGTCTGCTTCATGGAACATTTATTTATTCCTGCTCTCCTGGGTGTAAATCAGTTGTAACAGTGAGTTAGTTTTTATGTACATTCTGTTCAGGAGTTTTTCAGAATAGATCAATCCTAAAGCTGGCGTGGTTTTCACCCAGCTATTTTTCATGGGGTTTTGCAATAAGAATTTTCTCACATTATTCAACACAATATTGTAATATACTATAGCAAAGAGTCTAATTATTTGATTATAATTGTAATACACTCACTATTGCACTGTTGTCTAAAAAAAAAAAACCCAAAAAATATTTTGTGGTTGAATGACCTGGTTTTTGTTTTGATTTTAATCCCAGAGACTAATGGATCTTCTGTTTTCCTGAGGTAATTACATTTCTGGGCAAATACCAGTGCTCTGATGACCACCAAGAAAGTTTCCTCCCTGTAAGACCAGATTCTGTCTCACTTGAGGATTCTGACTCAGAAATCTTTAGTTACAATATTTTGCCCTCTCAGAAACTGAATTAACTATTCTACCCCTAGGTATAACTTGCAGTGCTTGGCCTTGAGCTCACAAAGTTTCCCTCGTGGGAAAGATTTTGCTTCCTGTTATGATTTCCTTTTTCTTTCATTCTCTTCTTACAAAGTGTCAGCACTCAGAATAATGAGTCTCCAGTGGGCAGATCACATAAAGGATTTATGTGTTGGATTCCTTTTTTATAAGTAGAGTCAGTTGCATAAAAGATCTGCTGGGCTTAATGGTAAAACAAAACATGGAAAATGGTAACATAAAAATTAGGAAGTTTTCATGAAAAAGAGATGCTTAAGCATGGCCTCTTTCCTCCTTTCATTGTAAATAAAAGTATGGCTTGAAAAGCTCAGCTGTTCATATATACAACATAAAAAGTTGAAGAAGGAGAGAAGGACCTCATTCTTCCTAGGATCAGGGATGAATGAATGAAATTATTAATTAATGAGGAATGGTGGTTGAATATATGTCAGACTTGTGTCTGTATTTACTTCTATTCAAATATTTTGCGTTATCTTTTAATTGTACTTTAAATCATCTGAGTGTTTGCATTCTTCAATCTTGCTCTGTGTGCAATCTTTAGCTAATCCAAAGGCAATCAATTCTTAGCTAATTGTCCTCTTAGATGGCTCTTTCTACACTGCCCCATGACTATTAAGATATTGGCCATTCCCAACCATTTGGGTTTTGGGTTAAACTGAGCCAAGTGTGATATTTCCACAAAGATGAGAGACTGGGGAGAAATGCTAAAAGGGTTGTGTTGGATGACAGGAAGAACTGGAACACCCCAAGACCTTTGTTGTTGTTTTTTAGAGAAAATAGTGGTGGAAAGAGTTTTCTGTTCATTGTTCAGAGAAAGGTTTGTCTCATCAATAACAGAGCTGAGCATATTTCCCTGTCTTTAAGGGGAACAGTAGCACAGGAAGACACAGAAAAAAGTGATCTTCTGTAATTTCTGACAGCACAGAACTCTGGTTTCCCACCAACAGGGAAGTTCTGTAGATCCCACAGAAGTCCTGACTCAGCTCTTGTCACAAATCTGCTTTTTGATCACCTTCCCTTCCAGAGTTCTTTCAAATTGTGTTTGTATCACAATCCATCTTTAAAACCACCACAGATACTTCATTCTCTCAGTAGTGGGTATTTCACTGCACCCAGAAAGCTCAAAGATAAACTTTGTGACTCTTTACGTGTTCTGAGCTCTTCAATGGGGGAGTCACAATGTGCTTGTAAAGTCACAGACATAGATCCTTTCTTACTGTGAGTCTAGCTGTAAATAATGCAAGATTTAGTTTGTGGTTCATTGTAACATGCAGAAATACAACAAGCAAGAAACAAAAATCTTATGATAATCTCCCCTCAGAAAAAAAAACCTATTTTTTTTCTACATGAAATTAAATATTAAATAGAGGAAGTGAAATCTTCCACCACATCATACAACATCAGGCAAGAAGCTCAGTGTCCTGGAGAAAACCAGTCTGGGATGGTGTGGACAATAGGTTTAGGTAAGGAGTTTAGGGAAAAAAAGAAAATAGGTTTTGATAAAGGGTGCCAGGTTTGTAATTCAATTCATTTTTGAGAAACATCTGGCGAGGGATTCCTCCTCCTGAAGATGAATGTGAAAAGTCAGCCAGAATCAGATATCTGGTCTGAATGGGGTTTACTTTATTTGATTTCAGGGCTTGAATCATTTCCCCACACACACAAATCTAGTTCCCTTTGGCCAGACAGCCTCCACCTGCTGTGGCTTCAGTGTCCCTGTGCCATGGCTTACAGCTCCTGGGAATGTTAAACCAGAGAATCTCAGAATGGGGAAGGTTGGAATGGAGACTGGAGATGTCTGCTCCCACCTCCTGCTCCAGCAGGGCCCCCCAGACCACCTTAGTAAGGATTGTGTCCAAGTGGCTTTTGAGTATCTCCAGTGAGGGACACTCCACACCCTCTCTGCACAATCCAGGTCTTGGTCACTGCCCAGAACAGAAGTTCCTCCTCAAGTCCAGGTGGAACCCATCAGCAATTTCTGTCCATTTCTGGGCCTCATGAAGTGGAGCCTGATCCAACTTCTGACCCCTCCCTGCAAATGCTTAAAAACATTGAAAAGATATTTACATTATATGTTATGTTATGTTATGTTATGTTATGTTATATTTATTATATTATACGGGATCCCAGTTGGCTCTGATCTCCTCTTACTGGGAAACACAACTGAGCCTCTTCATGTGTGAATTTCTGCAGGATCTTGCCCAACACAGTCAATGGACTCTGAAGAACAATTTAATGGACTAAATGGACTAAAAGGATCTGTTTTAGGTGATTATTGACCCCAAAGGAAGCTGAAACTTGCAATTTGCATCTGGACACCGACACTGCTATCTAAATTTCCTGATGTCTTTAACAAACCCCAGCTCACAGCTGCCTTTGAAGCCACCAAAAGAGAGAGAATGGACTTCGAACCTCCCACCACAGCACAGCCCAAAGGAGGTTCTAACAGGAACTGTGAAGGTGAACTGGCTAATTAGCTTAGGTTGCCAATTAACCACAGTGGGAGCTGACTTTTCCAGCTCACCCAGGCATTCATAACCTCATGTGTGGTGTGTGTGGAGTTCCACCCCCTGAGCAAAAATCCACAGCTGAGCTCTCCTCACTCCCTCCGTTCAGAGATGGTGGTGGAGAGGAGCACACCCTGAGGAAATGATTTTCTTGTCCTCTGTAGACACCCAAATTATGCCAGGCAGGTTGCATTCAGCAGTGCCTGTGGCTGTGAAAAGGAGCCAGAGCAATCAGCTCACGTTCACATCCTCAGTGTCTGAAATGAGGTGAGACAAGTGCTGCTGTAGGGGGGGAGGTGAGCCAGCTGGCTGAGCCCACTCAGGGGGGAAAAGGGTTAATCAAAGGGAAAACTCTGGGAAAATGTTGATGAGATGTGGCCCTAGTTCTCTAGGGCATTGTCAACAAAAACTCAGAGTTCATGGATTGAAGAATAGAAGTCAGAAGGTGTTTATTTATAGATTTGACATATAGATAGATGTTGATAAAAAGGAAAGAGAGAGAGAGAGCAAAATCTCTCTAGTTTGGTTTGGTTGTGGGAATCGTTTGTGTTCGTGTGAACAGGCAGTCCCTGTGTGTGTACAACATCAACTATGAAAACACATTTTAAAATAGAATTTTTCATTGGTTAAGGAGAGTACATTCTCAAAACCACTGTAATATTTACATATTTTTTAACTTGAGAACAATTCTAACGAACTTAGTGCTGCAAGAACTAGTGAAGCATAAACTGCTTAAAAGAAATCTTTTTTTGAGTTACCAACAGGAAAAAACTGCCTTATTTTTGGTGAGGCCCTGGCACAGGGTGCCCAGAGTAGCTGTGGCTGCCCCTGGATCCCTGGAAGTGTCCAAGGCCAGGCTGGACAGGGCTTGGAGTAGCCTGGGATGTTGGAAGGTGTCCCTGACCATGGCAGGGCTGGAATGAAGTGAGCTTTAAGGTCCTTTCCAATCCAAACCATCCTGGGATTCCATGATTCTCTCCTTTAAACATAAAAGAAACAAAGACCAGCATACACCAGTAACTAAACTTTGTTGTTAAACATAGGTCTTCATGTTTACCCAAATTCTATTTTATAGGCTCAGTCTATACCTAGGAGAAACGTGAATCTTTTCTCAGCCCTTAGAAAAGGAACAAGTTTCATCTTAAACCTGCATTTTAGTGAATCAAAATCAGGGTTGTTCTCCCCCTCTTGGAAAAGAAACAGAATTGAAATTGAGTTGAAATGGCCAGAGGAAAGCAAGAAAACCAATGAATTATACAATGCATAAAACAGTTTCTGAGGACAGGAACAGCTGGTCTGTCAACTCTGTAGAGACTATTAATAGGAATGAAGATTTCATTGTGTGTCACTGGGAAAAGTAACTTCCCTTAGGTTGGAAAAAATAACTTGAATAAAATACAATGGAAGTAGAGGAGGGATCGCTGGCAGATTTGGGTTTTTTTCAAGCAGAAATGCTGAAAAGATTAAAGGAGTTTATTTTTAAAAGAGTTAAATAATATGCTTGTGGAAGATGAGTACAGATCAGATATGCTTTTCAAATTCACAGAGAGTCTTAGATACTTGGGTGGAATTAAGTTTACAGATCAAAACAAGTAAAACAGAATCCACATAGTCCAAGGGTCTGTGATTTCTGCCTTTATTTTGGAGGTGTCCCTGGGGTCAGGCCAGGGAACAGTAAACACAATATGGGCACATAGGGAATCAGAGCCCCAGGACAGAGCAGGAATCAATTTTATCCCAGAAAAACAATAAGGAGATAACACGAGGAGGTTTTACAGAGAACATGAACTGAGCAAATTATCCTCATGCAGCTCCAAGCACTTGCCTGATATTTAGTGCCTTCCCTGTTCAGTATCTCAAACCCAGACTATTGCCTTCAGTTGTTTTATTTTCCTGCTCTCACCCCACAGAGATCACCCTCAGGAATAAAACCTCCAGCCTTTTTTTTACACCCTCCATTTTTAAATACTGCGAAGCTTTGCTGTTAATTACAGTCACAATATGTTTCTCAGTAACATCATGTTCTGCCTGAGCACTGAATTTTGTACTTTCCTTAGTTGCAGCCTCCTTCCCATAATCCCAGGGCTTTTTGTTTGGCATCTTTAGTCAGATTTATCAAAAGGCTGGTTAGAAATGTCAATAAAATCACCTTTATGCTCTGGCTGATGGCTCATGCTGCATGGGGCTGGGGAATTCCCTCTTTTCCAGCCTGGAGAAGTGCTGCTGAGGGCACTCAGAGGAAATGCCTTTCAGGAAGGTTTTTATTGTGAAAAAGCCACTTTCAGGTAACATTTGGTATAAAAACCTCATTCCCTGGCTTCCACAAAGGTGCTCAGCAGCTCAGCAAAGGTCAAGGAATTTTCATGAAATGGCACCAATTGATTCAGGATATCCATGAGGGGGATTGGGAAGAATCTCAGGTCTGTGGCCTCATTGATTAAGTTTTGTACCCACACAATGGCTCCTTGTTGCTGACAAGAGGATGTTTTTGTGCACATCCCCTGTGCTCTGAGCAGGAAAACAAAGTGGTTCTTATCTTTGATTAGTTCTCCTGTAATTCTTGGAGAAAAAAAAAATATATAATGCTTGATTAGAGGCAACTTATCAGGCAAGGAATGATTTTGTTACAAAAAGTAGGAAAATACAGCAGAGCATACAGAAATATTATGAGAAGGAAATATAAATTCGTTCCTGCATTATTTCATTTCTGGATCTTCTTCATATAGAGAAACAGCAAAGAGTAAAATGAATCAAGCAGATTTACATGATGAAATTAGGTTTTAGACTAATAAAGTTTTAAGGATTGGTTTAAAGCAATAAAGGGATGTAGGAAAACTGAGGAACTCAAAGACTTTAATATAGGTGAGGTTTATAACATTAACTGCAGTGAGATGTTACAAAAACCCAATAAAAACAGATTTGATTTTTTAATTAGGATGGAAAAATATTCTTAAAAGAGGAATTTCCAGCTAATTAATTTAAATCTCAAGGATGGGAACATGGACTGATGTTTTGAGCAGCTGGAGATGAGACAGGAGAACCAGATGGAGAAAATAAAATGTATGAGAAAGCAAATATTGAAAGACCAGGTCTGCTCCATGAAGAAATGCCTTCTCCTAAAAACTGCTTACAAATACTCATGTCAAAAAACGACACAAAAATCTACCAAAAAGAAAAGTGGTTCATACTTGGTTTTTCTCCAAACTGGTTGTGATGACCTAAGAAAGTTAATTTAAGTGAGCTTCGAGGCCCTTGGGGTGTTTGCTAAGTCTCTACTTTGCATTTTCCTTTGTGTTAGATGTAGGGGCTGCCTGACACCCTGTGGTGCTTGCCTTGTA
Organism: Erpornis zantholeuca; assembly: GCA_013400515.1. Lineage (NCBI taxonomy): Eukaryota > Metazoa > Chordata > Aves > Passeriformes > Timaliidae > Erpornis > Erpornis zantholeuca. The sequence goes on from VZTN01007656.1 coordinate 181,334, forward strand.
GTGAGATCCTAAAAATTATTCCAGTGTGACAGAAACCACCTTGCTGACTAGTGAAAGTGGCCACAGCTTTAACTTAGCCATTACAGGTGGGGAAAAAAAAAGCCAAAATCAGACTTCTAATTATTAAAAAAAAAAATTAATCTCTTTATTTTCTCACAAATTTGATTTTTGGAGTAGCTTTTGAGGCTTACCTATGCAGGTCAGGGATCAAGTGTCACTTTGCACTAATGAAAGACAAAGGTATAGAAAAGAGAAGGTTAAATGAGAATTTGGGAACCCTGACACTTAAAAAATTATATCTTTTTTTTAATCTTTTTCTTTTTTTTTTCCCCAAAAAATCCAAGCTGTAGGCAAGAAAAGCTTGAACTTTATTAGCACCAAGAACTAAACCTGAGCTCAAGACATCTTGGTGACACAAGGGCCAAAAAGATCTTGTTCAAGCTGTGGAGGAAATTCTGTCACTGCACAAAATTTTCCGTCTGAGAGGAGGGGGATGCCAAACCCCAGAAACTCCATCTCTAAGAGTCCTGAAGGGAATCCCATGCTGTCAGACCCACTCAGACCCCAGATCCTTGGAAAACCTGCAGCTCCACTCCTGGCCCCATCAGCAGGAGGGGCGAGCACAGCTTCTCTTCCTGCACAGAGAATTTCTGCTTCCAAAACCACCCTGAAACACACATCGGTGTCCCTGATGCCTGAAATGGCTCCCTAGAAACAGAGAGCAGACAGGAAGAAAGGAATCAAGGAGGGATTGATTGGAAAGGCCTTCAGAGGTACACTCTGGCCTCCAGAGGCTCCTGCCTCAGTGCATCCCAACATGGACAAGGACAGCTCCCGAGTTCTTCCCACTTGGATCTCAGCATCAATTCCCCAAGCAGAAGCCAGGCAAGGATGGAATTTGCCCAAGCTTGCCCCCCTGTCCCCAAGAGATTTACAACTGTAAATTGTGGTTTACAGTTTTTGTTCTNATTTTTGTTCTGTGTGTCTTTGGAGAGCTAGTTAGAGGTTTTGTTATGTCTATCTTAGCATGAGAGAACAGCACTGAACGAGCTACAGGGAACTTCAGAGTGACACTGAGCAGTGCAGGGTTGGAAAAATAGAAAAGTTAAAGCTTAAGGCAACATCCTGGCTCCCTGTTTTGCCGGCAGGAGAGCCGGCAGGTGCATGGATGTGGCTCCGACATCCCCGGGGGATGCTGGAGGATCTCCCTCCCTCCGCTCGCAGCCTGCGGGGCGATGCCCGGGGGGGTCTCGGGGAGGTTCGAGGCTCTCGGGGCGGATCTTGGGCAGGTGGGGGCGGGCAGAGCCTCGGCTTTCGGCAGCATCGCGACGGCAAAGGCAGCGGCAGGACCCGGCGGCTGCTGCGGAGGATGCGAAGTTTGTGCTGGCTGCTGCTCCCGCTGGTGAGTGAGCGCCCGCGGGGGAAGCGCTGGGGCGCGGGGGGAACGCACATCTGGCTGCCGCCACAGCTGGATGGCTCTGCAGCTGCCCCGCTGCAGCCGGGGCGGGGGAAAGCCCGCAGAAGCTGGGTAACTTTGCTCCTAACGGGGAGCAGGCGGAAAGAAACTAAAAAACAAACAGGAGAAGGATTAGAAAATATATGTAAAATGACACAGAGACATTAGAGGGGAGCAATGAAAAAATATCCCTGAGTTAGTCTGTTGACCTAGCTCCTTTCATTAAAATTTTCCAGCCTCAAGATGCTGTTAATAAATGTCTTTTCATTTCCATCTGTTAGAACTGCAGTTTCCAAAGGGCAGAAGAGGATCCCTAAATCAGAACGGCAGTAGCAGGGCTTTAGAGGGACAGAAGGGGACAGGTTGCTGTCCCAGCTGTCCTGAGAAAGGCAACTTTGCAGAAAGAGGAGGATGACTAGAAAGGGATAGTTCCTCCTGATGGATGGGGGACATTTAGCTCTTTGAGAGGGCAGGGATGTGTTCAGTGCTGCAAGTTTGTAACATCATCCAGCAGGAGCATGGACAGTCTCAGGTCTGCTGGGCACTGAGGGCAGCAGGTGAGGTTGGATGAGCCCAGGAACACAATCCAGGCACAGCCATCCCTCCCTGATCTCCACGCTCCACCCCTGGCATTGCCTGGGCTGCTTAACAAAAACCTGTGCAAATCCAAGCACAGCAATTTCTCTTCTTTCCCCTCAATCCTCAGCCTCAGGGAAGGGTTTGGAATCCTTCCTCTGGGTGTGATTACCAGGGACTTGTTAATTCAAACTTCACTCATTTCACAGTGAATTGTTCAGCGTGGGCTGGGATTCAGGCTCCTGCTGTAGCCAAGAGGGAGACAGGGACCTTCCCAGAAAATATTCCAAATTGTCCTGAGTGGGTCCCAGATGGAGTGGGTGCTTCTCCAGGTCCTCCAGGTTCTGTTGATAACTGTGAGAGCCTAAATAGCTGCAGACTGCTCTTGACCTTTCATTTTGAGAGGTAGGATGTAAATGTTCACACCTGCACGACCTCTGGGTGTTGTAGGTTCCTCTGTATTTACACAGAATTATGTACAAGGGGTAGGTTCTGTGTCCTTGCTATGCACACCTCGCCAGTGTAGTTATTATCATGGGTAATACTGTTCTTTCAGGCAAAACCTGTCAGCCTAAAGGGTCAGACTGCCCCAGGTAAAGTGATTTTGGCATCTGGGCCAGCCCTTTTACACCTAATAGAGGCACAACTCATTCTTGCAGCTGTCAGCAGAGTGCAGCTAGTCCAAAGTGATGTATCGTGGGCTGCCATACATCATTTTAATATTGCAGCATATTGCAGCAGGCTGTGCCCATAATCAAAGAAATTCTATAAACTGCAGGGTCTGCACAGCTTTTGGCCTCAAACTCTTGCCCAAATGTGAACATCAAGCCCGGGTCTGGTGAGAGGCAGTGCTCTGAATGCCAGTGGGGTTTAAAGTGTCTCAATCTAGGTCTCTGTGCATGCTCAGTTAGACAAGCAGGGAAGGCCTGAGACCCATTGGATGTACCGAGGAAATAATCCTTTCCTGTTCCAAAGGATCGTGTCAGAGCTGAGAAATAATTCCTGTATGGATTCTGCAAAATGGTCATTAATCAACATAAAAATAAAGCAGAGGGCTAGTCCTGCAAATTTCCTCTGTGGAGCTGGGTACTGTTACCTCCTGTCAGCTCCACAGGGGTGTTGCATACTTTGTGCCTTGCAGAATAGAGTCCTTGACACCAAAAAAAACCACCATTCACTGGTAAGTGACAAGGAACAGAGAGCAGCGGAGGCTGAAATGCCTAAAAATGACTTTTCCTGTCTAAAGGAGCTCAGAGTCTCAGGAAGCAGAGGACAGGGAGCAGAAAAGGCTCTGCCTTCACTGCTCTCCCTGCTGTGCTAAACTGCTTTCCTCCTCAAACCTCTGCATTTCCCAGTTCAGGGAAGGGCTTCAGTCAGATCTAATGAATGGAGGTGAGAATGGAAGCACAGGTGGGTCACCACTGAGCTGTGGATTCCCTTTAGCAAGGCATTTCTTGTGGCAGATCCAAACCCTGGCAAGGTGCTGAGCTCCCACTAAAACAAAGCTGGGTGTCTAAATTTCCCTCTTTAGCTAATATTGGCTGATTTGTGCTTCTTCTACCAACCTGGTCCCTGCACACCTTCAATTGCTCTCCATGGGGAGCTGGATGTGTGGAAGAATCTGATTTTAGGTGGTTTTTTATCCTGGAGGGAGTTAATGGAGGGAGACAGGCTCCTGGACAGGCAGCCACTGTCCTCAAGCAGGTGTCAGAGCAAAGTAGGAGGAATCCTGGAACTGCTTGTCTGCTTTCACTGATCATTAAGGGAGGCTTGATGGGGGAATTTAGATTAATCATCTACAATTAGCTGCCTAAAATTAGGCATCTGGTCTAAAGCTACTCGTTGAGCCTCCCTCAGTATTACTGGGAAGAGATGGAAACACTCCAAGAATACAGAACAATTAAATGAACTTCCTGAAGGACTTTGACTTCCAGGTTTCGGGACTTTGGGATTAGATGACAGGAATCCCACCTGTAGGCAAAAAAATGATACAGAAAGGGAGAAATTTCTCTTTAATTTACAGGAATACTTGCAATAGCAGAAAATGGGGATCCTCAGTTATTACTGTTCTGTTATTCTTCAAGCATTAGTAATAATTAAATGCTCTACCCAGCTTAGCATAGCGCTGATGAATTAATTTTTCTCAAGGTAATACTAATTACACGGGGTTTATAAACAAATAAATTAGTATGGCTGTGTCTTCTCATAAAGAATACCTATGAGTGAATAAATATAATGATCTAGATGGACAAATATGTATGGCAAGTGCTGTTCTGTTTAAGGTCATGCTGTTAAACACAGTCATATAAATACAGCCCAATCCACAGAGGAGAACTCAAGCATTGCTTCAATGTCTTGAAAACAATATTGAAAATATGCTCCTCTAAATGACTGTGAGGCAATCAGTGTCTCAGCTTCCCCTCTTGCACAGGTAATCGAGTTAGAGAGAGAAAACAAACATGGAAAATATCCTCTAGGTAGTCATTTTCAGCCAAAAAGACTCCTGAAATAATCTATTTAACTGACTAAAGAGAAAGATTGGAAATGAGGCTTTAGCTTTGGGGCTGGAAGCTTCTGGGGTCAGGATTGTGTCGGAGCTGGAAGCTGAGGAGGTGACCTGGTGCTTTTCAGTCCCAGTCGAGAGTGCTAGACGTGGCTTGGGGATGGTGGAAACAACAGAGGTGGATGCTCATCCACTCTAACAAGTGTAATGAAGTTTTTAAAGTTGGAGTTGACTTTTTTTACTGCCCAAGAAATCTTTATTTTTTTATGGTTTCTCGTTGTTTTCTGACAGAACACAGTACCACACATATTGCTTTGTAAATATCCCAGAATTACTTCTAGTCCAGGGCTTGGGCAGGAAGGATTTTACTGCAGTGATTGGGAATGTAGCTGTGAAATGGAGAGGAGGTCATGGAGCTCAGGGTGGGCCCCAGACCCCTCCAAATCACACAAGAGATTTGGCTTCAGGGTCCTGTGCTCCCCAGTCTCAAAGATTTTTAATTAGCACTTGGCTTTTTGATAAGGAGTTAAGCAGATGGAAGGTTTTGATGAGACACATTCAACAGTTTATGATAGGAAGTTTATGAAAAAGACTGAGGTTTTCTTTGTCTGTTATTCAACCTGTCTTCAACTTTGTGTTTTTTCCATGAGCCTTCCTCCATCCTAAAAGCCTTTCCTGACCATCAAAATTTCACTGAAAAAATGTCCATGTTTCAAAGCATATCCTGATTCTCTGTCTCATGTCTTTGGCAACCCTGGCCACCTTTCAGGACTAAATGAACACTTCAGTCCAAACTTAAATGGGGAGGCAGGAGTGGTCTTTGCTGTGCTTTTCTATATTCTAAAATATCAGGTGACTTTTGATCCTCCAAGGTGGGAGTCCATGAAGTGGCTCCCTAGGAATAGAGAGCAGACAGGGATAAAGGAATCAAGGAGGGATTGATTGGAAAGGCCTTCAGAGGTACACTCTGGCCTCCAGAGGCTCCTGCCTCAGTGCATCCCAGCATGGACAAGGACAGCTCCCGAGTTCTTCCCACTTGGATCTCAGCATCAATTCCCCAAGCAGAAGCCAGGCAAGGATGGAATTTGCCCAAGCTTGCCCCCCTGTCCCCAAGATTGTGGTTTGCAGTTGTTGGGCCTAGGAGGGTCTGGGTGTCCTTGGAGAGCTGGAGAGGTTTTGTTGTGTGTGTGTGAGCATGAGAGAACAGCACTGAACGAGCTCCAGGGAACTGCAGAGTGACACTGGGCAGGGCAGGGCTGGAAACATAGAAAAGGTAAAACCTAAGGCTTCATGTGTGTGGAATGAATGGCAGGCAGGACATTTGTGTGGGGCACAGCTAAATTATTCAGGCATCAGAGTCGTTTCAGAAGAACTGGGGAAGCACAGACAGTGGGAACTGGGGGAACAGGATTGGTTTCAGAGCATGTCTGAGATGGGATCTGAGACATGAATGTGAGCTGAGGAGACAGAGGCAGAAAGAACAGTGATGGATATTCTCAGTCAGTGATTTAGGTTCTTGACACAAAACCTGTTTGTGAGGCTTTAGGGTTGTAGGGCATCGGAAGATAAAGCAGATCACTGGAAAAAGCCTTCAGTTCTTGAATCCCTCTCATCTTGTCAATGAATTTAGCCAATGCTTCGAGCTTTGATTAATTTTCAAAAAAGACTGAGTGTTACTGCTGGCTCTTTGATCCTGAGGAATTGCTTTTTCAGAGGTGAATAATGTATTCAGTGCCCAGCTTTGAAGCACTTCCCTTCTTTCCAGAGAGCACAGAAAATGTCCTTACTTTTCCCCATGTGTGCTAATGGACTTCTTAATGAGTGAAGATCTGCCTTCTGCATGACATCTAAATTACAGTTTTTCTACCCCCACAGCAGCTTAGGGGCACCATTTTTGGTGCTTTTAATTAAATTGCACTAAGCTTGGTGTGAGGGTATTGCTAGAAATACTCCTCCCAGTGTTTGCTAAATTTCATGTTGTCCAACATAAGCAAATCAAAGCCCAAAGTGCCATTACTTTGATTTTTCTGTGCAGATTTAGGGAACTAAATAACTATCAGGGAACAGAGGAAATAGAAAACAGTGCTATACTTACTCTCAGTGAAAAAGCCACTTAAGGTTTTTGTGCAATAACCTTATGGATGTGAAGAAAATTAAGTCTAAATGTAAGAGCAAGCCCAAAATCTGTCTCAGGTTGTCTCTCTAACATGCTCATGGTTGTCATAGGTAATTTCTTTTTGTGTTCACTGTGTTCCAGGCAAGATTGTTTCAGTAGTAAGGACTAGGAGTCGAAACATCCCTGTGAATTTTGGCTGATCAATAACAGTCAGTGCAGTAAAAAGATCTTTGTGCTTTGGTGCTCAGGAATGCAAACTCAATTCCTTGAGAACTATCCACAACACTCCCTGAAGCCTTTAAGTTTTATGTGTTTAAATCTCACAGTGAGGGCACCCCACTGTGATTTCCACTGAGAGCCAGGCCAGGTTGCTGCCGAGATACTGGGAAATATCGATCCAAGAAATCACATTTTAACTCAGCCTCTTGCACTCCTTGCTGTGGCAAGATTGGATGTGTCTGCCTCAGAAAGCTCTGCTCTGTTCTCCTTCCTAAATTTTCCTTTTTTATGGTGAGCAGGAGCTACTCTTTTCCTACAAAAGCCATTTTTAACAGATGCCTCCCAAAGGGCCATAATATGTCCCTGCTCCAAAGGCAGAGCTCCTGCTTTTCTGGAAAGCCTCATCACCCAATCCCTGTAGGCAGATTAGAGCAAAAACTTTTCACTCAAGGCATTGTGAGGCTAATAACAGAAGATAATCCATGGACAACAAATTGCAAGTAATGCTCTGCCCACAAGGCTTTTCTTTAACTATGCAATGGTTTAATGCCTTTCTTTTTCTTAAAGCCTGAGGAAAACCAATGAGTTAAAACATCATCACTGCTCTCAATTTCTTGTACATGTGTGATTTTTTTTTTATTTTTTTTACTGTATAAAAGTGGGATTACTTCAAGCAAGTCTCCATGACTATAAATTAATAACATCAGCCTCATTTTGGCTTGTGATGGGCTAGCCTGTAGGTTACATCTGAAATTGGGCTTGATGTTGGTTTTCAAACACTGAAGTGTTGTTGATATTTAATATTTGCATTGGCCTGTGGTTGTAGCCCTGCCCACCCCAAATCCAGAAACACAGAAGCAAACAAACTTTGAGCCACTGGTTAATTGCTCTGCCTCTGTGTGTCAGTGGATCCACTGCAGTACCAAGAACCATAGAATGGCTTGGGTTGGAAGGGAAATTAAAGATCATCCAGTTCCAACCCCAACTCCTTCCACTATCCCAGGCTGCTCCAAGCCCGATCCAGCCTGGCCTTGGACACTTCCAGGGATCCAGGGCTGTCGAGGGCCTGGGCTGTCCTCTGCCCTGGGGCTTTTCTTCTTTTGGTTTGTCATGTTGGAAAAAATGCAGCAAGAGATCTTCTTTTGCTGTTTCAGAGTTGTTTATTTTTCTTATCAAAACCTCAGAGGCAGAGGCAGCATCCTCCAAGGACACCAGGGCAGAAAGGCAATGGCTGCAGATCAGCAGCTACCTTTTATATCTTACTAACAACCATTCAAGAAACAATACATATTTTATTTTCTTTTCAACACCAGTAAATCCTCATCTTATTGATATGTCTTTTCTATACTAACTTTTTTCCACCAACCACCACACCACAGGAACTGGTGTCAGAGAAGGGAGGAAGAGAATGAGGAGAGAGGAGAAGAAGAAAGAAGGAAAAACCACACCCAAAAATCTCCATCTTGTCCCTATATAATACATAGAGCAAAATCCTAAAAAGAAAAAGAAAGACATTAAACCACAGTTTCTCTGGGCACCCTGTGCCAGGGCCTCAGCACTCTCTGACTATCATTGCAAATTGATCAGGATTTCCAAAAGAAACCATCAAATCATGGTTTCTGGTGATTTATCACCATTTTCAGAGGCAGGAGGAAGGACTACATGGACCTGTTTTAGCAATTCCTCTGTCGTGTGTGAAATCAAGGCAGTACCACTCCCCAGGGCTGGGGTAGAGGCTTCCCCATCCATTGTAAACAAAGAACCTCCCAATTTTTCCAACAACTCTGATGAAAAATGGGGATTGAGGGTCTGGTTCAGCAGGTGTGGATTTAGCAAAGGAGAGAAGACAGGAGATGAAGCCTACTTTGAGCAGCAGGAGTCTTGCACTCTCACTCAGTGTCCCTCATTCCACCTCCATCAGCCATGTGTGTGTCTCAGATTAACTTCTGCAGAAAAGATAACTCTTCCTCCTCCAGAATTTTTTTCAGAACTAATACTGTGTGTTTCCAGCATTCCTAGCACCTCTGGCATAAGGTGGGAGCTAATTTAAGTCACCTCTTTGCAGTGTTTTTTTTCCCTCAGAGACATTTCAAGTTTCGTGGTTTGTCTGCATTTTGGGTCATGAGTGGCTGTTGCTTTCAGAGGATTTGGTGTAGATGGCAGAGCATCTTCAAATTGCCATGAATTTAAACATCAAGCCTCAGAATATCCCAAACACAAAATTATGAGCTGTAACAGAACCCAGGAATTCCAGAAAGGAGAGGTTTTAACCCTGTCCAGCTGAATCCACCTTTATAATCTGAAATAGTGAGAGATTTATGGAGCAATTATTTTTTTACTTCTACTCAGAGAATCTATTTGTTATGTGGGCAAACTGCAAAGTGAAATGCCTGTTTAAATGCAAAGTGATGATCAGGGATCCTATTAATACCCAAAAAATTCCATTTCAGAATTGAGTTACTATAGTTGAAGAACAAAAAATACTATTTTAAGAGTCACTCGTGCTGATTTATAAAATGTATTTTGAATTACCCACTGGAGTAATATAATGCATGAAAAAGCACCATGTCTTAACTTTCTTTTCAAACAGTGCCCCTAATTCTCTTTCTGTTCTAATATTAGCATGGATGAACCATCTCTGGGGCCTCATAATTAAGACAAGTCTGTCTATGTTACTTTAAAACCCAAAATGTAGGCAGAACTTTTAAAGGTTTTTAAAGATAAAGTTGTGCTCTAATTTTTGCCCCTTGGCAGATATTATTGCGAAGATGGAATAGTCTGCATAACTTCCAATAAAATCTCTGTGGAGGCTAAAGGAAATCCAGGTTTCTCTGCTCACTGAACACATTTTGAAGGCCAATAAATCATTTTCCGAGGTTGAAAAGGCAATACAGAAGCAATGTTTATATCTGCACTGACTTTCCAAAGTTAAAAGAGGTTAAAACAGCCTAGAGTCTTCCTCAAAAACATCTTGGAAAGACTTCAATCCATCATTATCTATTAAAATGCCTTCTAACTGAGCCCCTGGCTTTGTCTTGAATAGTGTAGGTGAGAAAGAAGCAAAAACTCTGCTCTGTTTTATAGGAGGTTCCCTCTGATCCCTTAGGTTTGAACTTTTCTATGTTCCCAGCCCTGCCCTGCCCAGTGTCACTCTGCAGTTCCCTGGAGCTCCTTCAGTGCTGTTCTCTCATGCTCACACACACACAACAAAGCCTCTCCAGCTCTCCAAGGACACCCAGACCCTCCTAGGCCCAACAACTGCAAACCACAATCTTGGCAAGAGGGGGGCAAGCTTGGGCAAATTCCATCCTTGCCTGGCTTCTGCTTGGGGAATTGATGCTGAGATCCAAGTGGGAAGAACTCGGGAGCTGTCCTTGTCCATGTTGGGATGCACTGAGGCAGGAGCCTCTGGAGGCCAGAGTGTACCTCTGAAGGCCTTTCCAACCAATCCCTCCTTGATTCCTTTCTTCCTGTCTGCTCTCTGTTCCTAGGGAGCCACTTCAGGCATCACCTGTGTCTTGAAGATCCCAGTATCCCAAAGGAGGCTGTGGTCCAGTGTCAGTTCTCTGAATGCAGTTCAGTAGCTTCCTTTACTCCAGTGAATTTGGGTTTAATTCAATTTCCCAAAGATGGGTGTGGAGAAGCCTCTGAGACAGCAATAAATGCATCTACAGAGATTCCTACACGGGGCTGACAGAATTAATGCAAGGTCTACACAAGAGGACAGAGAAACATTTCAACATCCCAAACAGCTCCAACCATTTCTGGGGGACTGAGACATCCTTGAAATTCCCAAGGACTGCAAAAGGAGCTGAGATAACAAAACCACCTGCAGGCACTGACATTGTAGTTTCTTCCTCAGAATTTATTTGCCTCTGCAGAGGAAATAATTTTGGGATTGTGGAAGTTATTAAGAATATCTTCACACTTACAGGAGTTATGATATGGGACTACAGGGAATGTGAGACTTTCTGGAATGGGAGATGGAGCTCAAGAAAAATATATGACAATAAATGGGACTAAATATCTGTAGCTAAGAGGATGAATTTAGACCCTATTCAACAACTGCTGCCTAGAAATCCATTTAATTGTTTAAATGTACCATTATCTGTGAGATAAATAAATTCCTTAAACTTCCCAATCAAGTAATTGATTTTTTCTCATTTCTTCAGCTGTTAAAATGGAAGCAGCTCCTCTGTCTAAGGTGTGTGGAACATCCTCAGATAATACATCCATAGAATTTTTCAATCATTCAGATTAAACTATGGCCAAGGCTACCATTCTTTAAATAAATTTATTTATTTTTAGTTGGTTTATGGAGAAGAAATATTTATGTGCTCAGGCTGGATGTAATTTTGGAGAATTTGATGTGAATATTCCCATAGCTGGTGGATTCATCCAATTTTGGCCACATAATTGGTAAATATGTGAAAATCCAAGAACTGTGAACATCATTTAAGTTTTGTGTAAAACATAACTGAAAAGCAGAGGAGATAAAAATGCCCAGATTGGAGAAGAGGTGCTGCATGAGCTGATTATTATGGTACACTGAAGAATATACACCCTGAAATGTATACAAATTAATAATTATTTGGGACCACAGACTCCTCCTGCCATTTATATGTTCCATATGCAAGAAAAAAATCTCCCAATTTTAGCAGGAGTTTTCACATTCTTAGGCCTCAGAGTATAAACCAGGAGGTACAAATTGGCTTTTCTCACTCTGATAATCACAGAATTTCTTTGTTTGTTGTTTGTTTTTTTTGTCTTTCTCTCGCTGAGGTTATGGGAATCCATCCAGAATGCAAAATATTCCAGCAGGTGGTCAAGGAGGAGGCTCTCTGCTTGGAACACAACGAATCTGCCTCACCTGATCTTAAAGGTAATGCTCCTGATGGTCCTTCCTTGGCCTGGAATATCTCCCATTTCTGAAGGGTTTGGTGTGTGTTCTTTATTTACATCCAAAACTCCAAAGAAACTCCCTCAGAAGGCACTGAAGACCCTGTTGAGATTATACAATGTTGGGAACCATTCCAGCCTGGTGAAAATGTCCTTTGGGGGGAAATAAAAATTAAAGTAAAACCCAAGTTCTTCAAAATATTGCATTTTTTACAATTTAAGACATTATTTGTTTGCTTGTAAAGATTTATTCTGGTGGTGTTCAGAAGTCTATTACATGTTCAGATATAAATTTTGAAAGCTAAAGTGAACATGGAGCAGAGCCTCTGAAATATATCCAGGATGAGGTGCAGGGTGTTTGCTCCTGGGGTTTTGGCATGGTGGAAACATGCTCAGAAATAACTCAACATGAAATTTCAAAACTCCCAAACTCTTCCAAAAATTCAGGCATATTTTTTTTTTTTTCTGGCCAGCTTTTCTCAGAAAAATTTGAATCCACCTCAGTGAGATTTTTCAGTGCCGTGAATTTGAAGATGTTTATTTTCTGCAGAGTAATGATGAGACAAAGATACCTCATGGATTTAGTTGGGATAGAATTATTGGAATTTTGCCTTTAGCAGTCAGGTGAAAATCAGGGTCCAACCCCTAAAATATTTCCTTTGTCTTTTTTACTGTCCTGCAGTATTTCCAGTCACTCTAATGTTTCATATTCCTCTTCCAGTTTCCTAATTTATTTTGGTGCTATTCCCTCACACACACTTTAATGAAGTCCCAAATATCTCTGGGACATATTTTGCACTTAGAACACACAGTAATGCACCCCAAAAAAGTTCTGGTGTAAATCAGGCATTTTCAAAAATTATTTGTTTCCTGCATTACAGGCATCTTCCTCTTCGACCCCAAAATAATTACATGGCTTTAGAATCCTCTTTGTAGCCAAAGAAATTAAAATCCCTGAGAGTTCTTCTAAAGTATTTTAAAAACTTCAACTTTGGGCTTCTCTGAGCTCCCCTTTCCACCTTTTGTTCTCTAGATGTGGAAAGACCTTAATGGAAATCTGTTCTGCTATTTACATCCTTTTTCAATATAGTTTGAAATTAAACATTAGAGCTGTAAAAGCAATTTATCCCAAATATTTTATCTGGGGGATTAAAATAGACTAAGATAGGTAAAAGTCCATTGCTTGTGTTTGAGTTTTCAGGAATTCAGTGAAACGAAGAGAAAGATCAGGATTTGTAGAGTTAAACCTCAGCAGCCACAGAGAACCTGTGGAATCAGTCTGTGTGGCAGTTTTGAATTTAAAGTAATCCCACACTATTTTTATTGTACAGAGCAGTGTCCAGTGAGTGTCACCAGCACAGCCCAGGAGAAATTCCTCTTATTTTGGAGCAGATGTGTAAAACAGATCAAATTTATCAGGTTCTAACCCTCTCCCCCACTTTTCCTCCACTGTCTAAAAGTTCCTGGATTACTGAACAAGACTTAAATATCTGTGGTGTCAACACTAATAGATACAGCTCCTATGCAGTTGTCTTTATGGGGTCTCAGGTGACCTGGACACCAGCAGCCTCTTGAAAACCTTGGCATGAAAATTCCCTTTCAGCCTCCTCTGCACTCAGGAGTTCCTTTGATATAAACTGTAGAAGTCACTGGAAAAAAGCCAGGTCTAAGACATGAGACATACAGGTTGTGCTCCTACACAAGGCCACACAAATATAATTAATCCACATTGCCAAATAAAATAGGTTTTTAGAGGCAGCTCCTCAAATTTACTCCAGACCCTCTAAGAAGGACCACCTCGGCTGCTAAGTGTAAGTGTGGGGGCCAGAGCAAGTCTAAGTAAGACAGGTATTTCCTGGCTTTATTAATCTGACAATTAGAGCTGAGCTTAGGCCATAATCATCAGTGAGAACCAGGTATTTGCAGGGTGTGATTCATCTTTTCTCAGAGAAAGGCACCAATATTTGGGATCAATCGGTGTTGGAAGTCACTGTCTCCTCCTGCTGAGCACAAGGGGAACATAGCTAAGATAGCAGACATTTTTGAGGCAATTAAAATTACAGCTAACACATAATTTCCCTGGAAAATTGGGAAATTTCATCCTCCCCAGGGTGACATGAGGATAATGCTGTGGGAGATTCTCAGGACTATCCTTCTGAAAGCCAGGGAGTGACTTTGCTCAGCAACAGGCGAGAATTGCTTCCACATTTCAGCTCTTGACAACTCTACTTTTGCCTTGCCATCCATCACAGAGGCAGCAGAAAAGAAGCCTGAAAGAAAATAACACCTCCCAAACCAAACCCCTGCTTTATACCCACATTATGACTCCCTAGAGATTAGTTTTGGTTAGAGCATGATTGTTTTTTTTATTGTTTCATGCATATTTACGTGCTGGCAATTTTTCTGTGCTGCCCCCGCGCCCACTTGCCAACAGCTTGAAGTCTCAGTGTGAGGCAGCTGTGGCAAAGCTGTGATTCACTGAAACTTCTGAAAATCCTTTTTTTGGGGGACTCAGAGGCAGTAGCACATCAGCCAGCATCTCTGCTTCAGGGAACCTCCTGAATTGCTCCACTTCCAGTGATGATCTATCAGGGTTTGTTTGTTCCCCGACAGTCCCTGGCTCAGCTTTCTTGCTTCTGTCCCATGTCCTGAAAAGATGAAATGAGGCTTCTCTCTGCTTTTTTCAAGGTTGTTTACTTTTCCCTTATCAAAAGCTCGGAGGCACAGCCAGCACTGTGACCTCCAGGNTACCCAAAATCTCCATCTTGTCCTTATATAATACATAGAGCAAGATCCTAAAACTACAACTAAACTCTCTGTGGTTCACTAAACAAAAATCTCTTCACCTCTCTGGTGCATTCAGGCTCTCCCAAAAGTGGAGGGAGCTTCTCCAAAAGCCTAGGTCACTGGCTAGGCCACTTTTGAGGAGCTCTGGGGACAAAAAGAACACTCAGAGGAGCAGGAGAAGTTTTCAGCCTTCCCTGGACTCCTACAATGGTCGTTTTTATAATGCTGAGATCTTCTCCTAGTCTGGGGTGAATCTAATCCCTTTGGATATCCATTGCCTAAGACTGGGACTTCAGCCCTTCTTTCCTTTAAGCCATGTGAAATTGGTAGATTTTTAAACATGAAATGAGGAGGTTAAGGCTGAAATTTAAGTCTGATGTATTTCAGTTAGACTCTGTGATAAGGAATCTCAAGTAATAAGAAAGGAGTCACGAGAAATCTGAAGTGCTGATTATTATTCACTATTTTTATTTTGGTGGCTCTTTTTTTTTGTTTGTTTGTTTTGACAATGGAAAAGAGCTCCAGTTGATTCGACTTTCAGTTTGTGTCCACTTGAATTTCAGGTACATTCTGTCATGAGATAAGGAGGGGGAAGGTCCAGCTGGAATACCAAGTATGAGCAAGGATGCATTCAAGGAGAAAAGGAAAACATTCCACTCCTTCATTTGCAGAGCTGCTGTGGCTCTTGCATGTGAATGAGTGAGAAAGCCACAGACAACCTCATTATGGAAGATTAAATGTGTGATGTTCTCTGAGTTTTTCTCTATTTAGAGGCACTTTTGTTTTTTACAGGATGTGCCAGAGATTGGGATGGTTTAACCTGCTGGCCCAGAGCCACTTTTGGAGAAGTGGTGAAAATTCCCTGCCCACGATTTTTTGAAGAATTCACCACCACCCACGGCAAGATTTTATTCCTATTCTTTTTATCCCTATTTTTTTTTTTTTTAAGTTTTAAATGAATTTTAGCAGTTGAGGATTCCCCTGTATTTTCTTGATTCACAATGCTGTCATGTCAGTCAGCATTCAGTAATCACCCAGATAAAATCTCAGCTTGGGGTCAATATTGGCACTCTTTTGTTTTGTGCTGTGCTTTACTGAGTTGTCCAATCTCTTTGGTGATCTAAAAACCAATGGACAAGTGCACCATGCTGCTGAATTTATTAAGGAATATGCCACAGAAGCACAGATTTATCAAGTTGTATATTAATTAATATTAGAAAGAACCTCCTGAGGCCATCCAGTCTCCAGTCAGAGCAGGACCAAGACCAAAACTTGTGTGGATCTTCCAGTCTGGAACAGACAGCTCAGGGCTTTGCCCACAATCCCCAAATGTGTTGCAAATGTATAATTTGAATTTGCAGAGTTGATTTCCCAAATGAAATGTACAAGTCCCACTGCATCTCGAAGTGATTGGGAACATCTCCCTCGATTTTTAAAGGACAGATATATAGAATATTGTAATTCTTACAGCTAATCTTGCTGCTTATGACTTGAACTGTAAGTCCCTAACTTAGGAATAAAAGGGATAATAAAAAATTTTCACTACCCATCAAAACTTAAAGAAGATGAGCACCACCACTACTAATTAATTTCCTGCTTTATTTTCCAATTGAAGGTTTCCTTCAGAGGAACTGCACACAGGAGGAATATTGGTCAGAGCCATTCCCACCCTACACCATTGCCTGTGGGTTTGATGAAGGTTCCAGTAAAGGACCTGAGGATCAGGTGGGTGTTTGATTCCTGCTTCTGCACATCTCCAGAGCATCCCCTCCTGACTAGCTGGGTTCTCCACACACCTGAGTCCTGTCAGGACCCAGTAATTACCCATTCTCAGTGTTAAACTCAGAATTTTTCAGTGTATTTAGAGCTTGTTTAACAATTAGTATATTAACATAAAACAAGCCAGCAGCAGTTAGCACTTTCCTCTCCATCCAAATATCTCCTCTTGGTGTTAAACTCATGATTAATTCACTTGTCCAACCCAACAAAGGCTTTGGTTCTCTGAGGGAGGTGATGTGAATCCTCAGCATGCTCCCATTTCTCAGGGAACCCCTACCCCCCAGTCCTGAGGGATTTTATAAGGGAAAATTCCTTTGGATCCTCCCTATTGATTATTTCTCCCCAGATTTTCTCTGAGCAGTAGAAAAATATTTCTTAACTTTATGGCCTGGTGGTCAACACACATCCTTGGGAGGGAACTTTTGGATGCCATTTCCATTCTTTATCTCAGGTGTTCAGTGGAGAAGGAAGTGAACATTTTTCTTGTCTGACAATCATTATTATTGATCAATAAATCAATTGGTGCTCAGCACTTCTGTCACATCCACACCTTGCTATGATTTAAATTTCCATGCTCCTCATTATACTGCAGTTCATATCTGGAGCTCGATCCACCTCCTGTAAGTAAGAACATTTGCACTTTGGGGAAGCTAGAAAGATAAATGCTTAAAAAGCTTAAATAAATGCTTGGAAAACTTAAATAACAGCAGAAAAGCCTTCTGGAAAGATGCTGGAAATGATCTGAGCAGTTCAGAAGGGATGCAAGATTTCAAAGGGGAGTTGTATCCTGGAGCACAATTCTCCAGCCCCCATGGGGTTCTCCTGAGGGCTAAACTCCCTCTCCAGGTGCCTTTCTCCAGGCAGTCCCTGGGTTATGCTAAGACTGGCATCATTCCTGGCTGGTCTAGGCTAAAATCAAGCAAGGAGCTTATATTTATATATAAAAATATATTTCTATTTCACCATGATAGCAGATTTCACACAGAGCTGCTGCCTGTGCTCTGCCTGTGTTTAGTTTGTTATTCCAGTCAAATCCACAAGGTTTGAGTGCAAAAGGGAGATAAGATCAGCAATCTCTGCTGCACTGCAAACACAGGGAAGTGAGTAAAGATCCCAGTTGTATCCTAAGAGAATCACTTGCTTTTTATTTTGTATGTGCAGCGAGCACTTAGGATGTCTTTTGTACAAAGTGTTGGTTTTTTATCCCTCCTGCAAAAACAAATTGAAATATTTCATTATTCAATTGAAGAACCTATTTTCTGAGTTTCATCTGTGTTTGGAAAATACTGTATAAAAGATCAGGACTGTTTCAGAAACACCAGGATGATTCCTATCATTTCAGGGTTAAAAGATCTATTTATGGATCTACTTAAAATTGCTAATCTGTTGCCTCGACCTGGAATAGAAACCTTTTGGATAAACAGATTTGGGATCAATCAGAGAACAAAGTGTCCACTGGGTTTAATAGGAGGCAATTTGCCTGGGTTCAGAGAATTTAGTTTCTTGGGATTTTAAATAATTAGGTGATCTTGGGATAAAATTTGCATAGTTAAAGCCAAGAAAACAAGCTTTACTTTTCTTAGGACATAGAATTAGGATTTCTTAGGATAGAGGTCTAAATTAAAAACAAATGAATTGCAAAGAATTTACAGTGCTACAATATACAGCAAGGAATGAAAGGTTTGTCCAGAGAATTAAGTAATTGAGATGATTTTCTTGGCTTTAACTTACCTCCACATCATGATGCAAGTCTTTGTCAATGTTTCAGCTTCCTCACCTGCAAATTGAGAGTTTTATTTCTCTTTCAGCTATAGCTGTTTATAAAAATCAATGATTATTGAATCTGGCCTGGCTCTAAAGTGACAGATTCACAAATCCCCCACCAGAATGTTTCAGTGCTCCAGAGTTTTTATGTACTGACATGAGGAAAGGTAGTTACACATCAAAGTTAATGTTTTCCTCTTGAACGTGCTCAGAAGGGTCAGATGAGCCTGTGGGCTGTGGAACTTCTCTCCTGTGTAGAGTTAAATCCTGTAGGATTCAAAGGCAAACCTTTGTTAGTGGTGGAGGGAAAAATCCTGAAGCAGATCTCAAGCACAGCCCTGAGATTGTGGGAGTGACCAGAGAGGGAAATGTGTCCCAGAGGAGTGAGCACCCCAGGATGCATCCTGCAGAACCACCTGCACTGTGCTGTGTCTCTTTTTTCCCCCAGAAATCCTATTATTCTGCTTTTTGGCGTGTCTACACCGCTGGCTATGCAGCATCCGTGACTTCCCTCATTACAGCTCTAATTGTCTTTGCTGCCTTCAGGTAAATACAAATGAGCTCTTTCTCAGGATGTCTTGAGATAATTTCTCGCAGATCCTCTGTGGTTTTGTTTTTTGTGGGATTTTTTTATGATTAATTCCTAATCATTCTAAGATGTAACATCTTTGATGGCGATGAGTCCTTCTCTACTCGTGCCCTGGTGTTAAATCAATCGAGCTGGGCTGTCTGCCTTAATGTCCTTAAAGACACCATAAAGTGGAAATGCCCTAACCCTATATCACTATTAACATAGATAATTATTCCTCCACAAAAAATGTGAACTCTTTTGGCAGGACAGACTCTGCAGAAACAGTGTCCCATGGCCCCAAACCACAGCTTCCCAAACTGTGCATTCCCTCTGTGAAAAGCCATTGCTTCCATAACTGAGAGCTATAAAAAGAGATTTAATTAAATTTCAATGCCTCATTTGGTGGTGTTGGGCATTAAGAAGTGGATCTGGGGCTTGTTTGGTGCAGAGCACAGAACAGCTCCCTAACTGGAGAGGGCTGGCAGTCTCAAAGATCTTGGCCCTGTTAGAGGGACCCAGGATCATGAGGCTGATGTACTCAAAACTTGAGGGAGATTCCTTCAGCTCAAAGTGTGCACAGGGCAGTCCCAGGGAAAGGGAATCACAGAAATATTGGGCTGGAAAAGACATTTAAGATCATCAAGTCCAACTATGAACCCAGCACTGCCAAGTCCATCACTAACCCACGACCCCAAGCACCACAGCTACAGGGATGGGGACACAACCTCTCCCCTGGGCAGCCTGTGCCTTACAGCCCTTCCCATATAGAAATTGTCCCTAATATCCAATGTAAACCTCCTCTGGCACAACCTGGGGCCTTTCTCTCTTATCCTGCTCTTGTTACTCGGGGAAGAGCCAAGGTCCACCTGGCAGCACTCTCTTGTCAGGAAGTTGTGAGGAGTGAGAAAATCCCCCCTGAGCCTCCTTTTCTCCAGGCTGAGCCCCCACAGCTCCCTCAGCTGCTCCTCAGCTTGTTCAATTAAAAAAAAATGTTATTTAAAATAATTAAAAGGCATTATCATAATACAGCCCAAGAGTCCCACAGTTACTCTCTGCTTCTGGCATCTCCTTTAAATGTGTGCTGATCCAAGGACAATTATCCTGGAGCTTTTTTTAGCCTAAACAGGTAACAACTGCTCTGTTCCCTCCTGTCTCGCTGCCTCTCAGACAGTGACAGATCATTTATTGCTTTGCAAGCTGTCTCCAGTCTCATGTGTTCCTGCTTGGCTTTCGATGAGATGGTGAGAAATTCTTCTCAAAGAACAAATTTCTCCTTTCTCTTTCCGTGCCAGAAAATTCCACTGTACTCGGAATTACATCCACATGCACCTGTTTGTGTCCTTTATCCTGAGAGCAGTTGCTGTTTTCACCAAAGATGCTGTTTTGTTTGCAGATGAGACCATGGACCACTGCCTCATGTCCACGGTACTGAACTTTCCCCCTCTCTCAGCCTTGATTTCACATTTAATTCTGTGCCTGAGGGTAGCGTGGAGGTCTTTTAATCCTATTTCTCCTATTGCTGAAACTGAAATCTTTAAACAAACCACATCCTGTAAGCCCAAAGACCAAGAGCTAAGGCTGCACTCAGCTTTGAGATTTAAGATCTGTTGACTCTAATGAAGCTCTAGAGATTTCTACCAGTAAAGAATTCAATCTGTAAGAAAAACCCAATATTTCCCTTTCAAAACTCTGAACTCAATTCAAATTATGGAACCCAAAACCTACTGAAATTTTGTTATTTCTTCATTCTTTCATGGTAACATTGACTTTAACCTCCATTTCTAGAGAAACCAGAGTAGACCTAAAAGCTTTTTCGTCCTCTGCACTTCCAGGTTGCCTGTAAGGCTGCTGTGGCCTTCTTCCAATTCAGTATTTTAGCCAATTTCTTCTGGCTTCTTATTGAAGGCATCTACCTGCAAACCCTGCTGCTGCTGACCTTCGTTTCCAACAAGAAGTTTGTGTGGTGGTTCATATTTACTGGCTGGGGTTTGTACTCCCTTCCTCTTCTTGCCATTTGGTATTTCTGGTTGCTTGCAGGACTGGGTAAAAATCTGTGTTTTGAGGTAAAATGTGCCTGTCAAAGGTGCCACTGCTCTGAGGGAAGCTGCCCATTCACCCAGCACTGCTACATCAAGGCCACACCAATTTATTGCCTTTTATATCTTAATTATTTACACTGTGGTGGTGAATAATCCAGGCCTCAAGAGGATTGATATTATGGCTGGATAATATCCTAGAAATATGTTTAATTCCTCCTCTGACTAAAGAAGTTTGGGAGATTAAATTGGCAGAATTTGACAGATTAATCTTAAATCATGTCAGTCCAGGCCTAGGAATCAGCAATTCTATTTTTTCTTTGGTTTTCAAGGATCTAGAGACTTTAAGGAATCTTTTGATGTTATACAGCAATTAAATTTATCTGTGATGTTAATCATGGGGATGTGAAATAAATAAGATCTCTTTCACTGCTCAGAATTGTTTATTGTGACTTTCAGATACTCCCCTGCCTCACCTTGGCTACTCTGAAATACAGGAACCCAAACTGAGCAGTTACAATGACATTTTTCAGCTTAGAAGCAAAATCCCAATTATCCTGAATAAATATTATCTTATCCTTCACCTTCAGATTTTTAGATTTTATTTAATGTAATTAAATTTCTTTGGAGCTATTCCAATTAGGATTGTCTGGAAGTAGACTCTCAGGCCTTGATTAATCATGGCCAATTTGAGATAAGAAAAGCAAACAACTCAATTAATAATGTGGTAATCCTCACCTCCTTCTGTAATCAATGGGAGGTGAGAGACACCTCAGGGGTAACTCAGTTCTTAGGTGATGTGGAGGAAAATATTTCTTTTCATTAATTAAAAAGCCAACTTGAACTTAACACAGCTCCAGCTTAAAGGACTTGAGCACAGGACTTAAAATTTGGGAAGGACAAATTCTGGGCCCTTCCTACAGACCTCAAATGATAGTTAGGAAGAAATTATCTACATTTCTAAATATTCCTCGGTGTAAATGTCATCTGTTTCAGATTAGAGTCACTTTTGTGGCAGCTTTGCAAGTCACTGAGTGTGGAAATTCAATTCCACAGGAGAGGAGTAAAAGCAATTTCTCCTTTTGGGGCCTCCTTAAAGAACCACAGTCAAAAATGGAGCAGGATAGAAGGAGAAGCAGTAATAAAGTGAGGCCAGAAATCCTGGATTCAGTTAAATTTTCATGGAGTTCTTATCAACTGATTGGTCTAGGGTGGATGTTAGACACAAACATGAACTCTCCCAGCTGCTGTATGAGTGTTTGTTGGCCACAAGATTAAAAAAGCCTCAGCTAAGTAAATGCTTACTTCAGCTTTACAAGTGCTTGTAATTCCTACCCAAACCTTCAAGTAATTCTCAGCATTTTATTTCTGAAAATGTAATTTCACATCATCCCCTATTCTCCTTTGTCATTATTTCATTCTCCTGCCCTTTCATTCCTCTTTCTTCCTTCCCCCTGAACTCCAAATTAAATTCTTTCATAAAGTTATTGAAAATTGTCTGGCCCATAATTTGGCCTTTAATCCAACTTGCTGCCCTGTGAACCTATTGGGGTGAAGATCCCACAGGACATGATTCTCAAACCAATTCTTGTGTTCCTGTTGATTTGCTCAGGAGCTCCAACTGCTGTGATGTTTGCTTGGGTCCTCACACGAATCCATCAGCAAAACACTGGGTAAGTCAGAGCTTGGATAAGGAAGACAAGAGCATCCTATTTTTTATGGTCTTCTGTTTTTCTAAGAGGGAAAAATATATATATATATAGAGAAAAAAAAATAAGGAAAAAGCTCCCATGATCCAAAGTTTTACCTCTAATTTTTACAACTTGCAAGTAAGTAAGTGAGAAAATACTTTAAGTCTTGTGATTTTTATGTCGATACATGGGGTAATAAACCCTGGAAATATCACATAAACTGTTGAAATTTCATTGAAGTTCCCTGATGCCCAGTCCTTGAAATAATTGCATTTCAAGAAAACTGCTGCTTCTGTACAAAGTCAACCATAAATTACTAACCCTAGTCTCTTCAAATAGGAACTTCTCCAACAACCAACATTGTCAAGTAGTTTCCTCCTTTGTCTCAATTATTTTATTTTATTTTATTTCATTTCATTTCATTTCAATATCAGAGCTAGATATAAAGATTGCTTGGTAAAATCCTGCAGACTTTCAGGTCATGTCCCATCAGCTGGAAAAGTCACTGCTTTTACCTACGTGCTCAGAACTCAGGGGAGATGAGTAAGAAGTTGAGTTGAGAGTGGTAAGGAGAGCAGGAAAGAAGCCTGAAAATAAAAATATGCATTTCTTGACTTTGTTTTGGTCCTTCAATCTGTGCTTCTTGCTAATTAGATTCTGTTGAGATTGGGCTACACAGAAACCAGGGATATTTAGACATTGATTTAAAACTCAGTGTCCACCACTTTCCTTTCCTGTGGCAGAAGTGCTTTTGTGTGTTGTGGGAAGCTCTCATGGGACAGATAAAAATGTGGTTTTATTTGTTGTTTCAGATGTTGGGATGACGATGAAAATGGAGTGGTGCTATGGATCATCAAAGGCCCCATCCTTCTAACTGTATTAGTGAGTATTTTCCTTTTCCCTTGAGTTTCTGCATGTAGATAATTTTATCTAGTGTGCTTTTAAAATGAGTTCTTATCATTGTAACTTAATACCAAAAAAAATCTCCCTTATCCACGAATTTACACCACCTGAATTTAGAGAGGGAGCAGGCTGGGCTTAGGTCTGTGTCTGGCATAATCCCTGTCATAAACAATGAAGAGAACAGGGAGGACTTTTTAGATCATTTAAAATCTGCAAAGTTCTGAGCAGAAGCACAAGGCATTAACATCAGACATAAAATGATATTGAGATATGCAGGTCTACATCAGTTCAACATAACTTCCATCATATTGTACTTACAGCTATATATTGGTGGGAAAGATAATTATTGTTTCTAAATCTGTTGATCTGAGCTGAGAACAGATGAGCATTGGTTCACAGCAGTGCAGCTCCTAAAAGTGAGGATTTCCAGTTATTTGTATCAACTGAAGGTAAGTCCTGGTTTGTAGTAAATGTACAGATTTTGTCTTGTCTTCACAGATTAACTTTATTATATTCATTAATGTGATCAGGATTCTAGTCCATAAATTGAAATCCCAAGAGGGAGGAGGGAGCCATTCAAGCCACTTTGTGTAAGTATTTCTGGGCTTTTTGATATTGACCTGTTCTAACTGCTGTAATAAATTTTTTCATGGGTAGGAGAACAGAATGTTCTACTCCTCTTCTAGTAGAAAGAGAAGAAATGACAATGGGAACTTCCTTTTTCATCCCAAATATCACATCTTGCTTTTTCTTCAGAGCAAAAAGTGTGGGGTGCACATGTCGGGGACTAAGAGCAAAGCAAAAGGTAAAGCATGAAACTGCAAAAGCTTGGAAGCGTAAAAATTAAATGTCAGGTGATGAATCCACCTCACTCCCAGTCCTTTCCACACAAATGGCCACCCAGAGAAAGATGCAGATAATTTTCTTTAAATTCTTTGCAGGAACAGGATACAAACTGTAACCAAACCTAGTCCTGGCTGTTTACAAACCTCTTCACAGCCACTGAGCATCCCAAGAGTGCAGTCACAGGACCTGTGCAGAACTTCTCTGGGTGCAGTTGCCTCCATTTGGAGCTGTTCTCTGAATTAAAAAATGTTCCAACATATAATTGCTGTCACTTGATGCCTTAGGTTTCAACTTTTCTATGTTTCCAATCCTGCCCTGCCCAGTGTCACTCTGCAGTTCCCTGGAGCTCGTTCAGTGCTGTTCTCTCATGCTCACACACACACAACAAAGCCTCTCCAGCTCTCCAAGGACACCCAGACCCTCCTAGGCCCAACAACTGCAAACCACAATCTTGGCAAGAGGGAGGCAAGCTTGGGCAAATTCCATCCTTGCCTGGCTCCTGCTTGGGGAATTGATGCTGAGATCCAAGTGGGAAGAACTCGGGAGCTGTCCTTGTCCATGTTGGGATGCACTGAGGCAGGAGCCTCTGGAGGCCAGAGTGTACCTCTGAAGGCCTTTCCAATCAATCCCTCCTTGATTCCTTTATTCCTGTCTGCTCTCTGTTCCTAGGGAGCCATTTCAGGCATCACCCTCACTCCATATTTCTAACATTTTTCTTTCATTTTGGCTTTTCCAGGCGACTTGCGAAATCCACGCTGCTCCTGATCCCCCTCTTTGGGGTGCACTACATTGTGTTTGCATTTTTCCCAGAGAGCACTGGTCTGGAAGCTCGGCTTTATATCGAGCTGGGCCTGGGCTCCTTCCAGGTGAGAAGGATGGAATGTTTAACAGGTTGAGATGTCTGTAACAGCACTCTTCAGGCTGGTTATTAGAGCAGGATTTATTAATGTGTCCAAATTCAGTGCACACATCCCATCTCCCTCCTTCACGAGCTCTTCTGTGGCTTGCTCTTTTATTATCTGAAATCTCTGAGTCAGACTTCATGTTCATAATCACCAAATAAATATAATATCTACTTTTATTGAATAACAATGACAGAATACCACACAGACTGGTCTGTGGATTAAGGTGAACTGATTCAAAATGGTTTCACATGTAATAATGATAAGAGGGTTGGTAAATAAGTGTTTATAACAACCTGCTCTGCCCTCACCCTTTAGGATTAATGAAGCACATTAACATTTCTTTGTTTATTTTGCTGTACCACTACTCAGAACAACATCAGGGATTTGAGAGGGTCAGGGCCTGTGTATTGTACATTGTGTACTGAACAGCTGAGATCTTTTCCCTTCCCCTTTCCCCTCTACCTCACCACAACTTGTCCACATTGATGTGTTGCAAATCATCCTTCTTCCATGTTTACCTTATCTGAGGGAGAATTAGCTTGTGGGATGCAGTAAACAGCAAATTAATCCTTGTGGTCTCTGTACAAGGGCAATAATAAACATAAAATGTCACCAGCCCACTGAATTTATTTCTATTGTGAGAACTCAATAAATAGTGCCACATCACCTGAGTTCCAAAGGCAAAATGGAAAATATGCATCCTTTGTTGTCTTACACAAACTGTGAATGAAACCTGATGTCTGCTATTGATTCTATATTTTAAATCCATATGTTTTTTCTCTCCCTACCCTTGCTGTCCTAGGGTTTTGTTGTTGCTCTCCTATATTGCTTCTCAAATGCAGAGGTGAGTAGCAAGTGCATGAGATTATCCAAACCTTTGAAACTCACAGCCTACTCTTGGTTTTTAATTTCTTTTCCTATTTTCAGAACAGATCTGTCTTTGATGTGCTCCTGAAATCATGACATCCCCATATCCTTTTTGTCCCTTGGTACCTTTGTTGGCTTTATTTGTATTCATGCAGTTCTGACAGGAGGACACAAAATAAACTTTGAAGCAATGACCCTTTAAAAGTGGTTGCTGAGTTTCCTGTCTGGGGACTTTTCTCTGACACATGTTTGATAGCTATCATGATGATGGCTCACTGGACAGCTTGTAATGTCCTTTACTTTCTTTAGGATTCTTTTCTCCTAGTGATTTTCCTCATCTCCTCCTTCCCTTTCTTTTTTGCCTTTCCCCTTTCCTTTTCCCTTCCTCATTTCTCTTTTCTTCCCCTTTTTTCCTTTGCTTTTTCTCCTTTCCCCTTTCCTTGTCCCTTCCTTTTTCCCTTTTCCCTTTTCCCTCCCCTCCCCCTTCTTTTCTCCCTTCCTCTTTCTTCTTTCTCCCTTCCCTTGTCCCTTTCCTTTTCCCCTTTCCCTTTCCTTTTCCCTTTTTCATTTCCCTTTTTTCCCTTCTTCCCTTTGCTTTTTCTCCTTTCCCCTTCCCTTGTCCCTTTCTTTTCCCCTTTTCCCTTCCTCTTTCCTCTTTTTCCTTTTACTTTTTCCCCTTTCCCTTTCCTCTTTCTCCCTTCCTTTTCTGTCTTTCTCCCTTTCCTTGTCCCTTTCTTTTCCCCTTTTCCCTTCCTCTTTCCTCTTTTTCCTTTTACTTTTTCTCCTTTCCTTTTCCTCTTTCTCCCTTCCTTTTCTGTCTTTCTCCCTTTCCTTGTCCCTTTCTTTTCCCCTTTTCCCTTCCTCTTTCCTCTTTTTCCTTTTACTTTTTCTCCTTTCCTTTTCCTCTTTCTCCCTTCCTTTTTCTTCTTTCTCCCTTCCCTTGTCCCTTTCTTTTTCCTTTTTCCCTTTCCTTTTCCTATTTTAATCTCTTTTTTCCCTTCTTCCCTTTGCTTTTTCTTCTTTCTCCCTTCCCTTGTCCCTTTCTTTTTCCTTTTTCCCTTTCCTTTTCCTATTGTCATCTTTTTTCCCTTCTTCCCTTTGCTTTTTCTCCTTTCCCCTTCCCTTGTCCCTTTCTTTTCCCCTTTTCCCTTTCCTCTTTCTTTTTCCTTTTATTTCCCCCTTTCCCTTTCCTCTTTCTCCCTTCCTTTTTCTTCTTTCTCCCTTCCCTTGTCCCTTTCTTTTTCCTTTTTCCCTTTCCTTTTCCTATTTTAATCTCTTTTTTCCCTTCTTCCCTTTGCTTTTTCTTCTTTCTCCCTTCCCTTTTCCCCTTTTATTCCCCTTTCCCCTTTCCTTTTCCCTTCCTCCTTTCCCTTTCTTTTCCCCTTTTTCCCTTTGCCTTTTCTCCTTTCCCCTTCCCCTTTTCCTTTCTTCCTTCCCCTTTTTCTTTCTTCTTTCCCCTTCCCTTTTCCCTTTCTTTTTCCCTTTCCCTTTTCCAGGGCATCTTGTGCAATCAGGAGTTTTGTTCAAACACTTTCTTCCCTGGTTTTATAACACTGGTAGAATTTGGATAAACTCCCTGCATCAGAGTCTAGTGAGCTCATCATTTAAAAACCTCACTAAATTTGCTGGAGCTTTCCCCAGAAGAGTAGAACCAATCAAAACTGATGAGAAAACATAAAACTCCATCTCACCCTCAGAGAAGTGAGTGGGTTCATTGAGAATGAGACACTATTAGTGTGTCAGTCTCTGCAGTGGCTTAAACTTGGGCAATTCTCATGAAACATGGAATTATTATTGTTGGAAAAGCTCTCCAAGATGATTGAGTCCAAGCTGTGCCTCATCCCCACCTTGTCCCCAGCCCAGAGCACTGAGTGCCACATCCAAGCATTCCTTGGACACCTCCAGGGATGGGGACTCCAAACCTCCCTAGGCAGCTCCTGCCAAGGTTTGAAAACTGTTGGAGTCCAGGGAAGCCTGAAAGCTTCTCCTGCTCCTCTGGTGGTTTCTTTATAGCCCCAGAGCTCCTCAAAAGTGGCCTAGCCAGTGACCTAGGCTTTGGGAGAAGCTCCCTCCACTTTTGGGAGAGCCTGAATGCACCAGAGAGGTGAAGAGATTTTTGTTTAGTGAACCACAGAGAGTTTAGTTGTAGTTTTTAGGATCTTGCTCTGTGTATTGTATAGGGACAAGATGGAGATTTTTGGGTGTGGTTTTTCCTTCTTTCTTCTTCTCCTGTCTCCTCTTTCTCTTCCTCTCTTCTCTGACACCAGTTCCTGTGGTGTGGTGGTTGGTGGAAAAAAGTTAGTATTGAAAAGACATATCAATAAGATGAGGATTTACTGGTGTTGGAAACAAAATAAAATACATATTGTTTCTTGAATGGTTGTTAGTAAGATATAAAAGGTAGCTGCTGATCTGCAGCCATTGCCTTTCTGCCCTGGTGTCCTTGGAGGATGCTGCCTCTCCCTCCGAGGTTTTGATAAGACAAATAAACAACTCTGAAACAGCAAAAGAAGATCTCTTGCTGCATTTTTTCCAACATGACAAACCAAAAGAAGAAAAGCCCCAGGGCAGAGGACAGGGGTTGGAGCTGGGGGTTCCAACCCCAACGGGGGCCCAGGCCCTTGACAAAAACCCTTTCAGTGAAGAAATTCTTCCTGATCTCCAACCTGAACCTCCCCTGGAACAGCTTGAGGCCATTTCCTCTCATCCCATCCCTCATTCCCTGGGAGAAGAGGCCAACCCCACCTACAACCTCCTGTCAAGGAGGAGAGCAAGAATCTCCCTCCTGAGCCTCCTTTCCTCCCTCAGCTGCTCCTCCTCTTAAATACAATTTATTTCCAGACCCTTCTCCAGCTTTGTTGCCCTTCTCCAGACATGCTCCAGCACCTCACAAAAATGGCTAAATGCAGGTGTAATTAATCCTACCCAAGGATGAATAATTCCTAAAATATGTTTGTAACTTAGGAAAACAATTTATAATGGCCATTCTGAGAGAGTGCCTTCAAGACTTAGCTGGAAATACAAAATGCTCTACTTCCAACCTTCCTCCTGCATTGCAGACTCCTTGCCAGCAGCCTTTTAATTGCTTCAACAGCCTTTTAATAGCTTGCATATTGTACCTCACAACACAGAAATGCAGTAGGTGTTAAAGACAGGACAGGCACAGCCTGATCTCTGGCCCCAGAATGAAGCTGGGCTGGCTTTTGTCCAGGTTTCTTAGGGATAACTGCTCCTGGAGCAGCTTGGCCACTCATTACCACTTGGCAGTGCATCTGTGGTGGTTCCTTGCAATCAGAAAAATTAATGATGATTTTCTCTCTGTGTGTGTTTGTCTGTGTGTTTCTTCAGTTTTGAGTATCTGTGACAATGTGAGAGACTGTGCTGCTGCCAGGCAAGGTGCCAGCAGCAGGGATGGAACTGAGGAGTGCAGGAGGGAGTTGGCTGGGATAGTGCTGGAAGACTGAATTGGTGGAGGAAACCTCTCTTTTACTGATTAGATTCTTGGAGGATCCAGAGAGCCATCCATGAGGTTGTGCACAGGGGGTGTCTGTGTGGTTAACAGGGAAAGTTTAGGCAGGACAGGGGCCACCAAAAGGATAAATATTGCCAGCGACTTTCCCCCATGTCAAAATGTACTTTTGCATGCCATCCTCTGAATTTTTGAAATGAAATCTATTTATTTTCAAAAGGAATAAGGACAGAGTTCAAATTCTTCTAAAAAATACCTTAAGGCTTAATCCTGACTTATCTGTGCTAAGCACACAGGCAGAATTTTGGGCGTATTTTACCTTCAGTGTTGATTAAATCTTAATTTTCTCTGTGTTTGTGACTCCCTACAGGTTCAAACCGAGCTGAAGAAACAACTGTGCAAGTGGCAGCACCAGGAATACCTGACCTTCACCCACAAACATGGGACTTTGTCCAGGGAAACCAGCCCAGTCAACTACGTCACTCAGTCATCCCTGCTGGACAAAATCAGCCCCAAAAGGAGAACCTCTGTGTTCCAGGATGGTGTCAGCACTGTCTGAGCTTTCCCAGCAGGACAGGAGTTGCTGTGACATTGCAGTGTCACACCTGAGAGGTGTGGATCCTTTGTGGCTTTCCTCTGTGTCAAGAGACTTCTGTAAATTCCTCCTCCTGAGCAGGAGCTGCTTTTCTCACCTGCCATATCACAACCCTTGTTCTCTCTCTCCTGAAGCATAAAATCCCCTTTGTTTTGATGTGAAAAGCCAGACTTTGAGCTGGAGTGAAGAGGTTAGCACCCAAACCCCCCCTACTTTAACCCCTCCCAGTCCCAGCATGTTTGTCATATCTCTGTTAGCATTTCCCAAAATTTCCAGTTGCCGAGACCATGATTCCATAATCTGAAGAGTTATTCACTGGACAGGCTTTGCCATAATGATTTCTGGTGTTTTACTCCTTGTTTTGAGATGCTTTGAGACAATTTA
Organism: Erpornis zantholeuca; assembly: GCA_013400515.1. Lineage (NCBI taxonomy): Eukaryota > Metazoa > Chordata > Aves > Passeriformes > Timaliidae > Erpornis > Erpornis zantholeuca. Next base: position 211,700 of record VZTN01007656.1, read on the forward strand.
ATGGAAGTGAAGCACAGAAATTTAAGCCAAGCAGTTTACCCACAGAACAGTAATCTGCTTTAAAAGGACACCCAAAATGCCTTGAGTGACACAAAATACCTGCTTGATTTTTTTTTTTTTCTTCTAAGCCTGTTAAACAGAAATTAAATTAGGCCAGAGGATCTCAAACCCTTTCTTGTCCAAAGGAAAATGCAGAATATTAGGCAGATGATGTGTGAAGGAATAAATTAGAGCAAACCCAACGCCAGGTGCCAGCTGGGCTGCCTGGTGCTCAGAATGACTTACAGACCTCATCTCAGTGCCCAGGTGTTGGTTTTTGTGGAACAGACGTTCAAAACCTTGAAAATAAATCAGTGAAACACCCAATTAAGCTGTACTTTTGTGCTTTTTGAGGACCTGCCTTTGAGGACTAAAGCCTCGGGGCCGCCCAGTGTTTTTCAGCTCATTGTCACCTCACTCAGTGAAGTTTCAGGGATCAGAGCCCAGCAGGGAGGTCTGGAGAAACAAAGTCTGGTTTAGTGAACCAGAGTTTTGCTTGCAGCATTCTTTGGGTGACCTTCCTCTTTCTTCAGGACTGAGTTGGACTCAACCTCTCCAAAAGCAAAGAAAAGGCACTCAAGGTGATGCCAGGATGATTATTTGCTTTTTCTTTCATACCCCTCTCACACACTCTTTTATAGTTTGATGTATTCTCAGTGCTTTTAGCCCCACACTTGTACCTCCCCAAGGCTGAGAACTCAGCTCAGCCCCACGGCACCGTTAAACCAGGAGAGCAAACATCCTGGGAGCCCCAGACACCAAGGGCCTCTCCAGAACACATTTGGGAACCTCAGCCAGGCCCAGCCAGGGGGAAGGTTCCTCACAACGAGGGCTTCACTCCAGCCTCTCCCTGGGGGATCTTTGATAAATATGTTAATTTTGCAAGGCCTAGAATTGTGTGTATTTCAGTGTGAGCTGTGCATGCATTTTTGGGGCATTCCACCTGGACCAAGTGCTGCACCCAAGGATTCTGAAATAAATCCTGAGGTAAAAACCCCTTTTCCCCATGAACTGTGTTTTGGTTTTAATTTTAAGACCAGGGAAAGGCAGTGAAGGTACACAAGATGGGTCAGGCACTCCCAGGAGAACCTGCATCAAGCTCAAAAGCACTGCTGGAAACCACAGCCACTCAACTCACTCTGAGTTCCAGTATCAATTTAGCTTAAAAATCCCTCCACTATTCCAGTCCCTCAGTTTGCTCTGCTCTTGATAAATTATTTAGGTCAACAGTCATTTGACTCCTGGAATCCTCTTTGCTGATTTTGGGTGCTTCACCTCTAGTTCTGCTACAGCAGAGATGAATTATCCAGGTTCTATAAATGTGATAATAAGTTCTTTATTAATTAGGCATTTAACCCATCTGTCACAACATCATGTGCTCATTGTAAGGAGTAATTTTGTCTATTCTGACTTTCTTATCAGCATTACTTGTAAAAGTAACCTCTGTTCCTGTGTTTTGTTGCTGAGCAGAATGCAAATGTGTATACAAAATGTATGATGCACATCTATAAAGTGGAAGCAGAAATTACAGCTGTTGTGAGTTTGTACATTTGGTTTATGCCAGGTTGGATATTTCATTGGAGTTTGTACATTCAATTTGTGTCAGTTTGGGTGTTTCATTTGGGACTTTATAAAATAAAAGGTTAATAATCCTGGGGAGCTCTAAAACTTCTTGGAGGAAGATTTCATTTGGGCTGTGAAAAGAATCCTGATGCCTTTTTGGTGCCCCACCCGCGTTTGTGTGGGTGTGTTTGTGAGCTGGGAACACATCCTGGGTTCAGGAAGGGAAAACATCCCTTCAGGAAGAGATGTTTAGCTCCACAGAAGGCATGGGAAGGCAGCAAAATTGTCCCAAGCCATATTTAACTGTGCTGTGTGTCCTGTGTGGAGCCACTGCCACCTCCTGGAGCTGCGTGTGTGCAGCCCTCAAAGCCAGGCCGGGCTCCCAAACTTCTCCTGGGCGAGTTTAAAGGATTCCCAAAGAGCAGCTGAGAGAGATCATTCAATTACATCAGCTGGTTTTGCTTCCTCTAATCCCCTGATGTCTTTTGCAGAGTTTAACTCTCCAAGAATTCTTTTAAAATCCCTTTACAGAGTACATGACATCCTGGAAAGATCAAAACCTGCTTTTTCAGCTGTTTTTTTGTGGTGTTCCAGCAGAGGGAGGTTGTTAAGGGAACTGAAACTTCTCACTGAGAGTAGATTTCTAACTCTGACAGTGTCAGCATGGGTTTTCTTTCAGAAAGTTTGATTCATTTGGCTCCAAATTAAAAGAAATCCTTCCAGCAGGCAGATTTACATGTCAGAACTTCCCCCAGGTTGCCTAATGCACCCAGAGCAAGAATTATTTGAGTATCTGAGGATGATTTGTTCAATTGCAGAAAATATTACTGAACTCAAGGTAGTTGTTCTTTGCTGTGTTGCCAGACCTATTAAATGAAGTTTTCCTCCTTTAAATCAGGTGTCTGGGATTTGGAGCAAATGTGCTCCAGTGTGGTGTTTTGTCTTTAAACCAGTGGATATTTCCATAGGGATTTTAGAGTGGCTGAAATACTTTTGGAGGTGCCTTTTCCTTCTCTGCCTCTTAAACATAAAAGGAGCCTAAAAAAGTCACTTAGGCTCGATGTAATCTTTAGAAATGAGGCTTTTTTGCAGATTCTCTGTTCTGCATTTGCTGATCTCCATGATTAGGAGTGGTGCAGGCATTCTGCACATGGCAGGAAAGGGAGGCACTTCCTCTGCCCTGTGATCCAGCTCTCAAAAAAAGAGTTGAGCCTGCTTCAGGTCACCTTGGAAATCCATTAAAGGCTATTTACAGTGATTTGAAATGCAGCAAAAAATGAAAAATACATACATCTGCCCTGCCCCTCCCAATTCCCCCCCTGCCCACAGCCCCCTCTGATCCCAGAGGGGATCTCCAGCCCCCAGCCCTGCTGCTCCCTGACACATCCCTGACCTCGGTTTCTCTAATGTGTGTCCACTTTTCCATCAAAGGACAGGGCTCCAAATACCTGAACTGTGGCTAAACAATGAGGCAGTCAAAGGATGCATCCTCCTGTTTGGAGGATTCACAGAACCATGAGGGACTTATGGCAACTGAAATAAAGGATAAAGAGGGGGAAAATATCAGAAACAGTTCACCTTCTGTGGAATCCTCTCTTTCAGTAGTGTGAATGTACTTGGTGCTGTAAGAATTACCCTGATGATGAATCTCTTCATGTTTGCTTTGACTACAGAAGAAAAGAAGCCTTGAAGCACCTCAGGTGTTAGAGAATCCTATCTTTTCCCACCTTTGCCAGCTGGCAAAGCCTTTGTTCGAGGACAACAGAATTTCTTCTCCTGTTTATACCCTGTAGGAATGATATTTAGTCCCCAGAGGACCTGTGGATTAAACCCAGAGCCACAGGGGTTTTTTGAGAGTGTGTTACATTTGGTTTGGGGATACTGGCTCACAGTTCTGTCTCATACTCACAAAGAGATAAACAGCACTGGTTTATGGAGAAGGAACACTGTGCATGGCAAAGACTTCACCCCTGCTTGGTCCAGGACTGGCTTTGCCCAGCAGAACCCAGGGTCTCCTTCCCATGAAGAAGGCAGCAAAGAATTAGCCCAAAGAACTCCTGCTTCAGGAAAAGAATACACTACCCTGTAAGTTCACAGACAAAAAGTTCTCTTTGGTGCAATTTTATATCAGAACAGACTTTTACAAAATGATAATACATTTATTGTGTCATCTACAGCAGTATACATGTTAAAAACAATTTCTCAAAACACAAAAAAGGTTAGAAAGCAGCAGTTGATATCTGTGTTTCCACCTCATAACAAAGCTGAATAACCCCGTTACCAATTAAACCAATTTTGACCAAAAAAGGTCAATATTAGACCCTACAGGCCAGAAACTTTGTACCTTGACACAGTCAAAAGCCAAAATACAGCTTTCCATCCCACAACTCGCTTCTTCTCAGAGCTATAGCAGATTGCATTGCCACTAGACTGACAAGTAGAAGGGAAAGAGAATGAGCACACCAAATATTTGTTTTTTTACAGATTATACTGATACACAAAGGCCTCTTGAGACTTCTCTGCAAGCACAAAGTCCATTGGGAAAGGCATATGCAGAAGCCTAAGTAGTTTCAGACACTGAAGAGTGTCATATCACACAGTGTCATATCACACAGTAATTCTTCACATGGATGAATTCCCCAAAAGAAAGCCAATGGGAAATTGCAGTTTGAATCATAAGAAGGTGAAAGACCATGAGGTTCAAAACATCATTCAAGCTCTGCTGGTGTGTTTTCATACACAAAGTACAATGTGTATTTAGCTGAACTTAGCTCTTTAGTACAGGTATACACGGAGCATCATTAACATCAGAGCATCCTTAGCTGCTACTGCATCCTCCAGATCATCCTAACTTGTCCTTAAATGCAATTCTGAACTGGTTGCATGTGCCTGACTGCTAAAACCAGAGGGCAAAATCCTATTTTTTGTTGTTTTTTTTTCACTGCACGTGCACTGTGTGCTGTGGTTTGTTCCTGGACACAGAAGTGCTGGACACAATCTGACAGGGAGAACAAAAGGTCCTGAAAACTCTCCATGAGAGCTCCTAACTCTACCAGGCATCCACATCCCCCAAATCTGCTTGGCAATACCCAACAGGAGTCAGCCCAAAGCTTTTCAAGGCTTTCATTTCTCAGCAGGCATGAGACAGAACAATAGTTCTGGGCAAGGAAAATTCATTTATATCTCAGCCTCCCCAGGGTCAGCATCTGTCTCCAGTCTGGTCAGGGAGGTGTCCTGGTGGAGAGAAACAGCCACTTGCAAAGTGTGAATCATCTGGCCCTGGAGTGGACATCAAAAATATCTGTGATGCTTGTACTCTGACATTGCTCATTCCTCTCCTGTGACCAAAAAGGCAAAGTGGAGAAAACAGATTAAAGGAAGAAATCTTCACTTTTGGTGTCTAAGTGATGTGGGTGTGCCCTTATCTGTCTGCTCAGGAGCACAAGATCTCTTCCAGAGGTTTAACTCTGAGCCAGAATACCTAATGCCAGAAGTGGCAGGTGCTGAAAGGGACACATATCTAACACAGCCCTTGATATTTAACTCCCAAGGAAAAAAAAACTAGCTAAAAACAGATATTTGGTTGTATTTTTGCACTGTGTGCACTTCTACAGCTGCAGAAACAGGAGCCCAAGGAGCACTGCCTTCACTGAGATCATACAATCTGAGTTTGGACTGAATGCCACTCTGTGACTTTCTCTGCTTCCTAAATACCCACAGGTGTGACTTAGGAACTACAGGAGACCCCAGTCCTGTCTGGCAGCTGGATGCCAAGCAGGACCCCATGTGTGGTCCATATATCCTGTTCTTACCACCTTGTCCTGCTTCCCTTGGGCCCTTCCCTGCTCTGGCAGCTCTGCTGAGGTCACAGTCCCTGCCCTGCAGTGCCACAGAGCAGAGGAGGAGAAGAACAATACTCAAAATAAAATCCCACCTTGCTCCGGAACCTTGCCCACTTGAGAAAGGTCTCAGAACAAAAGAGGAAGTCTGAGATCATGGAATCAAATAATCTTATGGAGAAGATCTTAATTTATTGAACTTTTCAGGTTTTTGACCTGTGGGAGCCTCTGCATGAGTACAGGTAAGACTAAAGCTCTCCAGGAGCCTGAAAGCACCTACTGCTACCTAAAAAGAATGAACTTATTTTCCTTAATCTCCCATGGACACTTCAGAAGTCATCTCTGGGCTCTGAAGCATCTACAGGCCACAGGTTGAAAACTTCTGACGTGGGCAATAGTTCCTGAAACACTACTGAAACACAAGTTCAAATTCCAAGGCAAATAAAGTCAATTAAATTAAGGAGATTTGCATTTCTTTTGTTGCTACTGTTTGCTAAAGTCTCCCTGGACATATATTTTTTTGCTATAAATCTGAAATTTCTAGTTTCTGCCAGGGTTGGGCTGGAAAAAAGGATAGAAAGTTGGATATTAGTACAGTTCACAGGCCAGATTTAGTAGAGATTTATTAGCAGTGTCAGACAAAAGCACTGAAGCATCCCAAACTGACACCATCAGTGTATTTTAAACTATTTAAATGATGATTTCCTGCAGTATTTTGGCTGCAGTGTCAATAAGTGTCCCATCCATTTGATTGGAAAAGCTTCCCTTGCTAAAAACAGAAAAGCAAAATATTGGAATTATTTTCTTTTTAGGTTTGGCTGAGCGAAAATTGCTCACACCCCAAATCTCATTTATGCACTTTCAAGAACTGGAAATATTTCTCTTAGTTTTTATTGTTCCTTTTTTATTTCTTTCTTTTTTTTTCCTCAGGGTGCTTGGCCTGCTCCTTCCAGATAATTTTCCTGCTATTCTCAATGGATCCATGTCTGTCTGTGTCTGATCCTTTGCATTTGTTTTGCTGCCCAAATTTGGATTAGAGCTGAAAGAAATGCATCTTAATAACATGATTATTTTTAGTCTTATCTTTCAGCTGCCTGATCAAAGACAAGCTGTAGACTTGATCTGAAATAAAGTTTTTTGTATGTCAGGAAAAGAGAAGGAAACTGGAGGCAAGATTAAAATGACAAGGAATCCAAGTCAGCCAGGAGTTATTTCAACTCCAAGTTCAGATAAAGGTTTCTCACTGCCAGAAAAGTTTTTCAATCATTTTCCAGTAGGAAGAGAAGGTGAAAAAAAAGTGCTGAATTTTAATAGGAGAGGTTTTCAGTTTAGGAGTGGGAGGACAAAAAATATGAAAATAATGGCAATTACAGAGCTTCCTTCATTTTGAGTGAATATGATTTGTTCTTGATCATTTTGGCTTTGCCTATTTTTAGTTATTGATTTCTTTTGTCCATGGGACTTTTGAAAAAAAAACCCTGAATTTTTGATCTGACCAGAGGTCCCTTCACATGCAATCCCTGGATCTACCCTGCTATTCAGAAGCAGAATTTCATCCACCTTTGATAGGAAAATATTATGAAAAGCCACAATTTTACATTACATGGGCAAGGCAAATTATGGCAACAAATCCTTGTGTCTCTGCTGAGGAGGATCAGAGTCTCATGGCCAGGATTCCAGCAAGAGCCCAAGAAACTCCATCCTGTGTCCCATTCTGGTCCTCACAATCCAACAAAGACATGGCCAGAGCAGAGAGAGTCACAAGGAGGATCATGAGGATCATCAAAGGGATGGACCATGGGGACAGTGAAGAAAAACTGAAGTAATTTCTCCTTAGATAAAAGAAATCCCAGTGGGGACCTCACCAATCTCTCCCTGCACTAAAAGATTGGTGAGAAGGAGGATGAAGGTTCTTTTTTTTTTCACAAGGACCCACATGGAGAGTACAAAGGTGACAACCTGCATCAGGAGAGGAATCATCTTGGTATAACAAAGAATTTTTTTTAAAGTGAGAACAACCATTCACAAGGAAAAGCTCCCCAGAGGGGTGGTGTGGTCCCTGTCAGTGGAAATTTCCCAGATGTGGCTGGACAGGTTGTTGTTGGATAAACTCATCTTGGCTCCCTTTCTCATGAAAGATTGGTCACTCAAGGTCACCTTCAGCCTTGGCTGTGGGTTCCATGAAGTGCATTCCCCTCTGGAAGGTATCTCACACTTGCCACTGATGATGGAGAGAGTCCAGGGAGAGACATCTTTGCAAATGTTGTCTCAAATTATCAGCACAAAGGGAATCCCTTGCAAAGGGAATCTCGAATTATCAGTTTGTCTCTGCTTCTGGTGGTTATTTAGCCTTGAAGCTGCAGGGCACTGTCCTTTGGGTGCAGTGAGACACAGATGCTGAGAAGGAGGAGCCAAACACCCAATACCATGTCTGAATTTAACTTCCAAACTGTATTTTCCTCTGGACTCACCTACCTTCATCCCACCTCCCATCACTCCATTTTAACACCTGGTTTTCAAATGCAAATACTTAAATAATGCAGAGGAACTTGGGCATTTTTCCCCTAGGATACAAAACTTCCCAGAATTAAGCATTTAAAGTTCTTTCTCTGGGCTCTGAGCTCTACTAAAAGTGAACTGAGTTCTACTAAAAGTGAACTGAGTTCTAATAAAAGGAGGTGGCACCAGCATGCAGCAAGGAAACAGCCTCGTCCTTTACAGTCTAGGTTGTGGTTTTCATTTCTGGGATGTGAATTGTCCTGCAGTACCAGCACTCCACACTGACAAGTCAATAATCAAACAGTGCTTAGATACAGTAAATAGTCACAAAACCTGCAGCACAGAAAGTTTTTGTACACTTATAAAAGCAAAATAAGAAAGTTTAGACAGGAAATACATTATGGACATGGTAGAAAAAAAAATGGCTCAAGGAGCACTGCACACCTGTTTTTGTTTTTTTTTGGTTTTTTTGTTTTGTTTTGTTTTAATTGTGTACTGTTTTTAATAACACAGCCTTTCTAGCTCCGAAATATATTTCACAGTGAAAAATCAAACAAAGCACTGTTACACTCAGTCGATATTTACACACACATAGAGACAAACTTCCTGTTGGATTCTTCCCTCCTGACACAAATGGGAAAACAGCCACTGTGGGGTGGCCGTGCCTGGCCAGCACCTGCAGCTTACATTCAGCAGAGAGATCTGTGGAGAGCTCCTTTGTGCCATGGCATCAGGGTCTGGATTCCATAGCTGGGAACACCTCGAGTGTGTGACCTTTCCAGGGACACTGGGAAAGTTCCAGTGACTCAGGGGATCTGCCAGTGCATCAACACTTTTATTTGGAGAAGTAAAACCATAATGGAAGGGTTGGTTTGGATTTTATTTTTGTGTCATATATTTAATATTTAATATGTTGAGAGATCCCATTTCTTCTGGTAAATTCAGTGCTGGTGAACAGATTCAATCTTTCTACTCAACAAGAAACACAATGTCTGCAACAGCAGAAATTTCCCCTTCACCGCTCTCCAAACTCCTGAGCAATTCTTCCTCCTATCAGCTCGAGGAATTAAAGAACAAAATCCAAGTTTTCACGACTTTTCCATCCTCTAGCTCGGGCCACCAAAAATTAATGGTAATAACATAATGTGCTGAGGCCAAATTCCCAATTCCAGGTGAAGTGGGTTTGTTCTAACAACAATAACTGCAGATTTCTGTACCAGTTTTAATTTAGGACCTGGTCTCCAGTGTGCAGGGTGGTTTTGGTGATGTGGACATTTGCCCACAAGGCACTGGACTGAGATCCACCAACTCAAATTGCAGAGCACTGTAGGATGGCCAGGAAAACAACAGAACCCAGAAGTAAGCTCAGAAAAATTTCAACAACGGTAAAAATAATAAATTATTTTAAAAGATCCAAACACCTTCTTGCTCTGGACTGAAACAAGTCAAAAGTCTCCACCTAGAGGCAGTTATTTGACATCTTTTTCTCAACAATTCTGATTTATTAATGCTTGAAAAGTGGCTAGTAGTCATTCATGCGAAAAATAGCTTTTGATTTTTTTTGCTTTAAATAATACATTTATAATGTGGTCAATAAAATCCTTGTAAAATCCCATCCTACAGACAATTGCCCAAATACACATTTACCTGATAAATCTGCCTTTCCCCAACTCTTTAGGGACAGCAGAGTACCTGGTTCCCTGGGAAACTTTCTAAAATACATTTAAGAAGCATCTAAAGAGACAGGAAGGGCAAACCTAGCAGTTAAAAACACTTAAGTGGCTTTGCAGAGAGTTGGGAAGAGTGGGGACAAATTCTGCTCTCAGAGCAGCAAATCCATGCTGTAGGCTCATGAAAATAAAGGTGCTTGGATCACAACAATGCCACTTATGAACCTGGAGTGCAATGGAAGTGGTTTCAGCTGTTCTGCTGCTCCTCTGTGCCAGATTTCACAGGACAGGGCTGTCCCCATCTCTTAAGGGCATGATCCTCTACCAATATGACCTCAAACAACATTTCTGCCTGCTTTGAATTAAATTTACATTCATTTAGGTGGCTCCAGCCAAGAGCAGGTTATTTCCCATGAAGGACTATACAAGTGTTAAGTATTATTATAATTAATATCTCTTTCACAATTTTCTGAGACCTTTTCTTTTTCTCCCTTTAAAAATAAGTAAACTAGGATTATCTTTAAAAATCTTTGCTTAAAATGACATTAAAACTCTTTTTTCTCTTTTACTTAAACTAACAAAAACCAGTGAAATTAAAAGCTCACACTCAGCTGACACTAAAATTCCGAATATTTCACTTTTTTTGTCGTTTTTAGTTTATGACCATGTCAACTAACACTGAAGAACAAGCCTGAATTTTGAATTTCCTGGTTGCTATTAGTTTCAGTTCAAAACTTCACGTTTAAAATGCCATTTTCATCTTTGTTTGTAATATATGCATACACATACACGCACATATATATATATTTGAGATATATATATATATATTTCTCAGTTCATTAATTCAGAAATCCAAGGTGAAGGGAGCACTACGACAGCCCTGGAAGCCTTTTTTGCGCTGTAGAAAGACTCTTGAGGATTGACATCATCGACATTGGGTTGAAGTAGATTTGTAGCAGTCGTGGCTTTAACTACAAGGCAAAGGTTGAAAGAACATTCGAGTTCCTCTCCAAGAAAAGCAGTAAGACCATTGGTGGTGAAACAAACAGAATATCCCAAGAGAGAAAGAGAGAGAGAACTGCCAGGTATGGGAAGTCATTCAAAGTCTTTATCCTTTCCTTCCGTGCCATTTAGTGTCCAATTTCGTTGGTTTTTCTCACCAAATGTGTGTGATTTTTGTACCTTCCAGGGTGATCCTGCCAGGTCCTTCTCGTGCCTCTTTGCTCTGGCAGGGAGGAGTCAGCACACAGAAATCAACCAGGTTGCAAAGGCACGGCGCTCGGTGTGACGGCACTGCCCCGAGCCGCCAACGCCACCTCTGGCCACCCATGCACAGGGTTCAAGGTCATCTGGAGGGAAAGGCCACCCCAGAACTGACTCTTGCTCTTAAGGTGGGAGGGAAGGGACAGTTATTTGTGTTATTCAAAGGGTCCAAATTATCAACCTACCAATCGATGCCAAAAATAGAGCTATATCTCAGCTGCGCGGCCCGGTTAGAAAATTCACAGCTTAGCTAGAACAGAAAGCATTCCTGGAAGTGTCCCTGGGGATGGAAAAGCACAGCAGATCCCACTGCTCTCACCCCAAGTTCCTGCACTGATGTGCAGTTTCACGTTGGCACAGACGTTCCTTTAAATCCATCGGGAATGTCTGACTTAATCCAGCCATGAACTCAGATTCCTGGAGTTCCTCCCGGATCAGCTGGATTGATCAGCCCAAGCACGTCAGCTCCATCCTAACACTCCAAAGAGAAACACTGCGGAAATTCACGTGCCCAAAGACAGGGACAGGCTAAAACATGTTGGGCTAGGGAAAAAAAAAATAGGCAAATCCAACCCAAAATGGAAACCGAGTGGAAAATTGACAACGGTCATGTCCATTCACAGACTAGGATCAGTTTGGCAACCAAGGATCACAACTGCACAGCAATCACTTGTTACTTTGGACGGACAACGGATTACTCGCAGATGCTCTGAAATGGGAATAGTTGAGTGGGTGGGTTTGGCCTCTTGTTTGTCTTTTAAACATTCTCCATTAATGGCCTTGAGTACAGCTGGGTATTTACAGTGACTGTTAAAAAGAGATATTTACACATTTCCTTTGCTTTTTCACCTCGGGAGAGGAGAGGAGAGGAGAGGAGAAGAGAAGAGAGGAGAGG
>VZTN01007656.1:223479-267820 GCA_013400515.1 Erpornis zantholeuca
GGAAAGGAAAGGAAAGGAAAGGAAAGGAAAGGAAGAGAGACCTGCACCACCACCAAAACTATTATTTCACTTTTTTCTTTTCCAAGGGATGGTTTTTGGTTTGCTCGTTGGTTGCTTTGCTCTCCTTAGCTGCTCATGTCGCCAGGTTCTCCGCATTTATGCTGGACATCCGAATCTGAGAGCTGCTCTTGCTCAGAATGGAGAGTTGTGTCCCCCCGTTCACTCCGCTGCTCGCTAGAGAAGGATGGCGATGTTTGAAATCCACAGCAAAGTACCGGTTGACTTTCCAGCTCCTCCATTTTCTCTTTATTTCTGATTGCACCTTTAGGGAGAAACTTCAAAAGGTCATTTTTTATGTACTTAGCCGCTCGAGGACATGCTGACAAATTATCAAGATTAGAAAAAACCCCACAATTCGACAGAGCTATTTTTAAGGTTGTTATTAAACTCCTCATTTCAGCAAAATCTGAAGTTAATTCTCCATGGCTGGGAGAGGTTTGGGCATGGAGTGAGACCTACAGCCCAGCCCACATTCTGTGTCTGAGTTCAGGTAATTTAGGATCAGCCCAGAGGTGCAAGGAAGACCTGAACAATGCTACCTGGAGGAAAAAAGAGCCTGTTTTGATCAATGGCCAGTACCAGAGACATATTAAGGAGTCAGAGAAACCAGCAATCAAAAAGTGCAGGAAAATATTGAAACACCCTGTCCACACAGGCAGCTTCTCTCACCTGCCATTAATGGATGGATGTTTACTGAAAACTTTGCCTCAAGCACACCAGCTCTGGGATTAATGTCCATCTGTGTCACCCCCCTTTTCTTGAGAGGTTTTTTCTTCATGGGCACCCACAGTAAATCACCAAGAATAAAACAATCCATGGTCAGAAGTTCATTTGGGAAATAAGCAATCATTCCATAGCTTTTCTACTCTTCACTCATCACCAGTTTCCTGGCAACACTGCTAGGGTGTGCACATGTGTATTAATATAAAAATAGTGAAGATTTAAAGTAAGAGAGATCATAGCTCTGACAGTTACTTGCTCTATTACTCATTCCTGTACCATTTTTATGAATGAAATAGTGGAAGAACAAGGAAATATGTAGAAATGTTTTCCCAATATATTTTTTCCAGTCTCCAATGAGCTGCTGTGTCAAAGATGTTTTTCTTGTCTGTAACAGTAATTTCTAGATTTTCCTGGATTAAATATTGTCAAAATGGATCAGCATAAGTTAAAATGCTTAACAAGGGCCTCAACTGCATGGACAAAAACTACAGGGAGGAAAAATCCAACTGGAAAATTTACATTCTTCTTTTAGGACCTCCAAATTCCTATTTTGGTTAAAGTATGGATATTTATAAATGAGATAGAACATGGAGTTGTATTATCTCTGTAAAAAGGGAATAGTGTTTACATCTGGGACAGTGTGATATTGCAAATGCTTTCTTGCTGTAGGAAATTTAGTGGAGGCTCAAGACATTCACCATTCCTGATATCTGGAGAGGGAAAATTACTTTAATTAACCTTCTTGTATTGGTTTGGCTGAGAACCATCCCCCACTCCTTCCAAGGGCCTTCAGGAGATCTTGACTATGCCCATGAGCAAAGATGAACCATGAGTTTGTTTAACGAGCTTGGAGATTGTTAGGGTTCATCTGAGAAGGAATCACTTGGATTAAGGAGTTTGAGAGCTTTTAGTAGCAGAGACCAGCAAGGCCAGGCTATACCTGCACTCAGCCCCCTTGAAAAGGAGAAGAGAAGGTGATTTTAGGAAAAGACTCCAACTCTTGGGGTGCACAAGAGATGTGTAGCAGTGGGGGAGAGAATGGATGAACTCTAGATGTTCCTCTTTAGGCAGCCTTGAGCAGGGAACCCTTTTCCATCAATTCAGAAAAAAATTACCTCAGATATTCAGCCAGATAAAAAAAGACAGGGAAATGCAGATTGACACAGGTGAATCAATAAAAAAACCAACAAATGTGGGAAACTGATGCCAGCAGGAGCAGAGAGGAGTGTGAGGCTTTCATGGCACCCAGGTGGTGTCTGGGGGATGGTCTTGGGCATCTGAAGCCCTTGGGCTGTTTGTGTGCAGGGATGGAGGTGGCAGGGCTCAGGAGAGAAGCTGGCACCTGTTGGGTGGTGCCAGAAAAAGAGGCCAAGGACACAGGAAAACTTCAGTGAAGGGTTTGGCAGTTTCCCCCAGATTTTCCTAGGAAAGCTGGCAAGATAAGGAGTGGGTGGGTGATCTGCAAGGTGGGAAGGAGACCACACTGAGAGGGTGGTGAATTATGGTTTTTACTCATAGGCTGGCACCTTATCACTAGTGGGGGCCTCCAGGGATTGATGTTGGACCTCACACTGTTCCACAGAGAGCATGGAATGGTTTGGGTTGGAAGAGACCCTAAAGACCATCCAGTCCCAACCCCTACCATGGGCAGGGACACCTTCCACTGTCCCAGGCTGCTCCAAGCCCCATCCAACCTAGCCTTGGACACTTCCAGGGATCCAGGGACAGCCACAGCTTCTCTGGGAAATGTGTGCCAGGGCCTCACCATCTTCCTCACAATCTCAGTGATAGGATTGAAAGCACCCTCGCCAGTTTGGCTGGTGGCCCCAAACTGGGTGGTGATGTGGATGTGTCAGACCTCTTGGAAAGAGTTGAACAGGCTGGGAGAGGGGGCTGGAAAGAACAGAGCAAAGTTCAACAAAACACCTGAAAAATTCTGCACCTGGGATGACATTTCAAGAGATACCAGTCCATATCCTACCCCTTTTAGGGAGCCTTAATCTGAGCCATTGTCTCTGGTAGGGCCAAAGTTTTGGTTTAATGCAGACATCACAAATCCTCCTCTTTTTTTTTTCTTTTTTTCTTTTTTTTTCTTTTTATTTTTTTGCTGAGAATTGTGAGATTCAGCCTAAAGTATCAGGAATTATGGCAGATGATGAGTTAGAATGAACAGTTAGAACAGCAGTTACTCCCACAAGAAAATGGGATGTGGATGATGTGTGAGGGACATTAAATAGTAAAAGTCTTACCTCCCCATTCAAGAAGCAGTAGAGAACAGCAACAACAAAACCCTAGGGAAATGGGAGAGAAAAAAAAAAAGTGATTCAAATCCTGAAGGAATGACAGAAAATAGCTGGATTAGAAAAAAAAACAAAACAAAACAAAAAACAACCTAACAAGCAAACAAATAAAACCAAAATCCTGGTATACAAAACACACACACAAATGAACAGAGGCACTCTCTGAGAGCTGTGTGTGCCAACCAGTTATAGAGAACAGAGGTTTGGTTCTAAGGGAAGCAGGATTCCGTGTGTAATCACCTGGAAGGATCCCAGTCCCAACTCAAACACCAGCCTCTCCCTCTTACTGACATTCTCAGGAGAAAAGGCAAACACCGTGTAGTGAATTCCAAACAGGGGGATCAGCAGCAGCGTGGAGCGAGCCAGTCTCCTGTCACAACAGAGGGAAAGAACTTTAATGCAATTGCAATTAGCAGCCTGGGCTTTAATTAAAGAAGAAAACACAGAAAAATATTGTGCTGACTGACTTGGGGGGGAATACATACACTGCAGAATTGTACAAACAGATATACAGCATTCCTGTTTGTCCCCAAAGGCTGATTGCACACACACTGCAGTCTGCTCCCCCTTCTTCACACTGCTAAGGAAATGGCACACTAATAATGCTCAATGCTCTCTGCTGCTATTTTAATTTGCATTATTATAAGCAGGAATTTGCTCCTACCATGCCAAAAAATGAAGAGGGGAATCTTTCTACCATGGTACAGTTATAAACCTCTCACCCAACTGCTCAGTCCCAGTGGAGCATTAGAAATCACTTTGTTTTTGTTGATTTTGTGTGTGTGTGTGTGTGTGTGTGAATATGTTTCTAAACAGCAAAAAAATTCCAGACCAACCATACTAACAAAGCTAAAAAACCAACAGCCATACAAACAAAAGCTGAACCCCCCCTGCATGTTCTTGTCCTTATACTCACAATTACTCCTGGAGGTTTGATTTTGATTTATACTGTTGGAAGCCTAAGTGCAATTCCACTATTTAGCTACTTTTATTGCTTCAGAATAAAGAGGTTTCAGAGGGAAACCAAGCCCAGCAGGAATAAAGAAAAGGGAAATGAATGTGTTGCCTGTGACACATAACTGGTGACATTCCCCCAAAGCAAGGAGCAGCCAAGACTCACCATGTTTTGGTGAGTGTCATTTGCTGACTGAGCAGCAAAAGAAAGAGCAAAGAGAAAACAAATGTTGATCTGAGAATGAGGCAAGTGCTTTACTAAAAACAAAGCAGCCTAAAGTAACCCCCAGGACATTTTCAGAGGGGAAGAATATCCTTGGTTACGTTCAGGTAAGGGGAGAAGGCAGATGGAGGACAAAGGAAGGTAAAAAGCCATGAAGATTTTTCGAAGACCTGCATATTTGCTAAAACTCAATGTGCCCTCTGCTTTTATTTATTTGGTACCTTGCAGGCAGATTTGGATTTGCCAATAGGTGCTCAGTGATAACCCAAAATGATGTGTTTGTTTTAGCAGCGCTGAAGATTTAATTAACACATCCCCAAGAATTCTGTGAGCACAATTATCTCCAGTAGTGAACTGGGAATGGATGTCAGTGCAGTGCTGGTGTCTCTCTGGTGTCAGACTTTGGGCTCTCATGGGGATAAATTCATCACAGTTCTTGCCTGGGGACTGCACTAAATGTCTGATGGTCACCAAACCTCAAATCTTGGTCAAAGACCCCACAAAACAGAAAGCACTGTTCTTGTGGGTTAAAAAATTAGACATTGGCCAAAAGCTTTTAAAAGGAGAGGAACAACCTCAGAACATGGTGATGAAGAGATAGAGAGTGCTCAGCTTTGATGATCTCTAAAAAAATTCATCTATGCAGGAGTGAGCCAGTGTAAAAGAGGTTTTGGAGTCCTTTCTAGTGCTTTTCTCTTTGGACATGCAATTAGGTTAATACAAAGGGGCAGAAACATTGAGAAAGAGATTAGAGAATAATTTTATATCTGTAAAAAAAAAAGTATGTAAAGAATACAAGTGTCTTAAACTAGTCATGGAATTAAAAAAATCAAATTAAAGGTAATAAACTGGACAAAAATGATAATCTCTCTCTGTATCTTCTATCATTTATATTCAGACTTAATGACAACAACAACAAAAGCATAGATGTTGTTTTGATCTAAAAGTCAGAATAGAATTGTGTATTAATATATTCTGCCTCACCTCACTCTTGGGAGATGAATTTAGGGAAAGAGGCAGAAGAAATCTTTTTTTTACTTTCAGTCTTATGGCATTAATTATACCTGATTAATCATGTAATTAGTTTGTAGAAACTTAAAATATAATGCCATCATCCACTTATTTGATATGTTGTCTTCAATATTGTCATAAAAGTGAGGCAGAAAATGTATTAATTAACACTATCTGATTTTATAGATTATTAAGATCGATAAAGAGGAAAAGAAGATTTTAGTGATAAGAAAAAACTTGAGAGATATTAATGCCTGTATGGATGATGATAAATTGCTTTTTTTCAAGAAGAGAGAAGACTTAAAGAAGGTTTGTCTAAGTTTATGTGCAATGGGGAATGAAAATCTTAAAGGGCACAGTGGAATTCTCAGGCATGTAACAGTCAAAGATATTAATCCTCTTTTCTTCCCCCTCTGAGACAGTCAAGAAACTTGAATCTAAAAGTTCTGAGGACAACAATGGTTCAAGTGGCTGTTTGGAAGATAATGTTCTCCAAAAGGTCCAGCAAAAGCCTTGTTCACATTCCCACAGGGAGAGAAAACTCTTCAGAATACTTAAAAAAAAATGGCAATTTGAATATCAGTTTTTGTTGAGGCTGACATTCTCTTTTCCAGCTCTTATTTTCCTTAAAAATATTCCAAGCATAGGACTTTGTCCATTGTCATGGCTGTGAACATGGACTTTCCACTGAGTGCTAGCACAAACTAACAGATAATGGTGTCCTCTGTTTTCCCTCACTCCTCTATTGAAAAATGAAATGAGAACTTCATGGTAAAAGGAACACAAAGTAGGAAGGTTGTCTAGTCTGACCAGTATTTGAAGGAATCATGCTTTTATTTTTCCATTTTTCCATTCCACACTTATTAAGGAGACTGCTGAAGTGCCAACCACTCGACCTTTTTTGAGAGAAAAAAATCATAAAAGAAGCAAAAATCTCCACACCATCAACTTCGAGGGAAGATTATATTGTTTTCTCGTTTAGTCCTGCCTGTTTAAAATAAGAGAATTGCCCAGTTTAAAAGCTGTCTTCAGTGAAATACTTTGATCAAATATGAACTTTTGCAATGAAGACATCAAGGTCTGTAGTCCTATAAAGCAACATTCACCTCACCAAGGTCTGGACATGCATAGTGTAGATATTGGTAAGGAAATTACTCAAATAATATCTCTAAAGTCAGAGCAGAGAAAAATACATTTTTGAAACATAATTCCTGTGTGCTACAGATGTCTCTGGGAAGAAGTGACTCCTGTTGTAAACCCTGTGGGTACTGAGTACATCTATTAATGTATATATTGATTAACTTAATGCTGTGGCATATCTGAATGATGGCATCTACCTTTAGTTCAATTAAATCCACCCTTACTTTCCCTTTATTTTCTATGGAGAGCAAGAAGCACTGACACACAAGGACAGATCCTCTGCCCCTAAGGAAGTTCTCATCACTTTTTAAATCTATCCATTGACCTCGAAAGGAACCTGGACTGAGTTCGTCATACAAATTGCTGCCCTGTAGATTTCTGAAGTTTATGTTAGAGGAAACCCAATTTCTCCAGTACAAAAGTACATATTCATCACCTCTGTGATAGAAGTGTGCAAAAAAGAATCATGACAATATTTCAAATAGAAGGATAAAGAGCAAACCATGAAGGCACAGGATGTTGTTAGCAATGAAATGCTCAACGCAGCTCATGTTTGATCAACTGAAGGACCTATTTTACCACAAAATGCTCAACATATTAACATGACTTTCAGGAACCTCAGTAATCTCCCTGACAAATCGTTTCCAGTCTTTCCCAAAAATGTGATTAAGCCTGTAGGATCACTTTCAAAAGACCTGAGGTAACACCTGAACACAGAAAGTGATTCCAGGCTTTTAATTTTCCCATGCATTAACCACATCTCCAGAGCAAGGACTTGAAAAACAGGGAAGCTTACCAAGACTTCCATACTTTAGGACACACACAAAAAAATAGGTTTAAATACCTCCTCTTTAGGCTGAATTCTTCTTGCCCTTGACTAGGTAGAGGATTTCACCTTAGAGAGTCCTCAGTCTCCCATCTTTCAGAAGCACTGCATTTAATGTGAAATTTGGTTCTCTGCAAAGGCCCAACATGGTGTCTGTGCTGCATCAGGATGTCCATTAAGCAGTGAATTTTAGATTTCAAACTAATTCCTCCTAAACCTAACTCCTAGTTTTGCCTGACTGTTCTTAGTCTTCAGCTGCTCTCTGTGTAGAAGATGGAGCTGCTGTTTTTCTCTTCTCTATCTGCTTTTGCATGGTTCCAGTCTGTTAACTGAATATTTTTCAGCATCTTCATTGGTCTGTTTCTTAAATGCCTCAAAGAGAGATGAAATCACACTGAAAATTCACTTTAATGTTTTTTTCCTAACTAAAAAACATAACTATATATGCAGTTAAGTTACAAAATCATCTTTTTTTCCTTAAAGGTGTGGAAGATAACTACTAAATATTCTTTAGCAAAACCCTGGAGTGTTGGGTCTGTGTGTGAGGACATCTCTGAGTGTTGATTCACACTTATAAAACTGCTGTGAAATTCAGGAGACTGATCATCAGAAAATATATTATAGATGTCTGAAATTGCACCTCATCCTAACAAAATGAGAGGATGACCTTGGAGATCTTTTCCATCCTTAATGCTTCCATGAATCTGTGAAAACCTGTGGGATTCTTGTGCAAGGAGCAAGGAGCCAGGTGGGCTATGGGATAGTGATAAATTCACACAACTCTTGGCTGAATGGCTTTTATTCACTCTTCTGTATTCCTCACTCTATATTTGACAATGCTGGACTGAACTTGATGATCCTTGAGGTCTTTTCCAACCTCAATGATTCTCTAACTTCTGATGGACACCATTCATTTTGATATTAGGTCACCTTTAGCCTTTGCTCATGCCTGGGTGTTTATTAAGTTAACTTCACTCAGTTGAATGGACAAAAGATCTTTTGTACCCACTGAGGGTCTGATTGACTCAGTCTCACCCAGTTTTTCTAGGAAGCTTTCAGGTGAAATATTTTCTCTCAGTATGAGGCTTCTCACCTCTTTGCTGTACAACAAAGAGCAGCTATTAATTCTGTACAGACACTACCCAAAACCATAAATAGCATCAGCCATAATTACAAAAAAAAACCCCAAAAAATTAAAAACAACCTTCAAATCCTCGATCGTGGAGCATCAGCAAAAGCACAGAACAAGAACAAAAAATAAAATTCTCCATGCAACAAGAACTAAATGAATGCTTTGCTGTCTGGTTACTTCCCCTCTGCTCTCATCCATCCATTTAATTGCAACATGCGTCATTCACACACAGTAATGTCACGGGAGTGCGTACACTTACAGGGTAATGGTTGATAGTTCTGACATCTTGCAAGAGTGCTGGTTAGCCCTCTTAGGCTTACAGTAGCATTTCTGAACGCAGCTGCTAAATATGACAAGATTAGCATTGTTTTCAGCATATCGTGAACAGGCCAAGGTAGGTCACTTTCAACACATTTCATGAGACACGTCACACAAAGAGATGGAAAGCGGACACGACAGGATGGAGTCACAGCACGAACCAGCTGCTGGGCTGAAGCAGAAATTAAAGGAGGAAATGAAATTAAAAGGCTCTGGCTGCTGCTGGCCGTTGTGATGAGTCGATCCACGGACAAACCAAAACTCGAACGCCCTGAAGGCAGAGCTAGGCACCCAAAATACACACGACCTGTCTGGGTGTGTACAGAGGGCGACAGAACAATATCACTGGATGGAGGTTGACTGCATGCTCGTGGAGAACAATCAGAGAGTAACATGAAACTTGCAGGATGGGGATCAATCTGAGGCGAATCGGATCAGATATTCCTGATTTTCATTGTGATGTGGATCCCTTCTCTTGAGCAGAGCTCTAGCAAGGTCACCAAAGCAGTTTTTCATCCATCATCCTTGGTGATGGGGAGGGAGCTCAGTATGGAATCTGCATGTCTGGCTGGTAATTTTGGAGGCACCACTTATTTTTTGTCACTGTGGAGCAGGACCTCAGTGCCTGCATGTTGGATAATAGGAACAGCTCCTACAGAGAACAAATTCATTTACAACCAGCCAGGAGAGGCTGATTTAAATCAGTCACCGAGAAAGGTAATCTGAAACATGGAAAGGCATTTGGAGGAATCCTATAAGAGATTTTATACCTGTTAAGAGGGTCTGAAAATCATAAGAATTCAAAATAATGATTTCTTGTCAACTTTCAAGGGGAGAATTTTTTGGTTTGTTTCCAACACGTGGTTAGTTTGGTGGGATTCACCTCAGGAAAGGTTGGATGTTTGCAGTATGGATGTCTGAGTAAACTGGACATCCTTAGGACCTTGAGAATCACCAGAATAAATAGTTGAGACAGAAATACACCCCTAGTGGGCAGGGTACATCTGGCCTGTTTTAGATGTCCACTCTAGGATGGCATGAGCACCCAACATCACTGAGTACCCTGACTAAACCTCCATTAACTATAACTGTTGATAATATGTTGATTTTTAAGGCAATTGCCTTCAAGGCAAATATTTAAGTTTGTTCAAACAAACCGAACACTGTTTCTGTCACACAGTCTAAGATCTGTGTTCACAACTCATGGAATTTATAATCTGAACTATAAACCAAGATAAATTAAAAACATACTAAATTTCTCCCCACTTTTAACTCCTCTAAGTCAATCCCCATTGCTGGAGTTTTGTTTTGTTTACTTTTGGATAATCAAAAGCTGAAAACTGTGTTGTTATTAAATATTACAATCTAAGAGCTGGAAAGAACACAGTCTTGTGGCAAGCACACATCCAGCAAACAGAAATATTAACTGTGTTTCCACTTGTAAAATGAATTTCATTTCTTGGATGTTGCTGAGGAAGTAAACATGAAAACGACTGCTCCTTTTACACTGTAATTTCTGTGCCAGAATTTTTCAACCACCTGCTTTCCACAGAGCTGAGTTGGGCATTAGTTGTCATCTAAGACTGATCAAAAATGAGGAAAGGGAATTTAGGGATGGTTCCATTTTACTTTGACTGAGGCTTTCAGAAGTAACTACAGATTTTGAGTGGCACCCATTTTTTTGATCACTTGACTTGAAACACATTTCTCAGACCAACACAGGAGGGCTGCTCAGCCTCTGTTGAAAAGCAGCATTTACAAGGCATATTAAGGTACAGAACCTGAAAATGAAACATCTAAAAATCAATAATCACTTTGGAAAGTCTTAGCCATGGCTTGTTGTAGGGGGTTGTGGTCTTCAGTGATAGACCTAATGTTGCCATGGCAATCTAGAAATAAATTCCCATCCATGTTTTCTTTAGTGTTTATGCCCTGCTTTATTTGACAGGGATTGATTTTTTAATAGGTTTTCTTGGTGAATAGACCTAATGTAACAGCACTTGGGATTTACTAGAATTATTGAAAAAAAACAGACTTGATTTTGAAAATATTATCTAAGGATTAACTGCTGCTCCCCACCCAGTGAGGGGACACTCACACACAGGTTTGTGATGGAAAATGTTGTTAGGACTTCTTCAGAAAACCTTAATATTTCAGTGCTGTTAGCACTTATTTTCTGCCATTTCTAATTTAAGTAGAGTCATCTCTCTGATGTTAAATGGTAAAAAGCGTCCCAAATCTTTAGAGTACAGAATTTACAGACATTTTCTTTCCTTTCTCCCTCCCCTTTTATTTTGCAAACTTTATTGATTATCAAAGTAGAGACATTGGTGGAAGGAAAGGGAGAAAGAGAGAAGAGACAGAGGAGGCAGGAACCAGAAAAAAATAAAAATATGAAGGATGAAAAAATAGACAAACATAAGAAAATGAACAGAAACGAGAGCATGGCTATGAGAACACTACACCAATCAGGGCAGGATCCTCAGACCTCTGTAGGCACACCGAGAATGGAATTGGCCACATCTAACTCTACGTGCCAGAGACAAATTTCGAGCTGAACTATCACCTTGAGCTCGCTCACTCACGGAAAGAACAGGGACTTCCAGGCTGAGCTGGAGGTGACAGAGGCATCTAAGGCACAGGGGATGCTCTGTCTGATGGAGGTGCCCTGGTCTCCCCGAGTGACCATAGACGACGACTGGACTGCTCAGATCGAGCACGAGACTTTAGACAGCTAAAGGCAAACGAGCCGAGTCTCACCGCAAGTGTCCTGGGCAGGGACTGCAGCTGCATCTGGGAGGAAGAGGGAGGGTGCTAGGGTGGAAGGGGAAAGAAAAAGTTAAACATTCCCGGGGTGAAATGAGAGATGGATGATGTGGCTGAAGGCCAGAGCGCGTCAGACTGAACACCTGCGTGTCTGGCGAGTCAATGCAAATGAGAGAGAACACAGATCCCAGGCAGAGGGGGCTGCAATTCAGTCCTAGATGTCTCAGAGGTGGTTTAAGAGGAGTGAAAGGAGCATGCTGGTCCAGGGGAGGGAGGTTAGGCTGCATTATCCAGGCCAAGTATGTCCGTAATGAAAATGGTCAGGGTTCTGAATTTAGGTCGCTACCAACACGCAGGGAAGGATGGAGTTTGTGCCTTGTCTCTGAATGTGCTGAAGGGGAATCCTCTGGGAAACGCAGTAAAGGTAGAACTTGATTCATGCTAATTAAAACTGCACCTCATGAAGGATCTCTGAGCACCCTGCTCGGGTAATTCTATGTAACTTCACCATGAGTAGGATTGGCAGCTGTGTAGTAGCAGGAGAGGGAATGTAGAAACAAATCAATGAGGTAAAGCATTGAAAATACAGTAAAAAGTTAACCAAAGTGGAATTAGAGAGGTTGTACAGGAGAGAGAGGAGGAAATTGAAAAGTGGATCTGTAGAGTATATTATTTATATTATTTCTATCACACACCCACCTCCCCTCAGCTGATACTGCTGTAGGCTGGGGGACTTCTTTTCCTTTCTGCTCAGTAGCTGAGGATTCCCTGAAGCTGCACTTGCTTCCCTTCCAAAACACCAATTACACTTACAAACCCCCTGCCCTTACAGATCAGATGGAAACAGTCTGGAAAGCAGAACTCATTTTGTGAGCAGCAAACAGACTCTGCAGTTCCATCCCACTGCAGTGGCTGCAGCTCTGACCCACAGTGCAGGCAGAGTCATTCACCCCTCATCCCAGCACAGAATAAGCACAGGTGCTACTCAGCAAAGTTGTCTTTTTGTTGTAGCTCCTCTAATTTTTGAGGCAAACAAAATAGCTGCCTGCATTTTCCCTTGTCCCCCCATGCCAGTTTGGCAGTCACTGGTGAGAAACAGTGAAGATTTACCTGACCTATTTAAACTTGTTTTTTAAAGTTAAATAAGCTGTACTAAAGGATTTTATTCTCTGGACTGGGTAGGTTTCTACTGACTGTGGAAGGAGACTGGCAGGATTGTTTTTTTAAACCAGATAGATCCTGTGCTGTCTTGCTAAATGTAAAACCACTGTTGTATTCTTCATGAGAAAAAAAAAATAAACTCTGTTTCTCTAGCCTTTTATTGAAAAAAAAACCAAACCCAAATTCTTAGTCTTGTTACCTACAGCTCCACCTTTCCCTGCAAAATAAGAGGCTGAAGCTGAATTAGTGCTTGCAGATTAAGGCTGTGGTTAAATCCAAATATTCAACAAAGATGAATTTGGACTGGAAATTTTTTTTCCAGGAAATCTGACCCTTGAGCTGATCTGAGGCTTGAAGGTAAAGGAGAATGGTCAAAGAGAGCCAAAAATCATACCTACAGTGCTCATTCTTGGTTTTTCTAACTTCTACAGAGTGGACATAAAAGGAAGGAGAACACCATTGCTGTGCTTGGAGGTAAATAATGCAGAGATTAAGTTTAGTGTTTGCCTGTGCTCTAGGGAACACAGCCAGGAGCAGAGGGCAGAATTCTCCCAGCAAAAACAGCCTTTGAATGAAGTGGAGCTTCAAGGTTCTGTGTCCTGATCCTTCCCCCTGTGGTGGCTCTGGAGCTCCTGTTTTACCAAGCTGGGTTGTTCTCTCTGCCCCCAGAGCACAGATCCGAGTCCTGCACTGTGGAATGATCCTGATGGAGGTGCAGTGACACAACTGTGCTGCAGCAGGCAATAGAATGTTCAAATAGAAAAATGTGCCATGCCAGATGGGATTCTTGAATGGTCTTAGATACTTTACTGTTTCAAATGAAGATTGTGCATATCCAAATCCAGGCACAGATACTGAGAATGAGATTTAGCTCATTGTCCCCGAAAGGAAGCAAATGAGCAAAGCCCACAGAGTGTTTATTGTCCCAGTCTGACACAAGAAGTGGATTTTCAAGCATTACAGACAGGTTTTGATTCCTGTCAGCTGGCAGAGCTCAGCATCAGCATACCTACACTGAGTTTATATAGTCTGCAGCTCTGAAGCTTCAGTTGCACTGTTTTGACTCACCTGCCTTCCATGTGATACAATATCCCTGCAGATTCAAGGTACAACCCATCTCTACAGCTCTCCTTAATGAAAGGAGATTTTTTTTGTTAAAAAAGCCTGGCTTGGCAGATATTTAATCAGCTGAACAACTCCAGTGTTTCCATTGGAAATTTAAGGAGGAATTACAGTTACAGGAATTACAGGAAGCCTCTCAGTAACAATACAGGTGGGACTAACACTGTGATATCAACCTTACACATGGCTTTGGAGTTGTCCTATCTTGAGGCAGTTTACATTTGTTTAAACCACCTTCATTGAGGCTTAATTCAATATTAAGCTGTTGTAGCCTGGTGGCCTTTGAGGATGTACTTCTACTCTCCAGGGTAGGCAGAGTTCTTGGAAAACTGATTACCTGCTTTGCACCACACAGTTCCTTTGACACACAGGGTTAGTCACAAGAGCCTCAGAAGAAATTCTTCCTTCCAGATCAAAAAACCTTCTGCACTGGGACAGCACCACCCTTCTCATCCCTTCCCTACCTCAGGCTGTGTACCTGCTTGGAATACATCCTAAAAAATCTCCAGACGTAAAACTAACCCCACTGGATGTGAAACAATGCCAGCTTCTGACGTGAGACACAATCAATCAATGGCAAGGAGAAGCAGAGACACTGAGGGGAAAGTAAACTCCTGTTGTTCTCATATGATAGAGTCAAAAATGTGAATGGCAGCAAAAACACACTGGAAGACCACGGATGCTGGTGGGCACCGAGCCTTGGTATAAATTGAAGCACATTCTGGATCAGAGATGTCAGAATTATTCCCCATTTCCTGCAGTCTCACATCAACTGCTGCATGGGCTGTTGCTTCAGCTCCACCTTCCTCTATACATTTAGTAACTGATTCAAAGGATCAGAGGTGCAGACTGATTTGGGGACAAGTAAAAATTCAGGTCTATCCCTTTCAGCCTAGAGGTGCATTCAAACACCAAACTTAGCTATGAGCAACACGTGAGGGAAAGGACAAACAGCCAGAGTGGTCTAAGTTGGATATTCCCAAGCTAACTCAATTTGAATCCTCTGAAAATATTTCTGAATCTCCAAAACCATTATCTTTCCCAGGAAGCAAGCAAGCTACTCTGATAAAAGGCACCCAAATCCATGGGTAATTTGTAAAGATGAGTGCCCTTGGGCTCTGGACGTTCTCTATCCTGCTGATCCCCATGACAACTGAAGCTTATCAATACACATCAAAATCAGGTTATTCACTCTGACCAAGTGCAGTGACTTCGGAGGCACATTTGAGATCCTTTCTGCATTTTCTTTCCAAAATCCACTTTATTTTTGCTAATCAGGAAGCTTTGATGTGTGGCACAATTTACAATTTAGTGAAGTGCAGCCACTCTCCCTTTAGAGCATAAACCTTTATGTTGTGCGCATTTCTAAAGTATTTGTGGCCTTTTAAGCAGCAAGGCTGGAACAATTTTAGATGTCTAAAGTGTTTCAGACAGCACATGCGTGGGCAAAATCCTATATTTTCACACAGGCACCCTACAGACACAAGCACTTATGTACAAATCCCTCTGGCTCGAGCCTCTGAGTGTTCTGAGCTCTGTTCCACGCCAGTCATGGCAATCAAGCCACAATGGCTTTGCTACTGTCTTTGAAAGGTGTTTAGATCTGAAATTTCCAGACACACGCCACTAACATTTCAATGGGAACTCATAAAACACTTATTTAGCCTTTTTTTGGTGCCTCAAACTCTATGGAAACGAGGCTGTTAGGGCTAATCCAACCCTTGATAGAACTGTTCAGAGTACATCAAGCGTTACTGTGTTTTCTTAAAAAAAAAAAAAAAAGGTAAAAATCATTTCTATAAAGAGAATTGGATAAAATCTGGCATTATTCTCTCCCTCACTAACCTGCACAACTCCTTAACCTCTCTCAAAAAAAGAGCATCTTTTAGTGGCTTCTCTTTTGATGCAAAATTGCTCTTTTTCAGTTCATGGCTTGCTCTTGTGACAGATGGGGGGAAAAAGTCTGTGCTTTGCTCTTTTAGGATGTAACCTGAGGACAAAGAACTTTGTTCTCTAAGGCTGCCACAGATCATGGAGCCAAGGAGAAATTGAAAGTCACCATTAGAGAATTCTTAAATATGAAATCTAGGCAGATTTCAAAATATTATGAGTTCATCAACAACAACCTCCCTTGTATCCTTTTCTCTTCCTGCATATCCATTTAAACCATAAAATTTTCCATAAAGATGCCACAGAAATAGCACTTAAAAACAAAGTCAGCCTATTTTTCAATACTACTGCAAAAGGAAAGAGAACAGGACTCAGCCTCCACCACACAGACACCACCTGTGCAGGCCAAGGCCTTGCACCCTAAAATCCACCTTCTAAATGTTTCCAAATAACAGAAGCAGAACCCTTTTTGATGTTGCATTCATCACAGGTGATGTTGTAACCACAAGAAATAAGTTTTGTGATCCACGATTTCAAAATCAGGTCCCCCCCAAAGCTTGTATATCATTGGAAATGGAATGAAATTTCCTTTATAAATATTGATTTTTCTCTTCTGGAATATCCCTCGGGCAAGTGGCCCATGAAATAACAAAACGCTTTTCAAGGCAGAAACAGTTTTAGGTCTAATCTCATCATTTATGGAAGAATGTAAAGGATGCACTGGATGACAGGACCATGTTTAGGTTGGGAAAGTAGATTTGACAACCAAAATTTCATCTTCCTGTCCTTGCCATGGGCGCCTGAGGGGTTTAGATGCATTTTTACCCTCAGTAGTTCAGTAGCAGTAAGAGCTCACAGGAACATTAAAAACACACTAAATATTCTGTGCTGTTTACTTTTATAGAAATCAAACAGATAATCAGAGCAGAATTGGGCTTTTGATTATTTTATCTGAAAATAAATAATTCCCTGTTAATCCTGCTAATTATGGTGCATATCCTGCAAGATCTTACATTCCTAATGAGTACACTCAGGTTTTTTTTCCAACCCCTACTTGAAAAGTTTGGCACAAATGAACACCTCCCTCCTCCCCAGCCAAAAATTCCAAAATAAAAAACAACCCAAAAAATCAAATCAGCACCCAAAACAATGATTTGCCTTGGGCAATGCACATGAAGAGTATAGTAGTGAACGAGGACATTTTTTCTAGAGCTTCAAATAAATCCATCAAGAATTAGTGTTGACCAAAGCAGCAAGAATCTGCTCCCCTGGCATTCCTTAGAAATGAGCATGTTGGTGTTTGTTTGTTTCCCCAACAGTCCCCAGCTTAGTTTTCTGCTTCTTCAGTGTCCCATGTCCCAAAAAGATGAAATGAGGCTTCTTCCTGCTTTTTTTCAAGGTTGTTTATTTTTCTCTTATCAAAAGCTCAGAGGCACAGCCAGAGCTGTGACCTCCAGGAGCACAAGTGCAGAAAGGCAATGGCAGCTCACAGGAGCTACCTTTTATATCTAATATTGACCATTAAGAAATCTCTACGTACTTTGTTTTGTTCCCAACACCAGTAAATCCTCATCTTATTGATATGTCTTTTCTATACTAACTTTTTTCCACCAACCAACACACCACAGGAACTGGTGTCAGAGAAGAGAGGAAGAGAAGAGGAAAGAAGGAGAAAGAAGAAGAGGCAAACAGCAAAAAAATCTCCATCTTGTCCCTATGTAATACATAGAGCAAGATCCTAAAACTACAACCAAACTCTCTGTGGTTCACTAAACAAAAATCTCTTCACCTCTCTGGTGCATTCAGGTTCTCCCAAAAGTGGAGGGAGCTTCTCCAAAAGCCTAGGTCGCTGGCTAGGCCACTTTTGAGGAGCTCTGGGGCTATAAAGAAACCACCAGAGGAGCAGGAGAAGTTTCCAGGCTTCCCTGGACTCCACAAGCACTAGGACCTTGCTGATCATGCACTGATATCAAATCACCATGGGCTGTGTTTTCCAGTGTATTTTCCTGTGGTAGAAAAGGTTTAACCCAAGCACATGAGTTCCTTTCGCTGCTGGGTCCTTGGGTGTCCCAGCACCCAACTGCCAGTACCTGGGGGTCAGAAATTGCAGTGCCCTCCTAAAGAGCACACTGTCCACCCAACATGTGCCATTTATGGCCAAAAAATGAGCTTTTTGGCACCGAGACCCTGCCAAAAACCATCAGCTCTGGCCATCCGAGCACTTGCAGCAAGACAAAGCGGCAGCAGAATGAATCACTGCGTGTGCAGTGACTTTGGAGGTGAATTTTAGAGGAGTGTTGTTTACCAAAACATCTGGGTTATGACATTGCTTTCTTGCTGCCCTGACCCTCTAGGTTGCACCATAGGTAAAATCATACCTACCTATGATATATGCCATGATTCTCCTTTCTTTCCAGCAAGATGCTGATTGGAGGAATGACGTAGACCTGAATTAGCTAGATATATATGTGGGGTTTATTTTCTTTTCATTGAGCTTTCAACATGTGATACAAAATTTATGAAGAATCTGTCAAAGCAAAAGCAGAAACAAGCTTCCCCCTCCCAAATTATACCAGTCATGATAAACTGGAAATCAGAATAAAATAAAAATAAGACTTTTTTTTTTTTTTTTTCAGTTATATGTGCTTGATCCTTGAAAATGAATGAAGAAGCAAAGACTGGATGGAAATGTGTGGGTCTTTTTAATCTTAAGGGTAATTCCAGCATGCATCTGCATCATGCACCTACTAAATATTGTGTTTTATGGTAGTGATGCTGATGATTTTCTCTCTGGAGTGAATATTTCAGCAATGCAACAATGCTTGTGAAAATAACAGTGTGGATTTAAGCTTTGTGTAGGCATTTCTGTAGAAATATGGGGGTTTTTTTGGGAGGGGGAGGTGATGTACTCTCTCTACAACAACTTTACCAAAACCAGGATGCCTGAAAACAGATTCTGAAATACCAGGTTACACAATATTGGCTGGATTGTTCACAGTAAAAATAGTGAAGTCTTGCCAGATTTGTTTATTATCCATTTCCTAAAATTCCCGAGAAAGAGCAGATAGGTGATAAATCCATGCCAATAATGTGGACCTGATGTGCTGCTCTGTGTGCTGAACCAGCCCTTGCAGGGTTGTGAGTGTGTTTGCAGTCCCCAGAAGTGTGAGATCCCATTTAATTCATAGACTCTTGACATGGTGCTCCTTGGCTCCCAGCACCTGGGGTAACTATCCCGAAATATTCTGCCACTTCTTCTAAATATTTACAAACTGCAAATGGAGATTGCTAAAAATCAGGGGGTTCTTTGTGTTTGGAATCATGTTAATTGATTTGTGGCTGGATGGAAAATACAGGTACCAGTTCAGGGTATGGTCAGTTGTTCTGTGAGATTAGGTAGGACATGTCATGTGGGGGAATGGCTTTGAATGGAATTTCAGTCGTGAGGATGGTGAGGCCCTGGCACAGGTTTCCCACAGAAGCTGTGGCTGCCCCTGGATCCCTGGCAGTGCCCAAGGCCAGACTGGATGGAGCTTGGAGCACCCTGGGATAGTGGAATCTGTCCCTGCCCATGGCAGGGGTGGCACTGGATGATTTTAAGGCTCCTTCCAACCCAAACCATTTTATCTCTGTGATCATGGCACATTACTGTTGTTTATGATACTCATTCACCAGATGGGGTGAGAAACCTGCCTGAACTATGTTAATAGCTGTCTTAATTACTCTAAGAATACAATCAATAGCACTTTATGCTTCCCCACCACCTGGGGGTCTCAGAACTTCTCACTCAGATAAAAATCTATTTCATTTGCATTACTGATCTCGCTAGGGTTCGATACCTAATTTGGCAGAATTATTCCAGACTGACATAAGATTAACTAAAACTAGACACATTTCAAGAAGAAAACTTCTGCCTTTGGCACTCCTCACATTAAAAACTAACTAATGATTATGATCACTATTGGGAGGAAGTATGAAAGGTTCTTAGAAAAGTAACCCAAAGTAATAACAAAATTAAAATTATCATTAGAAGGGTGTCTTCTATTTCTCTTTGAGTTCCTACCTCAGCTGCTTAGACATTTTGATGAACCTGGCCCCCAACATTTTCAGCTGTAAAGAGGAGTTTCTATCAAAAGCATGAGTGAAAGGAAGGTGGAGTTGTTGCTCTCCCAGGACCTGTGAGGTTTTTGGGGTCTCGGGCTGAGATGGGATCAGCAGCATGCAGGCAGCCCCGAGGGGAGCTAAAGGCACGAGGAAAGGCTGAGTAGGCATGAGAGTGGTGGTGAATGACTGAACATACAAATCAATAGAATGGAAGCTTATAACCACAGAAGCACTTGGCCACTCCAAAAAATTGTTAGGAAGTAGTGACACTTTTCCAGGTTTTTGTCAGCCTAAAGGCAAGGGCTGTGGCACACAATGATCTAATTTTTTTATTTTTTTAATGGGAGTAAAGCCCTAGTAATGTGGGGCAAATGATACAAATGATTGTTTCATTTATGTTAGGCAAATCTTATATTCTCCAGTGGCTACACTGCATTAATTAAAGCCTCAGTTCCCCTGCAGTGCTCTCTTCTGCCATGGTCCTGTCACAGCCCCCAGCTAACTTCTCCAGTGGGAGATTTTAATAATGAATGCAGAGTGGTAGCAATATATGATTAATCTTTGAATTTAAGCCCACCCCCAGGGCTTTTAAAATCAAATACAGGCTTAAGTGCTTTGCAGAACCACCACCACAGTGTCTATGAAGTAGAACTAGAGGTAGATTTTTCTAACAAAAATAGTCATTAAAAGGACCTGAACCTAAACATGCACCAAACATCTAAAAAAATAAATCCTCCCCAAAGTCAGTAGCCAAGTTTTCGGGGTCTTTAATTTTCTTTTTGGATGATGGAAGTCCCAGCTGGCTAAAGGGTTACTCCAAAAAAATGGAACACTGATATTAGAAGGAATCTCAATCCTTGCTGCAGATCCATGTGATATCACCTTCAGAAACAGGCTGAAAATCCTTCCTCAGCCTCATCGTTCCTCATCTATGAAAGGGAAAGTGCCTAAAGGTGTTCTGCAATAAAGATCTGGATGAGGAATTTGGTCTGATGGAATGATGCCACAATAGGTTGGAACAGCAAAATAGAACATGGAAAATGCTTGATATGAGCCACAGTCTACATATGAGATATTTCAATATGGTGACAGAACCAGATTATGATCTATCATTCTCCTTCCTTGCAAGCTCTCCTTTTGAAGGGTATGTGTGCACGAATATTGACTCTGTCTGGTGCATATCTGCACACAATTATTAATTTCACTCCTTTTTATCGTTCCCGTGTGAACTTTTCCGCTGTCCAATCTGTTTGGATAAACAACACTCCACTCCATAACACACACATCAATGCGAGGTCGATTTATACACACCCGGTCAGAAAAGTTGCAAAAAAATATGAGGAAAGAAATAATGGCAGCGAATGGAACAGAAAATATGATGTTTTCTCTTGGTTTTGGTGGCTAAATATACACATAGGAAAAAAACACCAGCAAAACCCAGTCACCATATTGACCCAAGATGATGAAGATATCTGATTAAAAAAGTTAAATCTTTGGAGCCCATGGCATGCTTTGCTTCATTCGTGAGATGTGCAGCAGACACCAAACATGCACTTAAACAAATCCAGGCTCAGAACGAGCTCTGCACATCTTGGGCGTTAATTCTGATTTAATTGGGGATGACTTCCCAGCAGCACATCCATGGGAAGCCTTCATGCAAGCCCTAGGCAGACCATGCACAAGTTAACCTAGTCACTAGCCCTCATCCTCTCATCTTATTTCTGAGAGAAATTCTCCACCTGCAGAGTCAATTTAAAGCATAATTTTTTTGCTGAGGAAACACGGTTTAAAGTAAGATGCAAGGGCAGTGCTTTCAATAAGTGGATGTCTGGCTACAGACATCAAAATTGATGTGGAAAATATTGTTATTCAATGCAAATCTAAACTAGATAATAGGGGGAGAAAAAGCAAAGTAGGCAGCTGGAGGACATCTTTTTCCCTGAAAATTGTCATTTGGATGGATGACATCATTATACTATAGTTGTGGTTACTTAGGGTGAAGCTAATCACTGGATAATTGGATTTGCTACAAAATAAGCATGTTCCACTTCACCCTAACACCTTTTAGTTTTATTTGAGGTGTTCATGGTTTGCCTATTTTCATCAGGAATTTAGTACTAAATTAAATAGTTCTGCCTATGTTTATGAGTGCAGGAAAACACCTGAGCTCACAAAAGAAATTGCAAAATCAAATGTGTGTGGTGTTTAGGCCAACACCAAAAGTGGTGCAGCATATCCTAGTTATTCCAGAGGATTATGTAATTTTTATAGGAGAATGACTGCGTGCACTCAAAATGATAGCAACAACCACCTCAACTGACCAGCCCTCTTGTGAGGTGGAAACTAATAAAAAGGCTTTTTCCAGCTTTAAAAAATGGAAATCACAAAGCTATGAACATCTAGAGGAAAAATTCAGGACCTGTGTGCGTTTTAAAACAATTTTTGGGGTTTGTGTGAAATGTTTGGCTGAAGTGGAATACATTTAAATTTACAAGAAACATGGACCTATGCAGCTGTAGGGGATCTTCCTAAATTATAGTTCAGCCTAAAGTTTATTAAACCTTTATACCAAATCTCATTGATTTCGGTAAACTTTGAACCACGTCCTGGAATTTATGAAGCACAGCAAACCATCCCATGAATATAACAACAATATTTATACCTTGTCAATACATTAATTTTCACATAACTGACTTGTAAAAACATTAGATTTGGTTTGGGTTTGTTTTTAAACTTGTGTTTATGCTTTTTTTATAGGCCTTTTAAAGAAAGGTGAAATCTGGCACTAAAATGCACTTTCACAGCTAGTGGATTGAAAAATTAAAGTAAAAATCCACCAAAGTGATTTAATAGACTCTGCAACTCTTTCCAAAAATCAGCCTAATTCAGCTGAGGTGTATTTTTTTTTTTATTTGTGGTTTTTTTCCTATGTGTATATCAGTAATTTAAATTGATTACTGCTTTATTTGTACTTACAAGTAAATGCTGGATTCATTGCCCCCAATATCAGGTGACTGGAGTTTCTGAACAAGTATCACAATTATGCCAATAAAAAGCACAAAGTTTATCTGGGGAGAAAAAAAAAAAGGAAGAAATTGTGATAATTTTACAAAGTATGAGAATGAGACATTCCCAGTGACTTGCTGGTTACATTCCATTTTTCTTCTCCAAACCACAGTCTGAAAGTTTTATGGGGTCAGTAGTTATGGGGGAAGTTCACAAAGGTTTCATCACCCATTTTATAGGTAAAAATATCCCCCTTGCTGCAGCTAAAATGAGGCAGAATTTCTGCAGTTTCAAGCAGAAGAGAAACTAAAATGGAAAGGTTTCGACATTTTTCATTATCAACCTGTACAGAGTAAAAAGAAAGATCCCTGCACATAAAAATCATAAAATAAAGGACCTGAAGAGAAAAGGCATTTTTAACTCCCACTCTCTGAACCAAGGGACTTCTCAATTTAGCAGTTTCCATTGGTTTTAAAAACCTGGAGGATGATAAAATTAGTTTACTTCAATGCTTTGGCTTGAAATTTGGCTGTCACGAGCTCCATAGCTTCTTAAAGCCTGAAGAGTGGAAATTTAAGGTGGTCCATTATAAATTATACTCCTATAGGGAGATGAGGAACTAGATTTGAGCATCTTTTGCATCTTTTCTATCTGCTCTGAGGACTACAAAGGGATGGAGAAGCCCAGTTGTGCCTTGCTGGTTGCTTGGTTCTTTGATGCCTTCAATAGAAACCAGGTTTAAATTATCCCCCAAGCAGGTGATCCTTCATAGAACACGCCTGTAAAACATGGAAATTCACACATGGACAAAAACCTTGGAGCACTGAACCCTCTCTGTTTTGGTGCTGGAATTGGCTCAATTACCTTTGATTTACCTGAGGATTGCTGGGCTTTACAGAGCTGTCCAAAGACTTGAAAGGAGAAATACCAAACCTGATAAAACCTCCTGTTTTATTGGTTACCTGTAGCTGGATATCTAAATTCCCACATAAGTCACCAAAAACCTCCAGAATTCTTCCCATGGAGTGTGGAGAACAACTTAGGGTGCCCAGAATGAGACACTTCCATGTGGCAAGCCCAATGGACTTTCAGGTGCCACTGACCCTTCGGTCCAAGGGCTCAATTTATTTTCCTTACTTCAGGAGAACAACAGCATTTTAAAATCTCCATATTATTTGGAGCACTGGAATATCTCCTTCTCTTCAAAGAGATATTCAAAATCCATGTGGTCACAACCCTGAATGATATCTCCTTGGGGATCCTGCTTGAACAGGGAGGTTTGGGCTACATAACTTCCAGTGGTCCTTTCCAATTTTATCCATTCTGTGAAGCCCAAACTGGGCACTCTAGAGCCTCCCAGTCCTCCATGTTCAGATATCTGACATAATTTGAGCCAAATCCAAGATCTCCATCAATTAAAGAGAGCTCAGACACCTTGCTGACAATTTAGCATCTTGCACTGTGACCAAGTATTATTTTGAAGTTAATATTAGATAAATGTGGCTGTGAAATTAATCCCATTGGGCAGGCAGAGTGCATTTTCCTTGTCACTGACATTTCCTAGTGTTTTAGGTGCCCTGGATTGTCCCACTTGGCCTTCAGGTGCCACTCCAATTGGCAGAGAATTTCCATGCATCCTAAGACATATCTGCCAGCCCCAGACAATTAATGATGTGATTTGTGTCTGTGTTTAAGCAACTCAACAACTCATTTCCTATTGAGTCTTTGCTTGCAGGCAATTCCATCATTTAATTTGTATAAATCCTTCTTAATAATGGAATTCTTAAGGGTGGAAAATGGTGGAAACTTAGAGAATTTTCCCACCAGTCCAGCACAGGGACGCAGCACAGTTTGTAAAGTATTTGAAGAGGTTTAAATTGGTTATTTGTCCTCAGGAGAGTTGAGGAAGAGTCTTCTCCAAGTGCTACTCACCATGATTGACCCAACCACGGGACCCTTGATCACCCACCACAAGGCAGTGTTGTCATTCATGTCCCAGCAGCTGCAGTCGTTAAGGAAAGAATGGGATGGGGAAAGAGAAGGAAAGAAAACAAGACATAATAAAGAAATTAATGAGCTTAAAACTGTTTTTGAGGGGGCAGAGTGTGAGAGATTGATTTTGCAGCTAAATTATTTAATTGAAGTTCAAAGTGATAGCTCTTTACTTTGTCTTATTGCAGCTTTCTTTTCCAGCCTTTCCACAATTTTCTGAAAGTAAAAGAAATAATTTTGTGGCAGTTTCAGTGGTGCTTCTTATCAAACAGCTGAGGTATTTTGGAAAAACCCTTTAAGTGTCTTTCTGTGTCTACAACTGTAAAGTTGGCCCCTTTTTAAAAAAAATCAGGGATACATCGAAGAGTGAGAAATGGTTATTCCAAAATTTGATGTTTCATTTATTTTTTGGGGGTTAACAGATATGAGTGTGGGTTTCTGACCCCCACACAAGGATTCTTACACACTCCCACTACACCAGGATCCTGGTTTTGTTCACATATAGGAATAATTTTCCAGTCATTGGAAAGTTCTATCCAGGATTCAAATGAGGAGGATCAAATACTGATCCTTCCAAATACCCCGAAACATTTGGGGTTAGCTCCTTTGTTAAGCTGTTGCTAGTGAGAAATCATAAATAAAGTGAAATTTCGACCCCAGAATTTAAAATCATCCTCTGGGATCACCAAAGGATTCTGCAGAAGTTTATTTCATGCAGGTGCACTTGGACATTCAAATATAGGACTCGAATATAAACCTCAAATAGGGTTTAATGTGAACATACATTTCTACAGCTAGAAAACAATAATATTGAAAATAATCTTATTTTCCAGCCCCTGTTACACTCTTATAATGACTGCTATTTATTATTGAGAAATGCCTTAATGACTATTTTAAGTCATCAAGAATTTGTCAGCTAAAAATTTTCTTTCATTTGTCTCCACTTTCTTCCCCTCATATCTCCCCCTAGAAAATATAAAATCATGGAAATCTGTCTCCTTTGTACCTGCAGTTCTGAGAAGGAACTTTTCCTTCCCACTGGGAAAAGAGCCAAAGTCCCAGCAGAGGCTGTCATGGTGCATTTGTCAAATGCCAAAAAACAATTGGGAAGAACATAGAGGAATAAAACACTGCTGGTCTCATGAGAGCTTAATGCAACTTCTGTGCCATTTAAATGGATTTCCTGGGGGAAAAGTGAAAATCTTTAAAGAAAACTAGAAATGTGTAGAAGTGAGGAGGAGGCAGAGCTAAAATCCCATCACCAACGTGAGTGTGAGAGAAATCCCAAATGGCTGAGTCATGCCTGGTTTAGAAATTTCAGTGAAATTTATATTTTCAGTTTTGAACGGTGTTCATTAAATTGAACAATGTTGATTAATTTCAGATGAACAATATTTTACTGGATTCCCATAAAACCAACAATAAGCATGTCCATGGCACAGCTGGTGAGTATTGAGAAAATTTAGAGGTGGAGTGTCAAATTTACACAAAATTCTGTATTTTGCTTCTATTTGCAAAGCGTGGAAACCTGAAATCACCCAAAATCTATGGGACTGATGACTGAGACTTTCAAGTGCAAATTAATATTTCTGAGTTATCTCACTTTGGATGCTCAACTTAAAATATTTGAAAGGGGATAAATGCTCAGAGGGATCTCCTCACCCACAGTCTGGAAATCAGAATTTTTTCCAGTGATCAACAATTACATGCACCTAAAATCACCAATTAGCTTTTAAATTCTTTGTATGCATTTATAAATTGGGTGTTGTCTACTGAAAACATACATTATTTTCAAGCTTAACCTCCTTATGATGGACATAAAGTCCACCCTAAAATTCTTTAGTGGGTTGACCACTGTTGGAAGAATCTGGGCAAATTCTCCTATTAATTTAGTAGATTAATAAGTAAAAAAAAAAGTAAAACTAGATACTGATGTATGGCAATTTGTGTAGAAATGAGGAATAACAGGGATAGGGATCCACCTCCTCTAATTCCAATTATCTGCATCAATAGCCCAGCTAATTATCCCAAAATCTGCTTGGGACAAAGAGATATTTGCAGGTTGTTTTGGGATCTTTTTTTCCCACACTGAGGTACTTTAAATGTGTACTCTAGGGTGATAGATCATCCCCTACAAAGTCCTATTCTTAGACCTCTCTCTGCCTTTTTCTTCTCTTCTCGGACCTTTTCCTTTGTTTAGATCACTCCTCTGATTTTACAGGACATGTCCCCAGCGAGCTCAGTTTCCAACCTCTATGTTGTAGATGTCAATAATGAATCAGATCAAGCTCACACAGAGGTTTGGTTGTTTTTTTTCCCCAGGACTCTTTTTGTCCAGTCCCTGTGACACCTATAAGATAAATCTGGGGGAAGGAACCACCAGCTTCTCCTCAGATAAAAAAGTGGGAATGCCTGAGAGAACAGTCAGAATTATCTGTAAGACATAAACAGGGTCCCTAATTCCTGTAAAATTCTAAATTCCTTCAAATTCCTATAGTGCAGGTCAGGCAGGCAGGACTCTTTCCCAGGATGGATGAAGGGAAGGGAGCCAGGGACTGGGGAAGGGATGGGATTTCCATTTGAAAAGGCCAGAGTTGGATGTTTGCTGCCGCTCTGCTGCACAGTCTGGAATAACTCCACTTAAATCAGGAGCAGAGCTCTGGATCAACAGTCAGGTGCCTTTATCTCCTCAATCCTGTCACTTACAGTGATGGAAGCCAGGAGCTGAAGTCGAGGGAGCTCTGCCAGTTTTATAAGAGAGAGGCAGGAGGGGACTTGGGCTCCGAGCCTGTGTTTCAGTCCATGCCTTTGCCACTGTGGTTTTCCAGCTCAGTAATTTCCACAAAGTTTTCAGGCTCATGCTGGCTTCTCCCCCACTCCCAGAACAATGCCTAATGATTTTCAAAAAGTAACCACTGAGACTCTCAGCTAGAACCTGTCTAAATATCTTGCATGCTAAATAGATTCTCTAAATAAAAGGCAGGTTTTTGGTTGGATTTTTATTTCTTTTTTTTTTCCTTCTGTGAGACATTGTCCCTACCTGCAAGAAAGAAGGGCTGTTTGGAATTGTAAGAGAAATTAGTGCTTTCAGGACCAGTGTTGTAATCATAATAATGACACAACAGGGGTTTCTGGCTTGTTTTGCATTGAAATAAATGATTTAATTTGTCTTAATGTCAAAATTGAACATTGGGTCAAAGCACTGGCATGCCCAGTGGAGGAAAGGCTTTATGTGCTTTCCAGAGAGAGCCTGGAAGAACAAGGACAAAGAAAACCTGACAGAACAATGGGTTTTGTGCAAATTTTGGTTCCAGGTATTTCCAGTATTAGGCAAAGTTAAAGCATAAACCTCGATGATGTGGAAATGGGATTTGGGTAGAAAGTGCCTTTCCCTCAGTTCTGTGTTTTCAAAGAAGCACTGACTGGTTTTTGAAACTTTTCTCAACTCTGCCTCATTTTTTCTAACATTTCACCAAGCTCAAGCATAGCTCTCATGAAAAAGCATTGCCAAGTTTGTCTTTTCAGGGTGTAAACCTGAAATCCTTTCCTGCCTGCCACACCTGCTGCTGCACTGGAGCAGATCCTGACTACCAAAATATGCAGGTGCATCTCTGGGAGCAGTTTTCCTCCTGCTCCTTTAGGACAGGATACAGGATATTTGCAGCTTTTTTTCCTCACCAGAAGAGACAGTTTGGGAAGGATCTAGCCTTTTGAATTCTTTCTGAAATAATTTAGGGTTTTTTTCCACACAGAAGACGGGATGTGGATTTCCATCTCATCCCTGTTCATCTCCCCTGCAAGATTCATAGGAAACCCTCCTCAGTGGGAAGCTGAACTCCTAATTGCCATGGCAAATCAAAGCTCAGCAACGTGCAGACTTCCTTCATTGTATTAGATTTATCTCCAATAATTCCTACAGCTGAGTTCATCACCTTCATCTTCCTCCACAATCAGTGGGAAAGAAGCAGAGAATTATGTGGCATCCAACTCACAGCTCTTGTAAGATGAGACAAACCATATCCTGGACTCCACTAATTTCATGGAGAAGGGAATGGAATCAGCTGCAGGTTTACAGGTTTGATGCCTGAATTTTCTTCTGGGAATTCCCCAGGACAGTGGTGGCACAGATCACCACTGAACAGGAAAGTACTTGAACACTGCACCTAAATTGTGTTTGTACACCAATGGATGGCAGAAATGGAAGGAGAAAACAGGACAAGAGGACTTGGACTCAAGCTGTGCCAGGAGAGGTTCAGACTGGACATCAGGAAGAATTTTTTCACTAAAAAGGTTCTTGAACATTGGAAAGGGCTGCCCAGGGAGGTTCAGAGTCCTCATTCTTGGTGGCATCCAGAGACGTGGCACTCAGTGCTCTGGGCTGGTGACAAGGTGGGCATGGGGCACAGCTTGGACTGGGTGACCTTGGAACTCTTTCCCAACCCAAATGATTCTTCCACTCAGTGATTCTGTGCTCCCCAATCACCACATTCCCACCGTGGCACCCTCGCCGTGGTGCTGGAGGCACCCAAAATCCTTTCCCACGCAGCAACACCTACCCAGTGTCATCGAAGTGGAGCCTCAGCACCGCCCAGACAGTGACACAAATTGTTGGGGTACCTGCAGAGGACAGGACAGTGACACCATTAACATCCCAGACACATTTGATTTTTTGTTGATTTTCTGTATTTAGTGAATGGGATGGGGGCACAGGCAGACGTTCCAGGAGCTTTTTATTATTTCATTCAGGCATCAGCCTCAGTTACACCAGAGATGGTACCCAGCTCACAGCTGGACCAACAGCCCAAAATCTCTTTGTCACAGAACATTCTTAAAAGTTTTTGAGCCAACAGCAAGCTTCTAAAGTTTAGAGACAACTACTTTAACTACAGTGAAAAGCACACGTGCACTTGTTACAAACAATGCTCTCTTGTAGGCCTTATAAATAACAATGCATAATATTCTATTTTTAAGCTTAAAATTTAACTATCTTGCTAAGCACATTTTCTGCAGTTTCAAGTCTTCTCTGAGTCAAATCAAAAAACACTAACCCTTGTTCCATGTCCTTGTTTACTAGATAATTGTATCTTCTTTTACCTTCAGGCTTTTGCAGCTGCAGCTGAACCTAAAATCTTTGCTTTATTTCCAAAACTTGTTTTTCTCACTCCATCTAGAAACCTTCTCACCTTTTATGTTTTCCACAGATACTCAGCCATGAGCATTTGTGCAACCTCTCCATTGAGGTTTTTGTTTCCTAACAGCACTCGTGCACAGCATAATGCAATTTATTGACTCAATTCAGAGCTCTAGAAACATCCCTCTCAATCAGAGATGGGATTGCAGGAGCAAAAGTGATAACAAGAAATAAGCAACAGGTTGTCCTTGCTCAGTGTTTTACTACACCTTGTTGCATGAGGAGTGAAACAAGGTCTGGACAGAATAGAATCAGACACATCTGAGTCTAGAGCTACTGGAATCATGCAAGAATTGCAGTGCCAGAGGTTGAGCTGGAATGGAATTATTGGATTCTGTGTGTTCTTCCATGGTTCTGTTGTCAATGATTTACATGTGTTGCATTTTCTCTGTTCCTGTGTAAATAACAGGTTTTTCTTTACTTATTCAACCAAAACAATTCCATAGAGAAGAAGTTTCCTTTGTTCACAGGAATATTTAATGGTTTTTTTCATTTAAAAAAATATCAAAACAAAACAATAGACTCCAAAGAGAGAATATTGGAATAAGGATTTAATTCCTATTTCAGACATTCCTTCACTTCCAAAAAATGCATGTAAAATACAAATTTAATTAAAACAGTAAGAACCCACTGAGAAACCTGGATTTGTTTTCCTTTCTGAAAAACCTAAAAGTGTGATTTTTTTCAGTGGAAATATTTTCATAAAATAATGCATTTATGCAAGACAGCCCTGGTTAAGTTGGATCTCCACTGTCTGGTAAATAAAATCTTTGACTGAGAAATTGCTGACATCTGTTCAGGCACCACTGGAAAAATTAAGTGCTAAAAAGCAAACAAAAAAAGGACCTTGATACCCCAGCTCCCAGCAGAGAACTGTGGTGAGTTGACAGGAACAATTATATTTCATACATTTTTCAAGGCTGTGTTGATGTCACATTAATTAATCACTCATTTGAACCACTTAGACGAGTCTCAGTTCAATCATATTCCCACCACCAGAAATAAAAATATCCCTGTTAGACCTGGGTGACTGATGGAGCCCTCCTCCTTCAAACAAGCACACAGAGAAGAATTTGAAAGGAAAATGATATGAAAGAAATAAAATTACAGGCTTTGGGGAGAAGAAATCATGCATATTTAATTTCAGTTGAAGTCTGCTTTTCTCACAGGTAAACATCTAGGAAACACTGGGATCTTTGTGCCCTTAAAGGAGTTAAAAAATAATTTTTTAATATCAAACTTTAATTTTATCTAATTAACCTTGGAACATCAAATATTTGCCCAGAGAAGCTGTGGGGGTCCCATCCTTGAAGGGTTCAAGGCTGGGTTGGATGAGGTTTGGAGCAAGCTGGAATGGTGGAGAGCATCCAGGGGAGGGGAGCTGGAATGAGATGAGTTTTAAGGTCTCTTCCAATCCAAACCATTCTATGATCCTATGATTCTATCAAACGTGGGCCTCATGTTTTATTTAGTCTGCACTGATTTCCTCTATATAAATTCCGATGCTATGAATAGTGCTCCAAATCTGTAAAGTCTACAGGGAGGCAGAATTAAAACTAAATGTGTCACAAAAATACAGTTAAACCCCACCCCCCATTTCAGATCAGCTTGGAGTGCTGAACCATCTGCTGTATGAATATACATATTCATATACACTGCTTTTCTTTACATCAAAAGATTTATATCTCTTCATCACCTCCTTTTCAGCTTCTGAGGAACATTAGAAAACAGACAAACCCTGAAGGCTGAGATTTGTTCTTATTGCTGACTTGTGCTGCCCTGAGTTATGAGCAGGCATTAGGAGAGAGCCCAGGAAGGCAGCAGTCTATCCAGAGAATTCACCAGCATATTGCAGGTTTAGGAAGGAAAAAATTGCCTGGATCAACAGAGCCATGTGTAGCTGTCATTAATCAAAGGAGGACACTGACATCTCAGCACTTTTGAAGAAGCAGATAAACATCCAGATGCTGCAAAGTGCTGTGCTCTTGCTTCTCTCTGCTTCAGCGCAGCTCCCTCCCCACCAGCTCTGAGCTGAGGGGCTGCTTTTGTCCTCCAGGGACTGAATCCAGAATTTGGAAGTGCCTCTGCTGCCTTTGCAAAATGCCAATTGGTCCCAGCAGGTCAGGGGAAGTGCGAGTGCAGCCGAAACACGCAGGGGCTGAGAAAATTCTCGTGTTTAAAAAAACAAAGCAAACAAATCCACACCTGGAGAGTTATTAATGGATATTATTGATGCTGCTTTGAATCTGAAGTGATTTGAGTGTTGTGCCTAAGTGTGGGACACCCAGCATAAGCTGGACATGGAGCTGCTGCAATGAATCCTGAGGAGGCCACGAGATGCTCCGAGGGCTGGATCCCCTTTACTGTGGAAAAAAGTGGGGAGAGCTGGGAATGTTCACCTGGAGAAAAGAAGGCTCCAGGGAGACCTCAGAGCACCGGCCAGGGCCTCAAGGGGCTCCAGGAGAGCGGGGGGACTGGGGACAAGGGATGGAGGGACAGGACACAGGGAATGGCTTCCCAGTGCCAGAGGGCAGGGATGGATGGGAGATTGGGAAGGAATTCCTCCCTGTGAGGGTGGGGAGGCCCTGGCACAGGGTGCCCAGAGAAGCTGTGGCTGCCCCTGGATCCCTGGCAGTGCCCAAGGCCAGGCTGGACAGAGCTTGGAGCAACCTGGGCTAGTAGAAGGCATCCCTGCCATGGCAGGGGTTTGGAATGAGATGAATTGTATAGGTCCTTCTCAACACAAACCATTCCATGATTCCATGAGGTCTGTAAATTGAACAGCCAGATATTATTTATGGTACTCAACTCAAAGCTAAATATTTTAAGGTTGCATTGCAGAATGAATCCATCTGGGTAGTTCATTCATTATAAGGACTGATTAAAAAAATATGAAAGTCAGTTAATATATGCTGGTTTTCAGTGTTCTCACTTTCAGATAAATCTACAGATAAGAAATTTGTGCAAACTTAATTGAAGCAACTCAACCTCTGATTTCTGTTCAGATTACAAAGATTTTACAATTTGCAATTTTCCATTTCTTTCTTTTGTAATTGTCAGATTTTCACGTACATAACCCACAAATTCTCCTTGGAAACACACTTTTATCTCAGCTGCAATGTGACTAAACAGCTGCAGATGGGACCAAAGGAACCTTGAACACCCTTTCCAACTCTTTCTTTTCCAAAAGCCTTTTCCAGTAAGCAGCCATTTCCAGCAGCCTTTTTATGGCACAGATTATTTATGATGATTTGTTCACTTCT
The DNA here is from genome assembly GCA_013400515.1 of Erpornis zantholeuca. Taxonomy (NCBI): domain Eukaryota; kingdom Metazoa; phylum Chordata; class Aves; order Passeriformes; family Timaliidae; genus Erpornis; species Erpornis zantholeuca. The sequence goes on from VZTN01007656.1 coordinate 256,662, forward strand.
TTCTCTCTATATCTTCTCTACCTCTATATCTTCTCCAAACATTTTTTTTCTTCTCCCTACTGTCACAAGTGTTTACCAGGAGATAAAAATTCTGGTTTGCATACAGCTGCTTCAGGCTGGAAAAAACAATTCCATCTGTTGATTTCTTGGAGGTTCAGGCTCTGTAAGGATGTTTTTTCAAAGGAGAATAATTTAAGGCATGGGGTTGGTGCATAGATTTTGCACATGAATATACAGGATTACTTCTAATTATTTCAGAAGCACCTATAAGTATAAAAATCGAGTTTAACCTTCTAAGGGAATATTTTAAATGAATATATTCTTCTGCATTCACCATCTGACTTCTGCACAAAAAACATCAGCAAAAAAGTGCTTGAATTAACACAAGAATCAATTTATATCCAGATGGCCAGAATGAAAAATAATTACAGTGGTTATTATCATTTAACTGGCTTTTCTGGACTGAATCTTCTTCCTTCCCACTGCAGGTTTTTATTTCCCATCCAGGTAGGATAAGCAGATGTGAATACCCTTTTGGATACGATTTTAATTTAGTTATTACCTGGAAGAAAGGCACAAATGAAGCCATAGAAAATGGACTGGACTTAGCCTTGCAGATTTGATTAAGCTGAAGAAATTGATATTAAGATCTTATCTTTTAGAAGGCAATTTTCTGCTGTAGATTACACCTCTGCAAGAGATGTGGTGTCCTCCAGATTTCAGTGCAACTCTATTCACACAAAAAAATCACAACACAGTTTGGGCTGTGGTGGCCCAATTTTATAGGAAGACTAAAATTCTAGTTTGAAATTGCACATGGAAATACCAGATGGTTTGTGGAGTCATCCTGCACACTTGAGACACATTTGAGACAAGAAATGCCACATACCCCAGCCAATGATTGTGTACCAGTAGAAATATCTCCTCTCTGGGAAGAAGGTTTCTACCAACAAAGTGAAGAGGTACAGCCCCTCGATGAACAGCCAGAAGTAGTTGGACATGACACAGTAGTGAAAAAACACCATCACTGCTTTGCATTCCACCTGCAGAGGATCAAGGAGAACAAAGTTGTTTCAATATCTGACAGGAAAAAAATGCTTTTAACCTCTTCAAATCTCTCAGTGGAAAGAGCAGGGGCTGATATTACAGACTTTTAACAGTGAAGGTTTTAAAGAATGGGAAGAACGTGAGGCATCACTTAGGCAGCAAAGCCTGGATGGGGAAGAAGCCAATTTTACCAGTGGGAAGTGGTCAAGGAGCATCTGCAGAGCAGCTTGAGCACGTCCTGCATTGCTGAGAGCTCGCAGCCCCAGTGAACACCAACTGCTGGACTTAAGTCCCCTCCCAGGGTTAAATGCAGTGAAGAAAAGAATCCAGTTGTGTACTGAGAAACTTGGGGAGGGGTGTGAAATGGCAGGAAAGCCCTGAGAGCAGGATCTGAAAGCTTGAACCCTCCTGTGTGCAGCTGGGAATTGCACTTCCTTACCATCCATCATCAGTGCTGTCACTCAAGGACAGAAAATGGAAGCAAGTGTGAGAAAAAAAGGAGGCTGAGTGATCAGCTGTAAAAAAAAATTATGGACAATGATTTCATTCCTGGACGGTAGGGGGAAGAGGCAAAATAAAGAAAAATGAAAAACAGAAATAAAATTAAATGTAAATTTTATTTAAAAAAAGGAATGTGTTTGTTAAGCCTAGAGGAAAGGGGGCTCAGGGAGGACATTATCACTCTCTACAACTCCCTGATAGGAGGTGATAACAAGGTTAGCCTCTTTTCCCAGGTAACAACCGATAGGACAAGAGGAAAATGTCTTAAATTGCATCAGGAGAGGTCGAGATTGGCCATTAGATAAAATTTCTTCCCTGAGGTGTTGTCAGTCACAGGAACAGGTTCCAGGCTGGTGGTGGAGTCACCATGCATGGAGGTGTTGAAAAGATCTGTAAATGTGGCACCTGGGGTCGTGGTTTAGTGGTGAATTTGGTGGTTGGACTCAATTTTAGAGAGGTTTTCCAGCCTCGATGATTCTGTGATAAAAGCCTAAGGTGGAAACCAAGCTGTACCCTGTGGGAGGAGGATACATGGGTGTTTCCAGGGCTGCACCCTGGTGAGGTGCCATTAGTCCTCCAAAAATAGGAGTTTCCAACCAATCCCAGCAGAATTGGTGTAAGAAATGGAAGCTCTCGCTGGAGGCAGAGTTTGGTTCCCCCTTTGACTTCATCCTCTGGGCCAAATCTACAACCAAGTTGTTTAAACCATCAGATCTTGAGTTTCTTCACAGAAGCTCTGTCCAGGATGTATCTCTGGTCATAAAATGGCTGATTTTAATGTGTCTTATGCTTTGAGTGCTTCCAAACAAAGAGGCAGATGCCAACATTGGAGAAGTGGCAGGAACAAGCTGCAGACCTAACATGGCTTCAGCTTAATCGTGGAGAAGAATCAGGAGCAAAAAGTAGTTTCAGTGACAAAGAAAAGGCTGACTAAGAAACTACACAGCTGCACTTGCCTTGTGGAAGTGACTCACAGGGAATTGAGCTCATAACTGGATGGATAAAGGAGAGCTCAATTTTTAATTCTATCATAATTACACCCAGTGAGCTGATTTATCATGTCAAATACTAGCCTTAAATGTGAAAGGAATTGGGATTTACTCATAATATACAGCTAAATGCATCAGTGAAAGAGTGCTCTGCATGAAACTACATGTTTAAGAGACAAAGATGTGGGAAATGCTGGTGATTTTCTGAGAATGTGACCATCAGGTGTGTTGTCTGTGTCTGAGTGGTCACCCTGTTTACACATGGCTCTGCCTGACATCCAGAGCAAATGAGGCTCTGGAGAAAAACCAGACCTTCAGATGAAGGAAATTGCTCATGCCTGCTCTCATCCCACCCATCACTGAGCAGACCTGGGAAAGGAAGAAACAATCAGGGCAGAGTCAGAAAACAGAACCTGTGTGTTTGTTCTGAAGGACACTGGTGACACCATGAGATGGAACATCCAGTCTGGCTGTGAACTGGGTGGGAAGTTAAACACCAACAACCTTTTTCCCCCTGCAATTCCTCAGCTCATGGTACTCCACAGACTTCTGCCTGCCCCACTGCTTTTTGTTACCTGACTTTGAAAAAAAACAATTTAGGAAAAGGCTTTGGTTTCAGTTTTACTCACCGTGGAGATGAAACAGTGGTTGCCATCCTGCTCAGCATAAAGAACCCCATCCTTGATGAACACGGATATGGCACGGAGGATGAACGAAACGAAGAGGTTCATGTGGATGAAATTCCGAGTGCAGTGAAGCTTCCTGGAGAGAAAAGAGGAAGGTGGGGGATGGGGGGGAAAGAGAAATATAGAAGAAAAGAGTTTTATTTCATGGAAATGTCACACTGGGCCTGAACACACTCAGCCAGAGCACCTTGGTGCTAAGAACAGCAACATCTAAGCCACAACTGTTTTGGTACTGACCCTAAACCTGAGCCAGAGAACCTTGGTGCTAAGAACAGCAACATCTAAGCCACAGCTGTTTTGGTGCTGACCCTAAACCTGAGCCAGAGCAGGATTTGGGGATTTTCTTGTAAAAGGATTCGGAGAAGCATAAAATAGACAATAGACCCAGCCCAATGCAGCTTGTGCAGTTTCATAAACCAGACCCACAGCTTCTCCTGATGCATTTGCACTCTGCTGAAATGTGACTTCTGGAGTGCACCCAAGCTGGGGGAGCAACTCAGCTAAAGGATTTTCTCCTTCTTGCTCTACCTCTGCTGAGATAAAAGCTTTAACTCCATTTGGGGCAGCTGAGCTCCAGCTTCCTCCCTGCAGTGACTGAACAGCTCCTTGCTGGTGTCCCCACTCACCTGAAGCGACACAGGATGACCATGGCAGTGGTGAGGGACACCAGGGAAGTGCTGTATCCCACCGTGTACAGAGCCTTCACAGAGAGATAGTAGTAATCCTTGGGAGGCAAAAAACGCAGGGTTAAAGGGTTCAGCAACAGCCACACACCTGGCAACGTGCAGGGGCAACCAGGGGCAGGATTTGTGTCTAGAACAGCCTGGGTTCTCTTGTTCCCTCTGAGATCTCACTGTACCTCTACATCTCATGTCTCTGGGCTTGCACACCACAAAGTTATTTTTCAGTGAGCTAAAAAAGGGTATCTGTGTGTATATATATATATATATTTATTATTATTATTCCTGTGCATGTATCTGCATAGAAAAAATAGTTGGCTATGGGATTCTTTATCAGTAGGGAGGGAATTGGGGGTTAGCCCATGATTCTAGAAGTTTTAAGCTGCACCAACATTTAAAGCTCCTCTTCTGTAAATATTCAGTACAGGGCCGGGAAGGATTCACTCACTTCTCACAGTTTTATACCCATATACATCTGATTGTTGGTTCTAATCACTATCACATCAGAACACAATGAGAGGCTGGACAGAAAGCAGCCTGCTGCTGCTCCCCCCCTTCATTTGTTTTTAATTATGAGATTAATTCCCACCTCTCAGGGTACTGGGGACCCTGGTGGCTTCTGGCCCAGCTGTCTTCCTTATTTCAATGTCCCATGTCCCAAAAAGATGAAACAAAACTTCTTCCTGCTGCTTCAAGGTTTGTTTATTTTTTCTTATCTAAGTTTCAGAAGCACAGCATCTGCTGCTGCTTCTAGGAGTACAATGGCAAATGGCAATGGCTATCAGAAGCAGGTAGCTTTTATATCTTAAATCGACCAGTTAGCAAGTTTTACATATTTTATTTTGTCTTTAAAACCAGTGAATATCAATTTTATTGATATGTCTCTTCTACACTAAATTCCCTCCACCAATTAACAAACCACAGGAACTTGTGTCAGAGAAGAAAGGAAGAGAAGGAGAAGAAAGAAGAAGAAGAAGAAGGAGAAGCTGACACCCTGAAACCTCCATGTTGCCTCTATATAATATATAGAGCAAAACTAAACTACAACTAAACTCACTGTGGTACACTAAACAAACATCTTCTCACTTCTCGGGTGCATTCAAGTTCTCCTAAAAGTGAAGGGAGTTTCCCCCACAAGCTTAGGTCGCAGGCTAAGCTATTTTGAGGAGCTCTGAGGATAAAAGAGACCCCCAGAGGGGCAGGAGAAGTTTTCAGGCTTCCCTGGGCTCCGACACCCACCTGGTTATCAGACTCTGTCTCGTTCTCATCGAAGCCGCAGGCGTCATAATAATGAGGGAAAGGTTCAGACCAGCCATCCTCAGTGCAATTCCTGCTGATGTCCCCTGTGCCAAGGGCGGGTGGCAATGTGACATGGCTGCAGCAAACCCTGAGACCTCCCCTCCCTCCCCTTGGTGCAAAGGAAACCCCACAGTTCTACTGAAAGCACTGTTTGTCTGCCTAGCCATAGATTTAATTCTTAGAATTTAATGACATCTTTCATGATCCAGCCCTACAGCAGGAGCCTGTGGATGGCTGCTACTACAGCTGGTCACCAGAGAGCAAAAATATTTAATCAATACATTCAGTGTCTCCAGGCCACCAAAAAATTTCGTTCCCAAGTGGCTTCCTGAGCCAGGGGTCAGCTAAACGTCCATTTCTCTCCAAAAGGCATCCTGGGAACACAGCTTTGAGGAAAATATCTCCATTTCAGGTGGCTAAAGTGGAAGTCCAGTGCTTAAAAAGAGGCCCTTTGTGCTATTTTTAGGGGTCTGTATGTGAGGTACATGCATGGGACTGGTGAGAGAACACCAGGTTAACACGAATTTTTTGGTCCAGGCTTTGGAAGCCAGTCAGGATTCTGTGGGATATCTCAAATAGCCATTATCTATCCATGGAAAGGCAGCTGGATTGATCTCCTGCAGTCAGAGAACACACATCCCACTCATTTATCTCCACTCCTAGGCTCTGATCTGAGAGTGACTTTGTGGGAAAGGTCTGTGGAGAACGAAGGGAAGATGGAGTGGGAATCTCTCTCCCATCCCTGTCTTCATGGCAAAACATTCATTTACATCTTCAGGTGCCCAGGGTGGCCTCAGCTGGTGAATTCAGAGCTTCTCACATTCCTCTGCCTGTTAATAGTCCCAACACTGGTTTATAATATCAATTTTATATCAAGCAAATATTTGTTTAAATACTGTAATTTTGGGGCTAATCTCATATTAGAACCAGCTCCTAAATGGCTTCACTGACACATTTAGGCTTAAAAAACACATTGTGGAGGAAGAGTTGGGGGTAGAAGAGGAAGAGTCTCTTGACACTCATTTTCCTACAAAGCTGCCTGGGGTAGGACAGGCCCTGCTGAGCTCTTTCAAGCACCATTATTCCTCCCAAAACTCAGTGGCCTTCCTAAAAAATTAGGGCCAGGCTGCTGCTGCTGCTGCTGCTGGTGCACTTCTTCCCCTCCAGCACAAAGGAACAGCCTCCATTTATCAAATTATTGCACTTTTTGGAGTTTCGGTTGCACCTTGACCAAAACAGATGGAAATTTCCAAGGTTCAGGTTTGGTTTTTCCTATTAAAGTTGTGCTGTTTTGCATTCTTAGATCAGTTTAGTCTCTCATAACCTTCTTTTTAACCTTATTTTAGAGGATCTCTTTGCCATCCATGCAGCAGAATATATCTCTTTAATCACAGCATTCATTTAAGAATTGCTTGGCACATTTTGTTCAATTACTCTTGCATGTTCATCCCTAGTTTTCTATGAAAAAAAAGCACTGAAACGTGGTGCTGACTTTAACACTATTTGTAATTACTGTTAAGCTGGTAGATATAATTTATAGCAGCACACTTGCTCGATTGCAAGGCTTAAGAGAGGAGGAATAAATTTTCATATTATTCCTAAAAGAAACAGAACACAAAATATGTCATAACAATTAGAACTGATTAGGAAATAATAGCAAAATGGAAGGAAAAAAAGCTCAGGGCTTCCTTTTTAACAGAGATAAATAAAAAGAGAGAAAAATATTTCCATGGTTCTGTTTCTTACCTAGGAGAGACTGGGCTGTGCTTTCCAGCAGGTCGTAATCACCTGGAAAAGTGGAAATTGGGTATGAAATTGTTTTGATTGTGTTTTCTATTAGGGCCCAAACTGGTCTCTGTGGAAATCAGTGAGTGGAGTGCAATTGATTTTTATTTGTTTAGATCAGGCCCAAAGGCAATAAATAGTTGGTGCTGTCTGCTCAGGAAGTAAACACAGCTTTACTTGAGAATTTAAATCAAAGCTGAAGGTCTAAATTTAGAATTAAAAACACATACAGTCAAACAGGGGCAAAGTTTATTGTAAAATTATAGTAGTCAAGTATTATATCTTTAGGAATTTACATTTATAATCCATGGGTATTTAAATATGAGCAGTTTTCAGAGAAATAATGAAAAATTATTTCCATCCATCAATGACAAAGAGCAATAACTAAATATTTTAAGTGAGGTAGTTTAATTTTGTGGTTTTAGGTTAAATCACTTTGATTTATAGAGACTTGTGGGATTTTAAATTTCACTTTTTGTGCAAGTATTACAGTTAAGTACAGGTATCACTGCCATAATGGTTGATTCACAAACAACATTTCAATAATCTAATATTTGTGTGCACACAAATTTTGGGAACAGAGGCACCGAGGATGTAGGCAGCACAACTGGTTCTTACCTGCATGGGTTTGCCCCAAATTATCCACTTCCCAACCTGAAATCAGAAGAATGAAAACAATTAATTCAGTCCTGATCATAGTTTCTAATTTAATTTTGATAAAAGTTTGACTCCTGTAAGAGGAATGGATGCAGCAGAGCCTGGAGAAGAACTGCAAGTTTAAACCTTTATTTCTGTATTAGTCCCATGTGTTTATGAATGGAAAAGGGTTTCCAGAAGGTGGTGATTGTATTGTTTTGTTCAATGTCTGTTTATCATGAAGTTTCATCAGATTCTGGAAGGAATAACAAAAATAGATGTAGGAGCATCTCTGTGGATTTTTAAAAATTATTTTTTAGGGGAAGGTTCTGAAGGAACTCACACCTTTCCAAAACATTGTTCCCAAACCCATGCTGAGTACTTTCCAACAAACACAACTTTTACAGTGGGAAATTATAAAACTTTGTGTTTCCATTAGCAATCTCCCTTTCCCTTCCTTTTGTTCTTCCACAATAAATGGTTGGAATGATGCCAAACCAACCTCTCACCCATCGTGCTCAACATTGAATCCGAATTGGGCTGAAATGAGATTTCTCTGAGTGCTGGGTGGCTGCTGGCTCGGTGGGGGATGCAGGAGGAGGAGGAGGAGGAGGAGGAGGAGCTGCCTTGAGCCAGGGAGTGGAGCTGCTGCACCGTGCACAGAGGAGCCTCAGGGAGCTGCTGCAAATCTCCCTCTGACACTGGCCCAGGAAACAGGGAAAAAAAACCACTAGAGCAGCTTAAATGTTCTCATCAGTTTGGTTCTGCAACCTCCGGAGCAGCCACAGGGCTTCGGGTTGTTCCAATTTTAACCCCGATGGCCAAAGGTTAATTAGGGGTAGGAAAAACCTTCACCAATTTTACTTTTTTAAAAGTAAAATCCAAACAAAGACTGATTTTGGTCCTATGGGAAAGGATCTAATGAAATAAAATAATAAGAGGAGGTTTTTCAGTATAAAATGTGTGGTTTTTTATTTTATAATTCACACAATAATTTAAAATTCATTGATTTCTGTGTCTCCTCTAAAATAAATCAGACATGTTTTTATATCTTTTAAGACAGGAAAAAGAGGGTTTAATGTGAAAATGATGGTGGGAGAATAGGAAACTCATCTGAAGCATCAGGGAGGCTGTACAGTGACTTTGGATGGATTATTAAACACCAAACCTGCACATCCAACCCACCCAGGGGCCTTTGGGGGCTTGATATTGGAAGCCACAGTGAGAACACCTGAAGTCTCCTGCCTTATCCTCCCAGCTCCAGCTGCTCACAGAATTTCCCATGTAAGAACTTAGGTTGGAATTTAGGGAAAGATTCTTCCCTAGAGGGTGCTGGGCACTGCCCAGGCTCCCCAGGGAATGGGCACAGCCCCGAGGCTGCCAGAGCTCCAGGAGTGTTTGGGCAGCGCTGCCAGGGATGCCCAGGGTGGGATTAGGGTTAGGGTTAGGGATAGGGTTAGGGCTAGGGTTAGGGTTAGGGTTAGGGTTAGGGTTAGGGTTAGGGTTAGGGTTAGGGCTAGGGTTAGGGCTAGGGTGGGGTTGTTGGGGTGTCTGTGCAGAGCCAGCTGGGCTGGATGATCCCTGTGGGTCACTTCCAACTCAGGATATTCTGTGATTCTCTGATTCTAATTCCTGTGTATTTGCAGAGGTTGGGATGTTGCCTTTCCTTGGTCTTAAAATTAAAACCAAAACACATTTGGTGGGGAAAAGGGGTTTTTACTTTGGGATTTATTTCAGGATCCTTGGGTGCAGCACTTGGTCCAGGTGGAATGCACTGAAATGCACACAATTATAGGCCTTGCTAATTAGCACATCTATCAAAGATTCCCCAGTGAGAGGCTGGAGTGAAGCCCTCGTTGTGAGGAACCTTCCCCCTGGCTGGGCCTGGCTGAGGTTCCCAAATGTGTTCTGGAGAGGCCCTTGGTGTCTGGGGCTCCCAGGATGTTTGCTCTCCTGGTTTAACGGTGCCATGGGGCTGAGCTGAGTTCTCAGCCTTGGGGAGGTACAAGTGTGGGGCTAAAAGCACTGAGAATACATCAAACTCTAAAAGAGTGTGTGAGAGGGGTATGAAAGCAAAAGCAAAATGATCATCCTGGCATCAGGGGAAGTCTCTAAATTCTGGAGAGGAGTCCCCAGTGCTCTGAGCAAACATTTTCCAGCCGAGGTGGTTCAGGTTCTGCAGCAGCGCTGTGGCTGTGCTCCACATTCCTGGCAGAACAGCAGGGATGGCTCTGCAGAACAGTTTGGAGAGACCTTTGCTCCTCTTAACTCCACCAAACCCTGGGTTTCTTAGCAGTGGTGTAGCTCAGATTTAGGAATTTGTTGCTAAAATCAGGATGTGTTGCTAAAACAGGGCGTGTTGATAATAAAATCTGAATTCAGAACACGGATGGCAGGTTGTGGGGTGGGAATTTTTATCTGTGGGTTTATCAGGCAATGAGAGGATCAAAGAGAAAACCACTGCTCCTTTATCACTTCTTTCATGGTGTTTTTAACAACATCTGCCACTCAAACCAGCAGCTCTGATGGACCTTGTCCCTTAAGTGAGGTCACCTCACTCAACAGCCTGGATCCTGCAGTGGCTCACACAGGCAGGGGAAGAAGAAGCTGCAAGAAAATCTCTAAAAACCTCTTTGACTCATAAAAACCCAATATTATTTTACCATTTGGAGAGTAATTTGACCTTAAAACTGTGCAGAATTCTTTCTGGAGAAAGACCAGGCCAGTGCTAAGTAGATTGATGCCTGATGTTCCAGGCATCCTGCATATTACAGTGATGGCTTAGAAAAAGACATTTCTCCTAAATTTAAGTGTTTCAAATGCAGCTATTTATTCCCTGCAATCTAAAAAGCATGACATAAAAATTATCATTATTTCATTCTAAATATGGACAGCAGTTAGTCCTATTGATGTTAAAATACTAGATTTTAGCTCATTTTTAATTTCATGACATCTGTAATAATAGTTAAAACATCATATTAATGTTGTTTTTCTGAAATGAAAAGGCTTGTTATAGATTTTTTTTTAATTTATAACCAAATTATTATTGCATTTCACTGTGTTTGGGCATTATGAAGGGGTTCCAAATTTCCAGCAACATTAATTTTCAGATTTGTAGGAGCAAAGAAGCCTTTTATTAACATATATTTCTATATCTGAGTCCTAATTAATGTACTGAAGAAAGTTCCAGTCTGTACAGGCTTTTAGGCTTGATTCATCAGACCAATTTTCACTAATAAATTAAGCTACTGGAAAGTTAATTAGGTTTACATTGAATGTCATGCCCTGAGTTACAATCAAAAAGTCAAAGTTCATCTATGGAGTGTTGGGATAAATGCATACATATACCATTGTATTTGTGAGTGTATGAATGTATTTTTATATTTCCATGTGTTTATTTAAATATCTATATTTATATAAATATATAAAATACATGTTTGTATACATGTATGTATACAATACATATATGTATACAATACATATACATATACAATATACATATAATACATATACAATACATATATGTATACAAACTT
>VZTN01007657.1:0-11354 GCA_013400515.1 Erpornis zantholeuca
CTCTTGCATATTAGTAATGCTTCAACTAGTACAGTCTTTTCTAAGCTGTGCACTTCTTTGTCATACCAATGTATTGAAGCCTACACATTCTATTTTCCATTATCCTCATGAAAATACACTTCTTCACATCAAATAACTGATCTTCGAGTCCTAAGCCAAAGTGCTAGCAAAGATTTTGTGATTTTTTAGACTTTAGGTTGAAAGGAGCTGTCAAATACTTAAAAAATCAACTTAAAGAGATTAGCCTCCTTCCTCTGTCCTGAATGCTGAATACTGATTCATACTGCCTGAAAAGAGACAAAAATTTATGCCAAAAATAACTTGTAGTGAAATGGCGTGATAAGTGAAATCATAATTTCTTAACATCTCAAATAAACCCTTGGAAGAAATTAGGGAAACTTAAGTTTTGTTCTTCACTTTTAGAAAATTTTTTTTCAGATTGTAATGGAGAATTATACTCATTTCTTTTCTCTTTATAAAGTTACAGAAAATATGAATGCCCTCTTCTACTTGGGCTATTTCAAAGATATTGTAATTCCTGTGCAAATAAATAAACAGAAATTTTAGATAGATAAGACTTCTAGAGATTTATTTTCTTTCATGGCTTAACTCATAGTCATATTGGGGGTTCTAGCATTTAGTCCAATCTTACTATGCTAACTTAGGGACAGGCCAGTTTTAGACTCAGTGAGGTAAAACTGGTTTCTGATTAATGCTTACAAACTATGGCTTTTCTCTGTTATATAGATTAATCTAGATTTAAAAGCAGTTACTGCACTGTAAAATGAGCTACATTTTGATCCATTTCAGGTCTGAACTGTCATTTTTAGTAAGTAAGCAAAAGCTGATTCTACCGAAGGCAATAATAATAATTTCCAATCATCTATTTCATGTGTTAGTGGAATAAATTATGTTTTCAGTAAAAACACCAAGGAAACCCTTTTTTGGGTTGGGGTTCTTTTCTATACTTTGAAAACAGAATTCTGAAATGGAAATAAAACCACAAGTGTAACCTGGTGAATTCATTGACTACTATGTCATAGTGTGAACCCACACGATGAATTGTGGATATCTGAAAAAGTTCAAGTGTTCAAAGTCTTTAAAAGCTGCATTTTAAGGAATGCCTAAATTGTTAAGGTGGTCCTGATAAACAGAAAATATTTTCATTTGACATTCCTTCTAAATTGCATAATTTTCCAGGATACCAGTAAAAATTATGTTCTTATATTGGGTCAGGACCGTCTTTCATCTCCCCCCAAAAAGAGCCTAAATTTTAAAATGGAAGGCTCAGGGCATAGAAAATTCACACCTCTAATGGATGGTTCAGGTATCTGCCTGGAAAATTTGCAGGCCCATCAAAGAGAGTCTGTGAGGAGCCTGATATTAGATTTTCTTACTATTGTTTAACACCTTGGTCACCACTTGCATTTAGATAGGCCTTTCCATGAAATATCATGGTAACTGGTCTAGGAAATAAGCACATTAAGAATTAGTACTGAGATGGACTAAAAGCAGCAGATAAACCAAATTCATATTAGCAATGGTAAAATTGGGTCTTTTTGTGTTTTGACAATTCTTAGCATAGCAGATAGACATTCTAAATGTGATTCAGTTTCCTCAGCTTATCATTTTAGTGCATTCAGATACTTAAGGGTATGGACGGCATCTTTCACAGGGTGAGCACACATGACATAAACCCTATAGAACAGTGCCCTTGTGGGGTGACAGCTGGAAGTCAGGCAGAAGGTGCTGGTTCCCTGGTTGTCTGTGTTAAGCAACTAAATCTCATTTCTCAACTGCTAAATCAGACAATTTGATACAGTGCTGCCTGCTCCTACCATATATGCTTTGTGATAGATTGATACCGTTTGAAGGTTCTGATTTCTTGCATGAATATGAGAAAATCAATTTTCATTTAATAAGTGACTGCAAAGAGACACTATCTGAGGAAACAAACCTGGAGATTACTTGTGCAATTTCTTGCTGTAAGTATCAAAACACACCATTTTTAAGAAAGGATTCGATAGATGCTGAATGCCATGTAGCTGAACTGAAGGGAAGTACAGGAAATACATTTTACATGTAGAAGAAAAATAGATTTGATAATGCAAACTAGGAAAAAAGCTGAAAAGACTAATGCAGAACTTGGTATATAGATTAAAACATGTTTTTTGTGGGCATGTAGTGTAAACTTACAAATGCTGGAAGCTGGTATGTCACATCAACACCAAGAATTTTAGATGCTAGAATTATTACACACCCATTTTGCCCAAAGAAAATGTTCATGACACAAGTGTTAGAAGATGAAATTGTTGCACATGTATACCCATTTTGGAACATTTCCATTTTTAAGAATATCCTCGAAGATTTCTGTTAAATCATGCAAAGCAAGCTAGAATTTTTGGACTGGAAAAAACAAGCAGTGAATAAAGAAAATGAAAAAGGTGTTTTAGTTCAGGGATTTTTATAATAACATTTGACACATTATTTCTTAAAACCATACTTGAAAATTAATTCAGAAAGACTTGTCATATTGAAAACTGTCATTTCAACAAGATACTGATGGAGGACCTGCAAACAGTGCATAATAACACTTAACAGGAGTGTATTGATCTAGGTCGAGGTGGCCCAGGAAGTGACAGACTTGTGAAAAGTCTAATGTTATTTTATTAAGAATGGTTTCAAAAGCATAAAAGATATTAAGCTCTTAAGAGTTATTGAAAACCTGTAAAAGGTAGACACATAACAGACATTTCTGTTTTCCAGTATTCCCCTGCTATATTTTCATTAACCATTTGGAATAGAAATACTCAGTAGCATTATGTCTGCATGTAAGTTTCTTTACCTTGGGGGCAGAGCTTGAGGATAAAGTTGCCAGTTTTTTCGATCTAGTTAACTCCTGCCTGTGAGGTTTTGTTTTCAGCTACTCCTCCTGATCACTTGCATATGAGCATGCAGGAGTATGCAGAGAGACAATTCAGTTTACAGTGTCATGGGAAAGTGATAGCCCAAAGCTCGGGCTATTCCTGTTTTTCATTGGATTTTAGCAATCTCATTGTACATGGATGAGACAAGAGGTTGGAAGTGAATAAAACTGGCTGATCCTTGATCCAAATAAAGCCAGGCAAGGGTGGGACAGTAAAATCAATCAGCAAAATATAGAATAAGAGCTTTTCTTTCAACTGATGGTGCAGCTTCATGGTAGTCTAAACCAATCTAAATCCAGAGTATCCCATTCCTACTCTCCCAGCTCACTCTGTCTTTATATGCCTTATCTCTGTTTTGGTCAGGCACTAAGTACTTGTGGAAATGTCTGGGATGCAAAATAGGCATCATTTTTTGCCAGGTTAGTTTTCAGCCACATCAGCTTCTGATTGCAATACTGCAGATTAAATTATTCTAGGCCAAAACCTATGAGGTCTGTCTGCCTTTATTACATCGTTCCACTGCCTTTGGGCCATTAACAATTGCTGATGAATACTTAGCTTTTTTCAGCCAACACTGCTATTCTGCCCCGTTTGCACTTACCAAAGAATTCTGAAATTTGCCTCTGCAGTAAAGACAAAGTGGATTATTATGTGAAATATACCAGTGCACCCCTACATGAACAGGTTAAGATGTTTGAAAGTCCATGTCCTAAACTGTGGAGGATGTTGTACTTTTCTGGAGCAGGGCTTTTAAAGGTAGTATCTCTAGTCTCTAATATATTTACTCTTTTAAAAAAATTTCTTCTCTTTTATTCTTCTCCTTTTTGTTCCTACCTCTTTCCTTTCTCTCAGTGAAGTCCTGAGAATTTTCCCTTACGCAACAATTCTTCTTCTAGCCACAAAAAATGAATTGTTCTAGCCACAAAAGAATGAGACATTTTGTGGTGTGGCAATGTCAAATGTTTAAACAGTTATAGACAGTTGTCGGGGTAATGGGAAGACTGATAATTCTTATAATAGTAGAGGTAGCATGGGAAAGATCAGGTACAAGACAGCTAATGTATTTTTTACTAGTCTCTGAGATTTGACACACCTGGGCTTGAATAGGACATAAATTATATGATGAAATTTCTTTCTAGACATTGCAAATTTTGAATTGAATTCACAGGTAGGCACATCTTAAATGCCTAAGCCAAGGACATGAGCAAATGTGCCCAACTTTACTATCCAGCCAGAAGAGTAGGTACCTATCGAGGCCTCCACCAGGACATTGAAATTTCTGTCCCCAGTGGGTTTGCAGTCAGATTAAGTTTCTCCAGAAGACAATTAAATCTCTTCAAACTGTTATTTATCCAATGTCAATATAAAAATCTATGTTTCATGGAGAGAGGTATGTGTCCTCTGTTTTCTTCCCTGGAAAGTGTCAACTACTGAGCTTGGATGAACTATCCTGTCAGTTTTCCATGCAACTTCAGACTTGCTGCACAGTGCTTTAGTTTCTGAAAAAGGAGTGAAAAAATATTCTGATTTGAGATATTTGCCTGGTGATCATGGCATTTTCCTGGAATGCAGGAAGCGGAAATTCAATCACCATTGCCATAAATAGGTCTAGATGCATTCCAGAAAATTGGTTCTAATGGAACTGGACTGGTTCTACTGGAATGGTTCTACTGGACTGCTATGCAAATGATGGATTCTCCTGTTGTCATCATCTTTGTTTGAGGTACTGTCATGTCTTTCCTGATTCATCCTGGTGGTTTAGCCTGACTTCATATTCTTGTCTGCCTAAATCTGGAAAATAGTAGAGGGGCCTCAGTTTAGAATGTGAGTGAACATTTTTTATTTAATACAAACTTCAATCTAATAAATATAAATTCTAAAGACATGCAAATTAAAAGATTGAATTTGGAAGGTTTATCACCTAACCTAAGATTTTAGGTGGCTTGCCTTTCCTTCCTGTTACTTGCTAAGTGATCATGGTGATTATCGCAGAATTTTTTACTGACTTTTGAAATTTTTTCATAGTGACTTGCTATTTGTGGAAAAAGAAGAACTTGGAGCCATTAGGGAATCTGAACATAAACTGTGGATATCTTGGCTACTGCAGGCAATCCAGAGATCAGATTTACCCATATAGTGCTGCAGTAAACACGTTCAGTGGAGGCTGGGGGAGCAATGCAAATGCATTTGAGGGAGAATGCTTCCAAATATTTAAGTTTGATGCTTACCTTTATTTTTATAGTCACATTTTACGTCTTTATTTTTAAAACAAATCATCCCCTGTTACTCTCATTACAGAAGACAATTTAACATGGAGAGAAGCATTGTTTTGGCCTCCATTTCATTAAGTGCATACATGTACATAATCATCTGATTTTCAGTAGGCTTTGTTATGTTAAATATACCTTTCTTTTTTCTTTTTCCTTTGTGAACTGCTGTTTTCTCTTTCTTCTCATTCTTGATGTAACTAACTCTACTGAAAACAATTGTATGACAAATAAATATGTGTTTATATCATAATGCTAGATAGAAGGTCCTCTAATGACAACTTGAATGCTTTCTCAAATGCCTGTATTTCACCAGTAATGTCTTTGTCCTTCTCAATAAATGATAAAGAATATAAGACCACTGGCAGATGTTTAAAATCAAACAAAGAGCTCTTTGGTAGCATACTACGCAGTTCTGCCCAAGGAAGTATGAAAATGTCTCTACCTGCACTGCTGAAACAGTCACACTGTTCTGATGGGTTGTCCTATGGCTCTTATGAGAGCAATGCAGCAACCACTCCCATTCCGTCCCCTAGAAGCAATATTTTATTTTTCATTTAGGAACATCAAAATTGAACTGGGTCAAAACATCCTCTTACAGCGTGTTTTGTGCCAAGCTATTATTTGTTTTCGATTCAACATATGAAATAAAACTCAAACACTAATACAAGTATTTTTAGTGGTGAACTTGAAGGAAAGAACAGGTACTGACAAAATCATATTCTCTGTAACATACACATTTTAATGAAAGCCAGAAATGCATGATTTTATAATACATTCTTGTTTTAAATGCCTCAAATTAATGAACTTTAAAATGAAACAAATTGTGAAGCACCTCCCAAAGTGTTGTAGATGTTGCTGACAAAGCAGTCTGTATTTGAGTATTATTCCCATTGGAAGATACAGTACTGAGCGTAATTGTCAGCTCTTAACAACATTATTGAAGTACAGGGAATTTGCATAGACATAACACAATTTTTTGAAAGGAAAACAAAAAATATCGTGCACAAAACATCTGCCATATAAATGTCTGTATGCATGCAAAGATTTCTGCCATGAAACTGAGCATTGCATAAAAATTTGGCACCATAGCTTAGAAGAGTATCATAGCTAGGTTGTAAAGAGTGAAATATCTACACAGCAGGGTTTATATGGCTGTTCAAAGAAATCTTCATTACAATATTATGCAGCTTAACCAAAATCTGAACAAAACAAAACAAAAACAAAAACCAAAAAACAAACAAACAAACAAAAACAAAAACAAAGCAAAAAAAACAAACAAAAAAAAAACCAAACAAAAAAACAACCAGACCACAGAGCCGCATTATAGATATGTTGCAAGCAAGAGAAAGACTAGTGATCAGTGTGGGCCCTCTCCAGAAGGAAAAGAGAGACCTTACTACCCTGGAAAAAGAGTGCTGAGGTTCTCAATGATTTCTATACCTCAGTCTTCAAAAGCAAGTGCTCCAGCCATGTCATCCTAGTTGAGAAAGGCAAATGCAGGGACAGGGAGAATGAGGACCCTCAGCCCATCTCTGTAGGAGAAGGCCAGGTTCAACAGCATCTAAGGAACCCAAATGTGCCCAAGGCCATGGGACCTGATGAGATTTATCTGTGGCTCCTGAGGGAGCTGGAAGATGAAGCTGTTAAGTCACTATCCATCATTGTTGAAAAAATCATGGCAGTCAGGTGAAGTCCATGATGACTCAAAAGGGGAAATATAACCCCAATTTCTAAAATGGGAAAAGCAGAAGACCTGGGGAACCACAGACCAGTCAGTCTCACCTCTGTTCCAGGCAAGATCATGGAGCAGATGCTCCTGGAAACTGTCCCAAGGCACATGGAAAATAAAGAGGTGATTGGTAAGAGCCAACATGGCTTTACAAAGGGGAAATCATACCTGCCAAACCTGGTGACCTTCTATGACAGGACTACAGCACTGGGGGATAGGGACAGAACAACTGACGTCGCCTACCTGGACTTAATGCAAAGTATTTGACATCCTTGTCTCAAAACTGGAGAAACATAGATTTGATGGATGGACCAGTTGGTGAATAAAGACCTGGCTGGAGGGCTGCATGCAGAGAGTTGTGGTCAGGGGCACATTCCCACATGTCGAGTGTTGTCCTTCAGGAGTCACTACTGCAGCAGATACTGTTCAACATCTTTGTTGGTGGAGGACGGTGGGATCAAGGGCACCCTCAGCAAATATGCTGATGACACCAAACTGGGTGGGGCAGTCAACACACTGGAGGGAAAGGATAATGCCATCCAGAGGGACCTGGACAGGCTTGAGAAATGGGCCTCTGTAAATGACCTGAAGGTCAATAAATCAAAGTGCAAGCTCCTACAACTGGGTCGTGGAGATCCCAGGCACAAATACAGCCTGGGTGAAGGAGTGATTTGGAGCAGCCCTGCGGAGAAAGATTTGGGGGTGTTGGTTGATGAAAAACTCAACATGAGCCAGCAATGCAGGCTCACAGCCCAGAAAGCCAACCTGGTCTGCATCAGAAGGAGCATGGCCAGCAGGTCAAAGAAGGTGATTCTCTCCCTCTCTTCTGCTCTGATGAGACCCCACCTGGAATACTGCATGCAGTTCTGGTGTTCTCAACATAAGAACCGTGGGAGCAAGTCCAGAGGAGAGGCACAAAACATGATAAGAGGACTGGAGCACCCCCCTTACAAAGACAGGCTGAGAAAGCTGTTCAGGCTGGAGGAGGTAGTGTGGAGACCTCATAGGATCTGTCCAATACCAGGAAGCCAGAAAGGGACTCTTCATCATGAACTTTAGTGACAGGACAAGGAATAGTGGGCACAAATTGAAAGAGGGGGGAGACTTAGGTTAGATATTAGGAAGAAAATTTTTACTGTGAGTGTGTTAGACACTGGAACAGGTTGCCCAAGGAGTTTGTGGATGCCCCAACCCCAACAGTATTCAAGGCCAGATTGGATAAGGCCTTGATCACTGTGGTCTAGTGGGAGGGGTCCCTCCACATGGCAGGGATTGTTGGGATGAGATGGTCTTTAAGGTCCATTGCAACCCTTTGACATTCTGTAATTCTATGGCCCATAGACTGAAAAGCTAATAGTTTGAGAAGGGACTAGTAAACCTCATGATCCAAATCCAAGTTAGGAGTGCTAAGTAATAAAGTTAGCATGCTATTGTTGATGTTTCCAGACAGTTTTTATTGATTGATTTTGTACATATCACATGTTTTTGAAGTCTGAGGTTGTTACAGGTTTGCTGGCAAAATGATACACTGGAAAGATATAATAGAGCTCTCAAGAGTTCTATAAATAATTCAGCAATTCTTTTTATTTTTGGGCTTTCCTTTTCCTTTTTTTTTTTTTTTCTTATTTTGGTTTATTTTTAATGAGGCCTTGATTCAGGCACAGCTCTACTCACAAATCATGTATAGGTTGTGAAAATTTTGCTAGTATCAACAAGACTGAAGACATACTGTACTGTATTGACTACAGCATCAAGTATGAATTTTTGGTACATGTTTTAAATTGTCAGCCTGCTGTATCAATAAAATTGCATTGAATTCTCTGTCCATTAGTTCAAGAATAGTCCACTAATTCATATTCAGAGAAAAGATTGTTCCCAAATAAACCTTCTCATTTTCTTTTCAGTGATAGTTTTGTGCCTATTTACAAATGCAGGGGTAGACAGTCATTATGGCAGGAATGATAAAATCATGGAATCATAGAATCGTTTTCACTGGAACAGACCTTTAAGATCATTGAGTCCATTAACCTAATACTGCCAAGTTCACCACTAAATCATCTCCCTAAGTGCCATATTTACACATCTTTTAAATGCTTCCAGAGCTGGTGGCTCCACCACTTCCCTAAGCAGCCTCTTCCAATGCTTGACAACTCTTTTGGTAAAGATGTTTTACCTAATATTCAATCTAATACACACACATCGCCCCACCAGTTCCCCTCAGTGGAACTTGAGGCCATTTTCTCTTATCCTATGACTTGTCAAAAGGGACTAATCCCCACCTGGACACAATCTCCTTTCAGATAGTTGCAAGGAGTGATAAGGTCTTTCCTCAGCCCCTTTTTTCTCCAGGCTAGTATAGAGCTGTTTCCTAACCATATATTTCTGTTCATGAGAGCACCTGCGAGGATCAGGATTAGCCAGCCTCCATTCCTCACAGCTTCTCCTGGCCTACAGTGTGATCCAGCCCTAGAAGATTTGACCCTTATGGGAAGCCAGCAATTCAAGCAGAAGTGATTGTGTACTTTGTGTGACTTTTCCTCAGCAGGGTGAAATTTTCCCACTTGCTTTTTCTTTTTCCATGATAGCAGGACTGAAACCCCATTCTTTATTTGCTGATGGTGGTGGTTTTTCCTGAGTCTTGCTAAACATGGAAAATCAGAATTTATTGAGCTAGATTCGGTAATATTCTGTTGACCAGCACTACATATGTATATTTCATCATACAGCACTCTATTATAACTTGTTGTATAATGTAAGAAAAATCTAG
The DNA here is from genome assembly GCA_013400515.1 of Erpornis zantholeuca. Classification (NCBI taxonomy): domain Eukaryota; kingdom Metazoa; phylum Chordata; class Aves; order Passeriformes; family Timaliidae; genus Erpornis; species Erpornis zantholeuca. Next base: position 9,694 of record VZTN01007657.1, read on the forward strand.
GATTTTCACTGCTAGTATATCAGGGCAGAAACAATTAAATTACAGGTGGTATGGGGGAATTTTTTGTTCATAAAATGTATCTAAAGTTCTGTTGCTGATGAATAATGAAACACTTTAAAAGATCTTTAACCTTTTCAGTAAATGAACAACATCCATAAAAATAAAGCTGAATTCTGTAAAAGCCCATAAGATAGAGATACTATTTCTCACAAGTTATTTCCAAGTGAGTTATTCTTAAGGGACCTAATATAAGTGCAGAAAGTAACTAATAGGCTGTATTTTTTAAATCTCTGATGCTATCTGGAACAATATCCTTTAAAAACAGTATTCCATTACGAGACAATAAAAAGATAAAAGAATAAGATAAGTGCACTAAAGATTATTAACCCCGTAAAATAGGATGCATTTCTGGTTTTGTAGTGTTGATAGTACATGTTTCCGTAGAATATTTTGGTCCAACTGTGCCTCTTAAAACCAGAAATTGCCCCATAGCTCTTACAATTGCCACCATGAAATTATACACTTTCCTGCACCTGGCCCCTAGAGGGGACCAAAGTTTCAAGAGGACAAGAGTTGGAAGTGAACTGAGGGTTTGGAAAGGGGCAAAAAGTATTAAGACATCGATACAAAAGTTATTAATGAAACTGCATATGTGCCAACGTGTGGAAAACAAAGTTCACTCTCCTGCTAAAATTTAAAAGTTTCATAAAGGACAATAGGAGTCAAAGACAATAAAGGAAAATTTAATGGTGAGGAGGGGCACCAGGTGCTTGGTATTCAGCCAAGGGCACACCTGCTATTGCAGAGACACCCTTTACATACCTTTCCTACGACATCAGCCTATTGCATATTCACAAACATTTATGCATATTCGAACTTTTCCCCAAACTAGCTTACCTGTTCCAGGAACTGCTTAGCATGGCTCCACCTCAGGTCCACCTTTTTAGAGCATGCCTATTCTTTAGCTGTGGTTTTAGTTAGTTTTTATTATCACTTCCAGCTGGAGCTTGGGTCCACAGTAGGTGCTGACAGCTGACATGTCAGCAGCAGGGGTCTCCATCATACATCCACTGGATGTTGTCCAACCAAGAAGACAGTTCAATTTTACCACCAGCATAACAGTTTCATCTATTTCACTACTATGTCTAAGTTCAGTTACTAACAGAAATAAAAACTATATCTTTATAGCAAAGCTTCTTTAACATTATATGTATAGCATCCATTTTAACATTTGTGAAAAGCCAATATTATGTGTATTTATAACACAATGCCCTCCTAAAACTTTTCTGGAAAAATGTCAGTGAAAGTTTCCTACAAAATCTTAGACTGCCTTACTTCTGCTGTTATCCCTTCAGTGACATCTGCCAACTCAGGCAGGTTTCAGATGAGATGGTGTCAGAGGCTGAAATATTATAGTTTATGTCTTAAACATTTTCATGAAGGACTTTTAAAATCGTATTACAAAAGCTGCAGAGCAGACTACCACATTCTGAATGGGGCTCTGAGAGGCCCTGGACCCACTCCTTGATGAAGATAAGATAAAATAAAGATGCAGAGCTGGGGACATTGACAAATCTGTAAGCCTAACACCTCCAAGGTGGAGGCCAGTGCCCCAGGGCTATCAGCTGCCAGGCACGCACAGACCCTGGCACCAAAGGGTG
>VZTN01007657.1:11549-33611 GCA_013400515.1 Erpornis zantholeuca
GACAGGGGATCCTCACCACCAGCAGAGCAGATGGAAGTGAGCAATGAGATGTGGTTGGGACCCCTGAACGGGTGATGTGCTCCCACCTAACCCCTCCACTCTCTCCCTGTCCCCACCCCTCATGTACACTTCTATCTCTATTTCTATCTTTCTTCCTTTCTTTTTCTTTCTTTTTCTTTCTTTCTCTTTCTTTCTTTCTTTCTTTCTTTCTTTCTTTCTTTCTTTCTTTCTTTCTTTCTTTCTTTCTTTCTTTCTTTCTTTCTTTCTTTCTTTCTTTTCTCTTTCCTTCTTATTGCCTCTTTACTAATAAATAAAATGCATCAATTTTTTGGCATCAACATTTAATCTCGTTTGGTTTTAATCTCGTTTTTTGGGAATATTTGGAACCTTCTAAATTCTTTTCGGTTGGTTTTCTTTGCTCTTCTGGGTTTTAAACCAGATTGTAACAGATGGTTATTGCCCCAGACAGACAGTGGTTCTTCAGTTAAGGTTTTTCTGTAGACCCTCATTGCTGCTTTATCATGAACTGCATCTTAAATATTAGGAATCTCATTAATAGTTCTGAGTCCTCTGAAGATAGCACAGCCCTGATAAGGGTTAATCAGAGAGTTTTCATCTACAGTGAGTGGTTAGTCTCTTGGGTCGTTTGAATTAGATCTTCATACAGATAGGACAGTGACCCAGTGACCCAGCGATCTAAGGGGCTGCTGCTCTTCCAGTTCTCTCCCTCCCCTTGTGCCAGAGCAAGCTGAATTACTTGACTTGATCACAGGAGCAATTTGATCTTTCTAGGAGGAATGATACGTCTTTTATAAATATGAAACCATTTCCTCTAAAATTAGGATGAACATGAAGAATGCAAAAAGCATAAGAAATACATAACCAATATGAGAAGTCCAGCAGCTATAGTTCCTTCTATGAAAAAAGGGAATTTTGGCTACTTTATTTGCTCTATTGAAGCAACCTTTCTCTTGCCTAGTGGTGCAGAGTGGTCTGTTGTTAGTGATGGAGATTTTACTGCTGATAACATTTGTGGAAGTAAAAATTTCTAGATAATTTATAATACAGGACCCATCATTAATTACAATCAATTAATTACAATTTTAACAAGGTGTTAAAAGAGGAGACAGGGATGTATCTTATATGTATGTCATTGGTAATGCATGGTGATAAAGGCAAATAAGCAAGAATTTTTATGAGCCAAGGACTAGGTCTTCAATTAATTTCTGTGAACAATGACACATTCACATTAAAATTATTTTTGGCCTACATTTCATTTTTTGTCCTTGGAAAAATATGTGATGCATCTGAAACATAATTTTAAAAAAGAAAAGGCCCTGAGTTACAAAGGATAAGTAGTCAAAAAATCTGTAAAGGTAACAGCTGTTTTTCAGACTGATCTTATTATTAGATATTGACTTTAGAAGTTATCTTAATGTATGGTAAGAGTTCACCTGGGAAGTGTGTGGGATAGGGTGTGGGATCCCACACCTTACAGGGTGTGGAATATACACATGGAGATGGCTAGGAAGAGATGATACTGAGATGGTTTCACTGGAGTGGAGGAGAAAGGTGGATAAATAACACAACAAGTGGAAAATCCAGTATGAATTCAACAACCTGCTCAAAACCCAGTCCACTGGCTGCCACTGCAATGCTGATAGCTGCGGTGGCCCATGGGAAAGTGGTTTGGTTCAATGTGTTTCTGGTCTTTTTGTGTTTCAAAAGTAGTTTCAAAGTTTAAGAGCTGAAAGTCTCAATGATTTGGTTTCAGATTCCTGAATCTAAGCACTCACTTCTGGCACAGTGGCTTTGCTGGATTTGTACGCTTGCAAATGCATAACACTTTGCATTCAGGTTTTCTGAAATACAAGCAGTTAGTTTTTGTGAAGCAGAAGAATGCCTGGGGCAAAGGACATGGACAAAGGAAAAGAGAAAAGAGGCCAGAAACCTTGTGAATGATAGATTGCTGCCACATGGCTCTGTGGAAAAAGAACTGCAAAGTAAAGAGATTGTCAAGAGTTAGTTGTCTCTAGGACTTTTCAGAGGAGGTTGTTTCTGAGGACTTAATATTTTGTTGAATGAACTTCTCCAGATCTGAAGTAGATCTGAACTGTCTGTTTTAAAAATGATCAGATGGACAGACTATAGTATCAATGCACATATCTGTTACTCTTAGGTGAGTTGAACACTCTACTCTCAGTAAGGGAAGATCATAGTTGCTTTTTCAGGTTGAATAAAGACTTTAGTATTTAATTTATTTATACAAATGGATATTGAGTAAAACAGTTCAACGGAAACAAAAGTCTGTCAGTTGAGTATTAAGCTGAGCTTTCTTTTGTTAGGTCTGAATTGATGATACTTATTGCATCTTTGTGCTAGTACACTATGGATATAATTGTAATATAATTGCATTTTACATCAACAGTTGGCACCCTTCTGAATATATTTTCATTTTTGGCAGATTTGTATTTTCCTGCTAAGAGTCAAGAAAATACTTTCCCAGTTAAAAGTTAACCAAAAAACAATGTCCATCAAAATAAAGAGGGACTTAGTATTGGTCACAAATAGTCAACAGAAATAGTTTCAGAACCTTCTGCATATTAGTGTACATAACAGCATGTTTTTCATCAGCTTTAATAGATTGTTCTTGTTTAAAATTCCACTGTTCAGTCAGATGATGCAAATGAAGAAATATGAAAAATGCCAAGGGAGTGATGCTGTAGTCTAGGTTATTTATTTTAGAGCCTCCCAGAACAATGAATTACTGTCTGATGGAGGTAATTTCTTGTTCTAGGTCCCGGGCTAACAGATTACTTGAATGGCACAACTTGATAGCTCTCCCTTTTCATGTTCTATGCTAACATGCTGTAATGACACTCATTGGCTCCTTGTGAATGCAAAATAAGTGAAATACACTGTTTTATTTATTGTACCAAATGAAGCAAAAAAAAAAAAAAGGCTGTTTTCATCTTCATGATGTGAAAGATGTTGAGGGCTCCTATACTTCTATATCATTGCAGATGTTAGCAGATTTGTGCCATGTAAATTGGGTATGTTAATGATGTTACAAAATGTTCTAATCAGTGTTTATTCTGTCATATTTTATTTATATTTGTTTTTCAAAATGTATGTGCATATGGTACAGGAACCTTGAAGAATCATAATAAGGCAGTTAGATTGAAATACAGGTTTTAAGTTAAGTACAGATATATGTGTTTTAATTAAAATGGTTTGTAAATATATATTATGGATACTCAGAGGAGTCCTCCTAATTAGTTTAACACAGTAGTATTTTAAATGTTTCTTCTTCAAAGATAACAAAAATCCCTTTCAGCATAAACTGGACAGTGTGCTTTCTGATAATCCAGGAAAAATACACTGATATTCTTTTAAAATATCTGAGAGGTAATATTTACAATTTTTTATTCGAAATTCTAAGCTGAGCTCTTGTAAAGTTTTCAGTATGGTTCAGGCTGTGAATATAAACTTTTATAGCTTATATTGCAAGGAATATGGATGATAACCATTAGGTTGCTTCCTGGGAGTTAAAAACTGTGTTTTCCATTGCTTTTTAGATTGTGACTAACCATAAAAATGTTTGCGGTTTTCTGGGGAGTTAAGTGGAAGTTAGGTTAGGCACAGTAGATCATAGAGAAGCTTAGGCCAAAGAAAGACAGGATTCTCCCCAGAGCACACACTTCCCTGTGTATCAGTGTCAATGCACACACATTGATATTTAATATAAAAGCACAGGGACAGTTGAGATCAAACTGGTAAAGAGTGAAAGGTAAAGAGTGAAAAGGATCAAAAGGTAAAGGGTGAAATGCTTTCAGGAATAGGTAGAGCTGGCTATTATGTGATGTCTTGATGTAAAATATCTAAATATCATTTTAGGCATCATTTAGTTTAGTCTACTACTCCTAGAAAGATAAGTATTTCATTTTGAATTCTGAATATCATTGCACAGCTATACCTCTGAATCTCTTCCCTAGGCATTGTATCACAGTAAGCCTAAGTGATACACAATTCATACACAGAACTTACTAGTAAGTTGTGTCATCCTAGAAGAGTTTTTGAAAAAGAAGCAATCACTAAAGTCTGCAGCATTGTTCAGCATTTTTGTACCTAGCTCTTACAAAGAAGTACAGAATATATTTTTTGTGATATTTGAAAGCCAAAAAGAAAGAATATATTTCTTCTTATTTAATAGGCAAGTATGCTACACATTACAGTTTGAAATCTACTGTTTTATGTGAAAGAAATGATTTGCAGTTTGCTGCCTCATATATGCAGTTGGAAGGTAGGAAGAGGGGTTTTTTGTTGGTTTTGAGTTTTGTGTGTTTATTTTCTATCTTTGTAATCTTTATAAAGAGCTTATTTTAAGCATTTTGTTAAAGACTATCTACATAACTGTCATCGATTAAGTCTGTTTTTTTAACTGTACAAGTTAATTTACTGAGTGTTAATGTATGGAAGTTGGTCAGGGCACTGAGTGATAACAGGATTTATGGTGCAAACCCTAGAGATGTGTTTATTTATAGAGTATATGTGTTAAGCCATGATACCACAAAAATCAGAGGAAGTCTACCTGTTCCCTTCATTGAAGTCAGAACTTTACCTCAGATCAAAGAGCAGTGCAGTCTGCCCAGTGTTGTGTCGTATTTGTCACTGTGAGACAGCTGAAGGTGTCATATTAAAATTAAATATATCAACAATGGTGTTTGAGGAGAAAAACTAATGGGGAGATGGATTTTCTGAAACCTAATTGCAGTCACAGAGACTAGACTAAAGCAAGAGCTGGCAGAACAGAACTAGCTATTTAAAAGCCTGTCTTTTATGAGAAAGTAATGTTTTTTCTTCTCCAAGTTTGATGTAATGGTTATAGCCATCTTTGGACCTCTTTTGAACTAACACTGCAGCCACTTCCTCAGCAGTTAACCTCTGAAGACCACGACCTTATAATATTTTAAGGGCAATATTTGTGCAAGGATTTTTGCACTTCCAGAACAATTTCTCCAGTGAATGAGAATGGTCTGTTTTCTCAGACCATTTGCATAATTTTGTTTCAAACAGAAGTATTTTTCTAATCGACTACTGAAGAATACTATACTATTTGGAATTTTTTGGCTCTCTTTATTTTTCATTTTTGCCAGTTTGGACTTCTTTTGTTACAATGAAAGACAGCTTTGGATGTTTCTAATTGACGGTTTTTATTATAAATATCGTTCCTCTTAACAGCAATGAAGGGAAAATGCAAATAAATACCTCTAATAAGCCTCTTTGGTTTTTTTTTTGTATACCAAACAGATTCTCATCTTGTATTATTTACTACTGTACTACTGCTCCACAGCTGTCTTTTGTATAACAGGAAATGAAAATCACACTTCATGTTGTGGGAGACTGGCTTTAAGAACACTTGAGAGAGAACATGAAAAGATTAAAAAATCCAGGCTAATGACATAAGAAGTGCATGATCTGAGTGCTTCCCCTAGAATTCCAGATAATTTTGTTTGATCATGTCAGCTTTTAACATGTGCTTGAGTATTTGATTTCCTAGGGAAGGATACCAAGATGTAGTGATTTCATTCATGGTTTTTGCAAAGTAAGGTTGGCTTTCCTTACTTTGACATGTAATTGCATCCATGTGCCCTGGCACCAACCCAAGCTGGTAGTAACCTGGACTTTTGGTAAGACCTGGACCTGTGATTTTTTGGCTGTTCTTCTGCTTGATAATAAGTGAATTTATAGGGATGTTGGTACAATACTTTCAAGTAAATAGACAAATACCAGGTTCCAATTCTCTAGTTTCATTTCCAGTTGTCACTGTTGTGTTTTTGATACATATTCAGCATATTTTAGTATGCCATTGGCCAACTCAGTCTTCCATGGCAACCAGAAATCAAAGCAGCAAAGAACTAAAGTCTGGAAAATTTGAAGTGGAGTCTTGTACATGAGGAAAAAACCCTGGGTGTTTATACTCCACAACTGTCAGTTCGAAAACCCTAAAACTTATTTTCTCATAATGAGACTGAATTTCCACATTAACAGTAGAGAGACTTCATTTTCTAATACATTTTGGATACATTTTTTTCTGTTTATCAACCCGGGGTTTCACTGCAAATTTTGATCTTGACCAAGATATCACAATTGCAAAGAGAGTGTAAGTGTTTAGAGAACAGCATTTTATTACTGCAGAGCACACAATTTGGGGAATTGATCATTTTTCTTCTCTCCCCCTTGAGGTTCAGCTTTTGGCAGGTCATCTTGCTGCATACAGAGACTGATTGATCTCTCACCACGTGAAAATGGCAGGTGCTTGTTAGGCCACCAGTGGGACTTCAGTCTGCAGTGATTCCTTTTTCTTCATACAGTATTGTTAATAGATGTCATCTTTTGGTCTCTTAATCTTTAACGGGAAAACAGAATTGAACCTGCATCCCATGTTTTAAATATGGTGCTTCAGTGCATGATTGCAGTTTGTGCACTGGAGTTTAAAGCAAATGAGTGCTTCCCAAGAGATAGGAGAGTTTACTGTTCAAATTATCTGTAGCCCACATCCTGCAGAAATAAAGCCTGGATAGACAAGACTTTATCTCAGCATATTACCTTCCCAATGACAAAATTAGAATGGATGCTAGGTTTTTAAAGAACTGTGAAGTCATGAATAAAGAACATGCTTCTTGACCAAAGAGAAATGAATCTTCGTTTAGGAGTTTTTGCAAAAATGTGTTTAAATCACAGATCTGTTCATGAAACAGAGGTTTATGATGCTAATATTTTTCACTTAGGTTGTTGGTGAATTAGCCTTGTACTTTCTCTGAATCACTCACTGAATTAATTTACCCTCTAATATTAGAAGCACTAATTATCAGTTAATTTGTTCTGTAGGTTATTAACTTAGAAAAGACCATCATGTTATTAAACAATGCTCTAAAAATCATTGTTTTAAATCATCAAGTGGGGAGACTCAAAAGTAATACTACATGAATGTTTTTAAAAGACAATGGTTAGAAAATTTAACTACACCCTTTAGGCAAACTTGTCTATCATCAATGCCATCACTGCCAATCATGGGATCTTATTATACCTTTGTTTGCTGGATGGGAAAATGCAAGATAAAAACCTGTATAGAACTTTACAGTCTGTGACTAAGTCCCTTTTTCCCCATTAATCTTTTCCTTTGATCAGGCAAGTTGGACTCTGAATTGCACAGAAGGTCCGTTTTCATTCCTTTAATTATTTTCTCTAATATCTTCCAAAATCTCTCCATTTTATAGGAGATCTTCTAGATGACAGTTTCAGCAGAACTGAACAGACTGTTCCAAAATTAGCAGTGTCTTGGACTCCAGTGCACTATTGACTCAGTAGTGAAGATCTTCCCTTTATATGCATTTTAGATGAGTCTCTTACAAGAAAGTTATATTCAGCCCAGTTCCAGTTCCACAGCACTTTGCAGAGATTTTGTACCCCAAAATCTAGCTCTATCGATGCTATTCATTCTTTATTCCTATAATCTTATTTTGGCCATACTAATTTTCTTTTTTTTTTCCCTGCTGTTACTATTCACAGTTTATCAGCCAATCACAATCATTCTGTAGCAGGGATCAGACCTGCTCATTTACCTGGCTGCACTCTTTGTGTTACTGTATATCTTACCAGAGATGATGGCCTGGGCTTGCGTTGCAAGTTACCTACATAGATTTTTAAAAATCATGGGGCCAAGGAGTGACCTATTTGCAAGAGTTAGAGGTTTCTAAAAGCACAGTTAATGAAACTCCTCCATTTATATTTGCAATTTTTTAGGCAGCCAGCTAGATAGATTTAATAAGTTTCTTTTTTTGGGTTTTTTCTTAACCTTTATTACTTTTTAAAATCTACTTGTCTTTCAAATAAGCCCAATCTCCAAACTGAAGGTCATCAGCATTTTGATTGGATTGGGAATTCCTTTGCGTGCATGGAAGAAATGTAAATGCTATGAAACAAAAGTTCATGTGCAGTGTATATTTCTTTATGATCTTCTGATTTAACAGTCAGCTGCGTAGGAACACAGTTACATTAAAAATATAATGTCTTCTACTTTTTAGAAGCTGGCAGGAGAAACTTCTTCCTTTGTAAAATTAAAACTCATAGTATGACTTTTAGTAATTAAGAATGTGAGAGAATGATTATGATTGGGTCCAGGCTGTTTGTATTTTCTCCATGAGGTTTTTAGATATCATTGATTTGTATAAAAGCTTCATATTACAAGTAAGAAGAGTCTAGTTCCTTTTAAAGATTTTAAGTTTAGATTTTCTTATTTTTGATATAAAGATCTCTACATTAAAATTGATAAAGTAGTAAAGATGGGGAATCGCTGTTCTCATGGCTTCAGCATAATTTTACAACTTATTACACACTGGGTTTTTTTGGTGGAAAAGAATAGAAAAATTCAGAGCATTAGTCCACGAGAGATATTTTCTACATTCTTTGTGTTGCAGTAGCAGTAGGGAAAAACCTGTGCAAAATTCTTGAGGACTGCTTGGGGAATCTTGGCATTCCTATGCCTGTCTGTCCTGATTTTATTATAAGAAAGTCTATATCTTTAGATGGCTACCCATGACTGTGAGAAAGGCAATAAAAGATATAAGTTAATCTACCAAATCAAAAGTAAGACTGTGTGAAATATTCAACTTGCAGTTAAGATATAAGGAAATGAAAGACCTCCTCAATGGGGCTCAACATTTCATGGGACCAGTCCCACTTGCATGAGGGGGAATGAACAGGAGGAAATATTTCTCTTACCTTACAAAAAGCATTTGCCATCCAATTATGACATTTGAGAGGGCTGCCTGTCTATGTAGACTTTCAGATTTATGGCAATGAAGGTGAGAGTCACAAACATTGCTACTGTTATTCCTATCTACTTATGTGCACAGAACTGCCCTATGGAATCTCTACACAAGGTCGCTCATGAAACTGAAATTCATCATTCTTGTCCATGACCCAAAATATCAAAAATAACAACCACTCCTGCCATCAGTTAAATCCAAAGTACTTTCAGAGTGAGTAACATTTTGAATGTTACTACAGATTCGTAAACAATTGGTACTGAAGAGAAACGTGGATATACAAAAGCATGTAGAATGAATGATATTCTTCAAAGAGACAGAAAACTCAGACCTTGGCACACATAATTACGAATCCTACTAAGCCAAATGTAAGATCTTGTCTTGTTTTAATTCATGCTAGTGCTCGTGAGAATTGGCCTGAATGAGGGCTAAATAAAATTGAAGTAATCTCTTAGGAATTTGTTCCTTATTTCATCTACTAAATCAAATGAATGAGACTGGATTTTCTTTCTTATGATTTGTGTAATTTTTCAGGTACCCGAGCTCCAGAGTTGTGCTGCTAGTGGGATTTCTAGTGTGTGCCAGTTTTGTGACTCCAAGTATCTTAAGTTCCTAGAACAGCAGTTACATTAAAAAAAGGGTAGAATGAGCTCTGTTCAGGCTAATTTAGAGACACTTTTCTTGAATTCTTGAAAATTTTCTGTCTTAGCTTGACTATTTCTCTTTCATTGCATTTCAAATACAAACATAGTCTTGACAAAGTAAAAGAAATACCATTATTTTGAATTAATAACACATAATTTGAGTAATAGGCAACTGTTTTCATACCAGAGAGGCTGCTACAGCAATAAGAAAACCCCCCTATTTTAAAACCCAAAATTTAAAAATTGGCTTTTAAAGGATATTTTGTATTCCTTGGACTAAAAAAGATTATATGATTATATGAATTATATTCTTTATTTAGATAAAATACATGTTTTGAGTATTTCAAGTGTTAAGAAAAACACAGAGATTTTAACTTCTAGGATGAAAATCTCACCTGAATGTGATTGATCAAGCTGACATCCATCCATGCTTCAATTTGGGATAACACAGGAGTAGAGAACTTTGTCACTACATTCCCAAAGGCTATATATGGTAATTGACAACATTAGTATCAATTCTCCACAAAAGTGTGTTTCTGACAATCATTTTAAATGCATAAATGGTAAATAATTTAAATGTATTACAGCATACATAACTCTTCATTCATCAGCAGCCTTTTTCAATACAAGCTCTTTTATTTCATGGTAGACAAGGCAATGCCCATGAGGTGCTTAGCTCAGTAAATAAAGAGGGATGATCTTCTACAGGAAAGTAAATCTTGCTTTAAGGTATAATCAGTACTGTATTGTTAGTGCAAATCCAGCTTATGTGCAACAATATAGGAATCTAGTCAGCTCACTGCTACCTTCAAATTTAAGGCCTTTTTCAGTGACAAGAGGCACACACTTAATAATTTTATCCTCCTAATCTTTTGAGTCTACCTCAGAAATGCCAGGTATATTTCTATTTTAACAAATGGACAAGATGGGCAGTAAATGTGCTCAGCATGCTGCACTGTATGCAGTGCCATTAGGACACAGCTGCATGGCAGAACACACATACTCTTTGCAGTACTGGGAGTTTATTTTGATTTCACCTGAGGCAGTACAATTGTATTCTGGAAAAATTAGAATGTAAAGTCATTTGATTTTCATCCCCTTTGAGCAATGTATAGTCGGGAACTGTTAGTGGTGTTCATTTTAAAGCTGAACAGTGGTATTAAGTACTTAATGTCAAACACTGGGATTGATCTCACAAAGCAGAAACAAAAAGATGTGATTCCAAACTAATATCTGACATTAAGAGAACCAACAAAATATTTTAAAAGTTGAAATTACCTTTGAAATTTAATGGAATTTATTGTTTGAACCTTAAATCACAATAAAATGTTTCATTCTGCCTTGCCTACTTGTACTGATTGTGTGCTTATTATGAACAGAAGTCACCCTTAAGAGATCAAGACTTGCCAACACTTCCAAATACAGCAGCATACCGTAATTGCTTTTCTATTCTATGCATAGGATTGGGCTTTAACTGCTGGCAAATTCAGATTTTTAATGGTCCCTCCTCTAAGTAGCAGCCTTTCAATTATATGCACTACCAAAAAGCTGCTGATATCCTGTTCTAGCAACCTAGGTATAAAAGAGCATTTTGAAGTGCCACATGAAATAAGAGAGTAGTGAATAATAAGCTAGAAAATATGCTTAAGGAATCACTTTGCTATTGTTGCCATGTACAAATTATACAGGAAGAGCTGAGGGCTGGCATCTGTTTTTCAGCTTACTTCTGTGCACTGCTAGCTTAGTATTGTTGTTTGCCTACAGCTATTTTTTTGCACTTATTAAGAATCAGTCAATCATACAGCTCCTAAAAAAAGAAAATCATTTGGTGACTGAATTTACTGAGATGACTCTCCAAAAGTACAAATTATAGTTTTCATAAGCAAGGTGAAAGAAATTGAACTTCCTACATTTCTTCTAACATGTATTAATTTTTTTTTAATCTAACTATATACCATTAATAATGCTTTGTAACTTCACAGATTGACTCATGAGAAAGAGGTTTGATGTTAGATAATCAACTACATTTCTTGTTTGAAATTGCCTAGAATTATATCTTGGTTTACTTTATCAGTATTTATCCAGGAATATCTTCTTTGAGATACAGACTGATGTAAATTACTTCCAAGAAATCTATCCTGTGTCCAGCAGATTTTTGCTTTTTCATTGGTTCTTCCTGAACAGAGCAGACTCGACAGGTTAGAAGGTGCCATACATTTTCAGTACTTTTAATTTTGAAAATACTTTTAAGAACATTACTACCTACTGTTCAGTCATGGAATTTCAGGCTTTTTCTGGTGAGATGGGTGAGCCATATGGTTATCCACATGGCATGCAAGGTTATAACCAACTCTGATTTTCTTTCAATTCTGTAAACTGCAAAGTGAACAAACCTCACGTGTAAAATGTATATACCAAAATTATACTGCCTCACTACTGATTCTCAAAAAATATCTCTTTACATTGAACCTAAGTCAAGCCCAAAGACCTCTATGTGGGAAAGCCAATAGAAGTAGATTCTATTTTAAATTCTCAGTTCTGCTGGCTTGCAGTATAATTCAAGTTCCACACTTTCCTGGACTTCAACAACACAGTTTATCTGCTCAGTCCTATCTTCCTAGAGTGATGGAGAAATCTCCTCCAGAGCTGATATATCAGGAAAAAGTGATACTATGATTTGGAGAGCTCTTTCAGCTGCCGTTCAATGTGACAGTTTCTTTCTAAACACTCTGGGTTTTGTTTTCAAATGTGAATCGGGAAGAAGTGCAACCCTGAAATCAGCATGGTTAAATTGCCTAATTAAATATGATAAGAGGGTTTACTTTTCAGTTGTTGACTAGACTCCTGTAGAGTGATAGAAGCACGGTTTAATTGCACATTAAGCAAGTTTTGGATGAAAAAAACAGACAAGGAATTGGACTCACTGATGTGTAGATATCAAGAATCCCATTTAAATTCTACGGAGGGAAGCCGACCCTAACAGTGAGTGATTTCTCTCATCCTTAATGTATCTAGTGTATATAGGTAAATTAATAGATTCCTGTAAGATTTTGTCTACAGAGGGAGCCTGAGTGGGACTATCTGAGGATAGTATCTATATGGTATAGATAATGTGAAGTCTACCTTTAGGGAAAATATAACGAAATACATCACGTAGAAGGCATCCATAGTCCTTCCAAAATATCTTAGATGGAAAGAGGTGCAGTGCAGGCACATTTAGTCTACAGTTCAGAGTCTGTATAGGCAAAACAATGCAAGGGATGAATCTGACATTCCTGAATGACACGTCCACAGAAGTGACAGAGTTAGTAGAGAATAGCATGACTGCTGTGCAGTTCCTGCACTTTTTTTTTTATTAGTAAGAAATCTAATAAAAATAAACCTGGAAAGATTTGGTTTTAATTAGATCAATATCCAGGTCTTAGAAAGTTTAACTGCTTTTCACTGTCTAACTATTCTAATGCCGATGAGCACAAGGATGAAATAACTGGTCCTACTTTATGAAGAATCAGAGAAAAAATGTCAATAACTTCAATGAAAAACAAAGCATCCTGCAATTTCTCACTTATTACATGTTTTCAAATAAATGGAAACATTTTTCTTGTCATCATGATTAAAACAGAACATGATTCTTTGGCCTTCACTAATGAATAACTGTTCTGAAAGTAAAGCAAACTTTCTGCTTTTCTGCTAGAGTTACAAAGCGGAATTTGGTTTAAGAGTAGTACTGTCAGGAAAAAAAATACTATTATTTAATGTAGACTTTCCTATGAATTATTTTATTGTCATTTCTTATGGACTTAACCAAATCATGCTTTTATTTAAACTGAAGGTCATGAGGGAACCTTTTATGATGCAAAAGAATATTGTTCTGTGCAGAAAATAAAGACTGAATATCCAGAACAATTTTTTTTTCTACCCCTGGGATGATAATTTCAAATGTTCTTTTCAAGAATAATAGCTAAAAACACTTCATACAGAAGTATGGATTTTACATTGGAGTTTTCCTTTTAAATGATGACTTATTAAGAGGAAATCTGATGGAAAGCTACATTATAATCATGTTGATATAGATAAACTCTATACATGATCATGGCAGACACAAATTGCAAGGTTAAAAGTGAAAGTTAGTCAAGTCTTCCTGCTCACATTCTTAAAATTTTTGCGTTTTTTGGTGACAGCTTTGGTTTAGAGCAGGAAAACACACAGCAGACAAATGGTTCAGAGGTACAATGCTGAAAAAAAGCTGCACTAATCAGGGGAAAAGACAGCCTTTATAGAAAGCTGTAGGTTTCCAGATACAAGTCAAAGGTGCTTCGTTATTGAGGCTGCAATATCTAGTTCAAAGAGGAAGGGTGTCAAGAAAAGAATTGTTATTTCGAAGTAACAGCATCATCCACTGCCCAGGGCACTGTGACTCACTGTGAGTGTGGCTGCAAGGAGAGCAGCAGCCTCAGGATGCAGCCATGCAACCACCCCTTGTGCCACAGAACAGCTGTGATCAGCAGTACAAGTGCAATCCCTAATATGACTCTAGATTGGGCCAACCAAGCCCTTTTGGTCCGAGCAAAATAACATACTGGCCTGTGCTCTCTCATCAAAGGGCTGTAGCCATAGTAGATGTCAACAGTCTTTCTCTGTGGCACCAAATTATGTTCCTATGACATAAAAAAATAAAAAGCTAACAAAATGCACTGAAATGATTAGTCCTGCTCAGGTGAAACAATGAATGGGAAGCATTTACGTGATTGCTTGATTACAGACTTGTAAGGAAAACCAGTGAAGAAAGCAAGAATATATGACAGGGGGGGATAATTCAGTGAAAATGTTATTGGTAGTTTTTAAAAAAACCTTGCAGTGTCTTGAAACCAAGGAGGAAGTTCAGGAGCTATTGGAAACACCTGTATAAACCAGGTCTTATGGGCCTAGGCTTTTTAACTTGGAATATAAACCAGGCATTTTGTGTTTGCTTTTGTTTTGAGTATTTGTTTTGGTTTTTATTCAGCTTTGAGGTGGGGATTTTTGTTTGTGTTTAGTTTTTCAAATGAGAATGGAGGATATGCTTTTCCAGGAATAAAGTTGAATATCCAGTAAGATCCTCAAACACTGTCCTTTTCTTCCAGTTATGTTTGCTGGGTTTATTTTTTCTTCTTAGAGATTTACATTTTTAAGTGTAAAGTTCTTTTTGAAGTTGCTTCACAAAAATATATATGGCCTCACAGAAATTCTGTAATATGTTGTGACATATATTACATCATCTCCTTTGTCCTTCAGTAATATTCTACCAAGGACAGTAAAAATACAAAACCAAGTGCACAGCCCTTCTGCATCACTGCAATAATTAAGCCCAGCAAAGTGGCTGCTAAGAATGCCTTACTTATGCCAGGGGCCAGTTTGCTTCCCAGCAGCCTTAAAAAATTAAGAGGAGAAGGTGACAAAAAGGTGGAGAAAAGCATGCATGACTTCCAATGATGGCTCTATCTCAGCAGTCTGCTTTTGGCATTCTATGGTCTATATTGCACCAGCTGACCTCTCTTCAAAAGGAGTCACAGCTCTGGAGAGGGTGCCAGAGGGTGAACTCTGTCATTTCTTGAAAGGGTTATTGAAGGCCACTCACTGAGTAGATGGAAAAATGAATGAGAATTTCAGAACCTGGCTTAATGGAATGATTTGTATCACAATTACTCTTAAGACAATATTTTGGGGACAAAAAAGATCCAGAAAGAGTCTAGCATGATAAGATTCCATCATAAAATTATACTTTGGAATAGAACTTCTTTTCATGAGTAGTAGGATTTCTGATTTTAGCCATAAGTGGTTACAGAACCTGTGGGGTGCAAGAATAGTTATTTTTTCCTTTTTCCTTTGCATATAAATTTCCACTTAGCTGTGTTGTTCCTTTAACTTTAACTAACATAGCTCTATCTTTATTCTTCAATTCTTTTTTTTAAAGACCCCAGACAGTTTTTAAAAATAATCTATACTTTAATTCCAAGTGAGTTTCATGTTATGATTTTAGTGTATGAACTGTCATTGGACTTTAAACTGCCATTGGCAATACAAATGTTATTCAATGACTAGTGCAAATTATAAAAACAATCATTTTTTTCTGCATTTGCTTTAGAATAAAATCTAAATTTACTGACTTTCATACTTTTCTCTCTTTGCTGAAAGCTACCATGAGATGAACTCTTAAAACTGATTAAAATATCATGGAAAAAGTAGTTCATATTAAGGAAACCTTAAAATCAAGCCAAATATATATAGTGCATGTGAAAAAATCAAGGTATATTAAAGGTACTGAATTTGACTGGATGTAAGAATAGTGAATATTTATCACATGAGATTTATAAAATATTACAGAAATAGCTTTAAATTATTGCAACTAAAAAAAACCCTCTTGATACAGTGGATAAGGTGACTAAAGACTAAAATTAGGCAGCGAATGAAAGACATGCCTCAGATAGGGGGAAAGTTGCTATTGGAGGAGCACTTGCATTTTGGACACCAGGGATCAAAGAGGAACTGAGCACCATCACAACCATATTTAGTATACATATTTTCCTGAGATGAAGAAAGCATAAGGCATTAAGAATGAATTTTTGTGAAGCAGGCAAACATATTCAGCATAAAGAAACCTTCAAATACTCTCCAGTCTATGATTGGCCACACATGTGGAGAGATGTGTCCCCTTCTCCCAGACATTACTTGGTGCAATAGATGGATAAACTGCCCTTTGAAGCAACTATGCCATTCCAATTCATTGGGATGACTTAAAAAACTGGAATAATTGACTTCTTGATGGCTATAATGATTGGAAGTATTAATTTTGTGAAGTGTGACAAAGGAAAATATGGAGTTTTGCAGCCAAAGTAAAATAGCCCCATACATCAGTACAGGCTGAGGACTGACTGGCTGGAAAACTGCTTTTCAGAATAAGGGAGTCTTCATGGGCTTGGGCAAAAAATTGTTCCTGAGCCAGCTGAGCTCTCTTGTATTGAGGACCAACAGCCTTCTGGGTTGCATTAGACAGAGCATCACCAGCAGGTCAGAAGGAGTTGCCTTCATCTCTGATGAGCACTGGAAAGACACACCAGGAGTGCTATATCCAGGGCTGGTCTCCCCAGTATGAAAGAGACATGGACTTACTTGGGCAAGTCCAGCAAAGGACCAAAAAGAGTGTTAAGGGCTTGCAGCATCTCTCCTATTTATGTGAGAAAGCTCAGGTGAGTCTTATCCATTTGTGTACATACTTGATGGGAGGGTTATTAAAAAGACAAACCCTTATTCTCCTCAGTGGTGCCCAGTGAAAGGAGCAGAAACAATTCACACAAATTTAAATACTGGAAATTTCACTTATACATAAGATTTTTTAATTTTTTTTTTACTTTGAGAGTGGTCAGACACAGTGGAACTGTGGAGTGTCTGTCCTTTGAGATATTCACAACCTAACTGAACACAGCTCTGGAAAATCTGCTTTAGCTATTGAGTGTAGGTGTTAAATTAAAGGATTTCCAGATGTCTACACCAAGCTCAACCATTATGTCATCCTGAGATTTTGTGATTCCTTGATGAAGTCTAGGGGAAAGTGGAGGAGGACAAGCATAGAGGTACATTTTTTAACTTGCATTGGTCATTTGGGTTTGTGAGTGATGATTTCTCTGACAACAGACATCAAAAATGTATATATACAAGCCTCAGCCATCCACTCGAGCTTCTACCTGTAAATTAAACTAAGAAATGAGCACTTAGCAATGTGCTGACCTATCTCAGATGCTTATCTGAAAGTAAGATTGATTGCTGTCTGGAGCAGGGTTTCTTTTCCCTCCAGTGACTGCAATGCAAGCTCAGTGTCCAGTTTGCTCCAAAGCATTTAAAAGTCAGGTAGCAGGAAAAATATTGTCAAGAAAAAATGTTCAAATACTCAATTTTACATCTACTGTAAGACTTTTTTCATACTAAAAGATACCTAAGTATAGATACTATACTAATAGATACTAATAGGTACCTTATTCCAGCATGTAGAGTATTTAAAAAGAATAAAAGTAAAACATTTGAACAACTGAAAGACATTGGTATTTAATGGTTAAAATTCAGACTGTTGATCTGGAAACTGTTCCTTGAAGTTTATGTAAAGCCAGAATGCACATCCTCCTAATTTAATCAGACATTAAATGCTGGAATCATTCTGAGCATACCCTAAAAACTGGAGGTGTATTCATTATGCAGATGCAAACATCTGTATTTGTGTGTAAATCCAGGGTCTGAATATTTGAACGTGACAACTGCATGCACTGTGTTACGCTAGAGGGAACAAGAGACAAAGAGGAGTCATGCAACAGTGGAATTCCCTCAAGGAATACTCTCTGATTCATCTGTCACATACTGAAGCCTTTTCAGAGGGTGCCAGACCTCTGGAGAGGGGATGCTGGAGGAGGAGTTCAGCCACAGTTTGAAATGGTTCAGAGCTTGTTTGTCGCTGCTCAGCTCAATTCTGCTAACCTCGACTGCCCTCCCCAGTATTCCTGTGGCTCTCACCTGCAAGAGTAGATTTTTCTGTCATCTGGCCACTCATGTGTCAGCTACAGCCTGAAGAGTATTTAATATTTTCTTTATGCTGAACATGCCTGATTAAATGAATCATCAGCATAATCCCTCTGAATTCAATTTCATTTGTGTTTAGCCTATTCTACACTGTAGTCATCAATGTAGACATCTAAAAACACCTAAACAAGAGCACAGGAGGATTTTTGAAAGATTCAGATATCATCCCCATTTTTTGCTCTTTAGAGCAATTAGTTCCCTAAGAGAACTAATTTTAAAAACCACATCCAGCAACAGTGTTGTTCTGACAATCAAAGTTGATCTGCAAGCAGAGTAAATAGGAAATTGGTGATAATGTTGAACACCATTAGAAATAATAACATAGAGAAAAAAATCCAAATTGCAATGTGTTTTCCAAATGGAAAACAACCTGTATTTGAAACGATTCAGCTACTGATTGTAAGCAAAAGAGAGAAAAACCCTTTGAAAATGTAACTGAGACAGTCAATAGTTATGTTTCATTCTACCAAGAACAAATAACTTAAAGACATGCAAGAATTACATAAGTTTTATTGCAGTTTGTTCCTGCTTTCAATTACAATGAAGTGAGTGCTCTTATTTTAGTTTAACCAGTCTAAAACAGCAAGCTCAAGCCAACAGAAGGGGCTCTGTTTCTCAGCCATTATTTTTAGTTGCACTTTAGTTTTTTTGTAAAACAGTTTTTCAAATCATTGCTGTGATTGTTACTAGCTTTTCAGTTAATGCACGTCTATGCATATATATATCCGTATAGGGTGATACATGTGTATAAAACATATATATTTGTTATATGTGTCATGAAGCTGTTTGGGTGGGGCTTTTTGGTTATATGTGCCAGAAGCAGATATTAGTGGGGAAAGGAGAAGGAGAGATATGGAATAGGGGAAGGCTTTTGCTTCAAAACCTCACACATTATCAATTGCTGTAACTTACGTGATCTGCCTAGACTAAAGTCTAGCTAGTATATATATATAATTGCAAAAGTAAAAGAATAAAAGATCATTTTATTGCAGATTTTTGTAGTAGCTTGTCAGCTAAAATCCTGACCTTCATTTAAGAAAGACAGTAAAAGATGGGTTAATACAAATTTTATTCCATTTACAAAAATTGCATTATAAGCAATAGCAGGAAACATTGTCATTCCCCTCCCCCTGCTCCTCTGTCTTGGGCAAGACCTATTTTTGAGCTGTTCTCATTCAGAGAACGAGTTGCTCCTTTTGGCTTTTTTCCCGGACTACTGCATACTTGGTGGTGTGTGAGGCATTGCCTCCTGGGGAAAACGGAGGAGGGGGACTGAATCACAGCACTTAATTCTTAATGATTGTTCTGTGTGGTCAAGAGGACATAGAGCAGGCAATGCTCTTTATTCTTTACTTACTGTTATAGCTATTGGCAGCCAGCCCTTTTAATTTAGTTATCAATACTCAATGCCCTTAATCTTTTACTTTAAAGCCAGTCCAAAATAAGTACTAGCCAAGGAGCATCTCCTAAACAGAAATATTGGTGGATATGATTTAAGGCAGCACTGCTAAGGGCTTACTAGTGTGAATTCTGAGTAAGAGTTACTTCGTATTCTCTTGACAAATCTTGTTTCTTTATCAGGATAGTTGCTTTTCTGATAAAATATCTGACAACTAATAGTGTGTAGAAAAATTCATAGGTGTTGCTAAAAGATGAGCTTTTCAGATTTTTCCATCTATCTCCCTGTTGATATAGGACACTATTCTAAAATACATTTTCTATTACTAAATTGAGTTTGGTTTTCAGTATCCTGTAAAGAGGGATTTCTACATCTCAGAGGTTACTGAATAACTAAAAAAGTATCACTGACTGTGAAATTTCTCTTCATATTTCTTGTCTTTGTTTTCTGATTACACCCCAGAGTACTGCATACTATAACCCCCTTTTTTTTCTAAGGGGTTGTACAATTGCAAGCTGATACTATTCTTCCTTTCAATCACTTGTCCATGATTTCCTGAGTTCTCTGGAATATTTAAGTGATTTAATAAATAAACATTTAAGTATTTATTCCTCATTTTTTTAGTTCTCTGAAGAATTCTTTCCATTTGCTGATCTAAGAATGTATTGAGTGAAGTATTCTAAATAAAGTGGCTTCATATGACAATAATCCTCTTTATTTTCAGTGATTTTCTACTGCTAGATTGTAAAAGTTAGTGCTGTGGGAGTTCACTTGTTTAATAATGAATCCAAGTCTTGGTTTGTTTGTAGAACTTGTACACTGCAGAAGAATGTTTGACCAACCACTTCATATGTATGCATAGAAGAAAGTAGATGCACATTATGTAATTCTTTGTTCTGATTTTATCCTGGTCCTCTGGAGGGGCTCAGGATCAGCTCAGTTCATCTGCTGAAGATGTCCATTTTGGAGGGGGTTAAATAGCTCTTTGGATACATTGATCAAATATCTTTGCTTCAGTTGTCCGTGCACAGGTGTCCAATTTATGAGCCATGTCTCAGGTATTCCTGCCTACTCTCCAGCCTCTTCTTCAGAAGAGTTTCCCTGAAGTCCTCTGTGATATCTACCAGTCCCATGTGGTTTTCTCAGGTACTCTAAAGAGGCATTTTAAATCAGAAGGTATTTTAAATGGGAAGGCAATACTGTGTTTAGACAGCTGACTGGAATGACAGTGTTTTCCTGACTAGACTGAGGTCTTGAATATCTAAATCAGACGTAGATTCATAAATTTGGGGTCTCGAACATGTGAGGTAAATCTCATTCGCCTCAGTTTCTAAATCTGAATGAGAAGAATCTCATCTCCAGATGAGGTGATATTTTGCTTTCTGAACTCAAATATCCAGTAGGTATTAAGCAGAACAAGGGATGTTTAGAAGAGAAGGGTTACTTACTTACCTCACTTACTATTTGTTGCCTTGTTTTCCATTATCAAAATTTGCAATTAAGTAGTGTTTTTCTACATTGCATTATAGGTAGTATGCACAGGTAGTATGTTTCGTTCTCTTGCTTGCTTACTTTGTAAAAACCTACTCTCTAGATCAGGTCAAACATGACTACTCTGCCAGTTTAATAGTATAATCTGTCATAAATTGGGATGTAATTACTCTCACATTGTTCCCCCTTTGTTCTTGTCAAAGTCATGTCTTCACATTGAGTGGGTTTCTCTAATAGATTAAAGCCATGCTTTTTACATCAATTCCAATAGCAGTATTGCAAGTTATTTTTCTCTAACTTCTACCAGTATATTTATTTATTTGCCCATTTCTTTTCTGACAACCAACTTCTTTTTCCCATAGTGAGTATCAGTTTGGAGCCATAAAGACCTTTATAGCAGCTTCACTCAACATTTGCTATAATCAGAAAAGCAGTATTCACCACACCAAAGGGTAATTTAGGGATTCTCATTAAAATTTTTGTTTTTCTTTAAAAGCTCAATAACATATCTTAGCATTCCTCCTGGACTGACTTCAAACTGAAGAAGAAAACACCAAGTTTGGTATTAGATCACCTGTGAAAAGTTATCTCCAAACCACAAAGATTAGGGGAAAATTCAGTGAATGCCTGGCGCTACAGAACCTAATTGTTCTCTCATGAGAACATTTTCTAATTTCCATGGTTCAGTTGAATTTTCAGCGTATCTTGTCGGGTTTTTTTGCCTTCGAATCCAGGCCATTAACAGTGACTCCAGCATCTTTGGGAGTACTTTAGCTATGAATTGAATCTTATGCCCTGTTTCACACACTTCTGCACTCCCACAGTGTAGCTAGTCTGTCCCAGCTGATTAACCAATGATGGAGGATGGAGTTCAAGGAATGTATTTAAAAACTAGTGTAAAATGTCATTTAAACACATGCTTCCCATTGTATTCTTCAATTCACTTACAATATGTCTTTAACATATTTAAACAGCATAAGGATGTATCAGACAGCTAGCTGGATCATGGGATAAAGAAAATACTGGTATTTGTAGACAGATATAAAGATTAACAACTCATTTGTGCTGCAGTTTGTGTTCACTGATTCTTTTC
>VZTN01007658.1:6372-20499 GCA_013400515.1 Erpornis zantholeuca
CCCAGGCTGCCCTTAAAGAGACAGAACATCATTTGTCAGCTGCAAAGACAGATTTATAAGTTGAGGGCCCCCTCTGTTCCTTTAAGGCTGCAAAACAGATGGGAAGTGAATGGACAGTCAAAGGGTCAAGAAAACACATGGGAGGTGCTGCTTGTATGCTGTATGTATGTTCCCAGCAAAAGAAAGAGGTCAAGATTGTAACTGCATGGCTGGGTGCTGGAAAGGCCTTTTCTTTAAGCTGTTACAAAGACAAACGCTGTTCTTCATCCTGCTGTCAAACTGCTATAAATATTGTTTGTCAAGAGAGTTTCAGCAGCTAAAAGTTTTTTTTAAAAAAGGCTGAGCAGGAGGATGAATCATGTGAATGATTCTTAAACAATTAGCTCATTAGTGTAATAAAAGCACTGCAGAATCCTGAAAAGTTTAAATTGAATTTCTAATAGTTCATATAGTAAATCCATGAATCATTAAGAATATACAGCCTTTAAAATGCAAGCTTGCAGAACGTAGTTACCAGCAGTTAGACTGAAGGAAGATGCCACCTGATGCTACATTGCAGTAGCTGTCCTTTAATGTTATGTTTCTTATATGTGTTGCAATCTATTATGAGATGAATTTGCATCTGGTTTGATCTCCTTTTGCATGATCATAACAGGAGAAAACATCAAGGAGGCTGTTTCCTATGAAGATATAGTTTTGTTTTCCTTGTTGCAGGCAAATCTACCTCTAAAACAGGAACAGATCGCCTCCAAATTGTATATTTAGCCTGATGTAGAAACATAATAAAATTAAGAAGTCATTTTAGACAAAAAAACCCCCAAGTCACAGCTGCCATCACTGAAATTACTTTGTTGCAAATATTACTATCAAATTAATTATTAAACCCTTCATAGCACACCTGAGCAAAGCTGTCAGCTGCCTGTATGAAACAATATTACCTTTATTTCACACTAAAGATAATCAGGCAGCAGCAGAATACAGCTTGTCTGAAAACACTTCAGTTATTTTTGCAAGCTACTGAGAACTGTAACAATATTTTAGCATTCCAAACAACGATTAGCCCCAGAAATGGGAATTGTGAATTCTGCTGTTGAAATAGTATATTACTAATCAGTGCCTCGATCTGTAGCTGCTCCAGATTCACTGGTGAGAGCTCTCAGTTTAACAAAACAGTTTTGGCCACACTTTTGCCCCCTCCTCAGTGGAACAGAACAGAAGCTGGCTGAGATTCCTGCAGCAGTCTCTGGGGCTGCTCAGGCTGGTAACCATGAAATCCTTCTGTCTCTGGCAGAGCATTTCAGAACTGAGCTATGGGGCTGAAGCAAAATGGACAGTTATGTAGACTACTGGCTTTATACAACAGACATTTCCATGAGCTATTACACATCAGTCCTGCTCGTCTACAGAAAGGAAACTAAATATTACCAAACTGTGATGTGAGGTCACAAACTATTTCTACACTTTTACTGAGGTTAGCCTAATGTACCAGTGATCACTATGCTGTATTAAGTTGCAAGTTTATGAGAGTCACAAGGTCTGCAGTATCAACGTAGGACTTGGGCATCTTTCAGTCTTCTGTCTCCATCTCAGGTTTTTTAATTAAAACTGCTCTAATAACTCAGTCTTTCAACTGTGAACTGTGTTCAACTGAACTCAGCTGTGTTGCTTACTGGACAGCTGGAAGGAACTTAGAAGCAGAATGACGAGGCAACCTTATAAAACAATCTCATACCTTGAATCAGACTTATGGATAGAGGAAGATTGAACTTCCAAACCAAAACTGTTAAACTAGAATGAATCAGAATGTGGTGATGCTCATTATTTCATGTAGAAATAGTGAAAAGCATAGAGGCAAACCAGAAATACTATCCAATGATTCAACCAGTGATGTAACAAAAGATTAACTTTTTCTTATGCAGAAAGAACATACATAGCTATGAAGATAAACTGCTTATGTAAAGGCTACTGTAACCTTCAGGCTGCAAAACTGTAAAAAGACTTTAACATAAAAAATAATTTATATATGTTGTTCCTCCACCCAAAAGAAAGCATACTCAGTAATTAGTTAGCTAATGAAGTAATATGCTGTCAGGACTACTTAAGTTAAAGTCTCTCTAGAATATGGCAGAAAATGAAATGGTGATTAGATTAATTTTTAGATCATAATAATAATTTCTAACATTCAGAAACTTAAGTCACCATATCCTGAAGAAGAAACAAATGGTTCTATTACTTTTTCTTTGCTATCACTCCTATGGGCAAAGTGGAGTCTACTACAATTGACAATGTGCAGCATACACGACACTGACCTCTCCAGCTTTTGGAAATGGGAATGTTACATTCCACAGCTCCACAGCTCCACACTACTCTAGAACAAAAGCATATAGTGCTTTTACAAGCCTGTAATTTATACCAACAGTAAATCTCTCCATGATAAGTAAATCTCTCCATGGTAAGTACTTAAATTTTGATTAATAAGTACCCTCATAAGCAACCAGTACTAAAGAGAATAGCATCCAGTTAGATGTTTTAATCCTTGCACCATTCAGAAAATTTTAGGAAAAGAAAAAAACTTCAGCAGACAACACCACAATGACCCTCAAGTACAAGAGACATGGGTCTAGAATAAGATTAATAGGCATTAAACATGTCATTATTCATGTAGCAGTTTATCACTATTTTTCAATGTCAACTTTAAGTGATAGGCTTCTTTTAGTCAGTAACAAATGTGGTGAACTTTGTAAGGATCCGTTTTAGGACCTGGACATCAGTGCCTAACTCTTCATCAATAACTAAGAAATCACAGCAGACAGGCTTTGGTCATCTGGGATTCTTAAGTTAAGTAAACCATCACTCCATCACAGGATGTCTACAAGTGATGTATGTTCTCCCTTGAGGATTACTTCCCTCTCTGAGAAGATGCAGGTTTCTAAAGCACTTTCTGCCATGACACAAAGCAGGAACTACATTATCTGCACTTTGACACACAGACCGTCCTACACATTCTTCTGGTTTTAATTTATTAGTTTCATGCTGCTGCCCCAAAATTCAAGACGAAATAAAAAGAACTTGAACATTTAACCAGTGTCTTTCACATCAAAGCACACTTGCTTAGGTTGATTTCTTAAGTTATCTCCGTGGAATTAAAAACATGATAGTTGTGCAAAAATAATTAATTTGCATTCTAACAGGAAGTTTGCAAATCTATTGTGAGATATTGGTTCAAAATTAGGGGGAATCGAAGACACAACTGTACAGACTGATTCCAAGCACTCTGTCCCCAAACTTCCTGCGTCATGGAGCACCAGGACCTCTACAGAGCTCAAAGGGAGCACAGGAGTCATGCTGCCACCAGCACACTGGTGACACCCACACAAGCTCGAACTCATTAAGAAACAGAGCCCACATTTTGTGACTGATTGAGACTGGGGCAGAAATAAATGCGCTCTAAATGACAAGCAGCCTCTGATAAAATACAGGCCATGTTAATGTCCTCAGGGAAGCTGCTGGCAGGGGACTGTGAAGATAGCAGCTACCCTGCACATGCTTAGCAGAAGCTGGAGATCTGTTTGGTGATTCCCAGAGGGAAATGGCTGTTCTGCTTCTGTCTGGGTAGAAGGTCACACTATCTCCTGGTGTAATATTCTGCCAGCTAAGGATGAGATTAGTGAGTGCTTCTCATTGATATGACCAGGTGAAAGGAGAATGAGATGAAAACAAGACTGCTGACACCTCTGGAATTGTCTTTCAACTATGAAGTAACCATGTTTTTACTTAAGCGGCTTCTAAAACTCCAATATTTAGGCACTGTGGAAGAAATAAGAGCACAAAATAACCCTAATTCTTCAGATTCTAATAAAATTACTCCTCCATTTGCATTTCCTAAGATGCTTTCCTCTTTCCTCTACCTGTCTTTGGGCAGCAGGGGTGACATTTGGGCACTATCTTCAAATATCTTGAAAGTGATACCTCATCTCTGTATCTTGTAAACACTGAAAACCACACTGGTTCTGATTTAAGGACTACTAACCACTGCCTTTAGAGCTGTTTTGTCTGCCTCTAGTTTCTAGGGGAGAATTACCTAAGATCTGCTTATTTGAGAGATCTTTCCCCCTACAGCTGAGCTTTGCCCCTATGAAACACTGTGACCTTTTTAAAAAAAGTTAAAGCTCATAACAGAAGAGCAAAGGGAAGCAAAGGCTTTAGAAAGCCAAGTCAAAGCCTGATTTTAAGGAGCACATGTAATCAACAATGTCATGAACAACAGAGGTCAAATCAAAACACGATTGGCAGTCATGTCAAAGAACTAAAATTTAATTAGGTCACAGTAATGACCATAGTATAGGATTACCTTCATACAACATTTTTGTTCTGCCGCTAACAAAAATGAAAGAAAAAAATGTAACCACGGAGCAAGTAATTATATGCAAAATACTCTTCACAGACTTTATCCCCAACTTTGCATAAGTGCGTAACAAAAAAGGGGACTCACCTGGATTAAAACCAGTTTGTTACACAGAACAGACACAACAGAACCCACTCAACTTAGCCAAATCACAGGAACTTCAGGTCCTGAGTCAGCAACTTGCATATGGAAGTGCCAACCTTAGCTTTCTAACTCTATTAAAATGGCAAGTTTATTATATGCCTATGATATTAAATCATTCATGCTCCAAGTTGGCAAATGGTTTACATTCAACGAGAGAAAAAGTAAATTAAAAATTTAATGCTGTGACTTCAAAGCAGTGACTTCAGTTATAAAACTTGAAAGTATTTTACTGTAACTCTGGTTTGTTTAGTTTTTATATGTTTTAGTCTTTACAAGAAAATAATTAAATTCTGCAAACTATTACATTTCATAGCTTACAAACGTATGACAGAATTGAAACAAATGGCCCTAAGCTGTATTTTCTTCATGTGAGGGCTTACTCCTCAAATGTTTCAAAAAGCTTTTGTGCAGAACGAAGTCTCAGCTAGCCCACGACAACTGTACAGGTGTCAACATTACTGACAAATGAACTTGAAGGCTGATCCATTCACATTCATAGCTAACAATTTCAGGATCATGTTTCCACAGGCATTCCCACCTCCTGCCAATGACTCTCCCATGCACATGGTTTTACTTATAATTTGGTGAAGAACCGGGTTTTCTTCTCCAACTTGTGAGGACACAGGATATTGGATGAATAGCATGCTGACCTAGGAAAGATGCTTTGTATATACTGTGTTTTGTTTGTCCTGTGGCTCTGCAACATTCATAGTTTTGCTGTCCAAAAGGAGTAAAAGGAGAAGAAATAGGACATGTGTATTTTTGGGGAGTCTGTGAGATTTCAACTCTAGTGAAGTGAATGGCAAAGCTTCTGCTGCCTGCCTGAAGCATTCAACATCTATGTGCACCATCTAGCATGCTTTAGATGCTACTGCAATAGGGAGATATGACACTTAGCTTTAGGATAAGACACTGGAATATCCACTTCCTTTCTGAAATAATTACAGGATTCAGCTCCTAACAGTTTTTTCAATAAAGCTTACTAAACTGCTATTTTCCATGCAGTTGCTAACCAGAAATGTGCAGCTGAGAAAAAACCGACCATCCTTTACATTCTTCATAAATTACATGTCATACAAACAAACAAACAAAAAAAACCCCCCACAAATCCGGAGAGGAATGGAAAACTTGAGGGATAAGGCCAGGCAAGTGCGTATTCCTCCGAGAGGCGGGCGGGGAGCCCCGGTAGGAGCGGTGCCGCCGCTCAGCCCCGCGGGCCCTCCGCGGCCGCTCAGCGCCACCGCGCGCTCGGCACCGGCACCGCAACTGCCGGAGCTCCCCAACCGCCTCGGGCGCCTGGGGAAACAGAGCTCGGGCCAGCAGAGAAACACCGGAAACAATGAGGTAGTTCTAGGAAGAGTTTTACTGGGAACTCAACATTTTAAACAATTACCATGTTGAAAAATAGCCTACAGAAAGGTAAGATTTATCCACGTGCTATCAGTTTTGCATTGAATATTTTTACTGAAATTATTAGTCTGGCATTAGTGTTAAAAAAAAAAAAAAACAGCAGAAAATACACTATTTATGTAGAAATTGGATTCTTTCACCAATGTATTATTTTCTTTTTTTTAAAAAAAAACCTGTATCGCCCAATACTGAAGAACACAATTAAAAAGATACAGTTCTAGGGAAGGTGTGCCTTCAACTAATTGTCTTTTATAAATAAGCACCCAAGACCCCATTTAAAAATACACTTAACATTTAAAACCTTCAGAAACTTCAGAGGCAGCCTGTATGAATGTTCAATATCATTCACTTTAGAAGGTTAAACACAAATACAGGAGAAAACATTAGGAACTTGCAAATACTGCAAAAGATCAATGATAAAATAAAAATATATATATTGATTCATCCATCTTCAAAGGTACTTGTAGAAATCAAGGGTAATTAATTATCTAAAATAAAGAGCAAGTGGAAANAATCCGGAGAGGAATGGAAAACTTGAGGGATAAGGCCAGGCAAGTGCGTATTCCTCCGAGAGGCGGGCGGGGAGCCCCGGTAGNGAAAATACACTATTTATGTAGAAATTGGATTCTTTCACCAATGTATTATTTTCTTTTTTTTAAAAAAAAACCTGTATCGCCCAATACTGAAGAACACAATTAAAAAGATACAGTTCTAGGGAAGGTGTGCCTTCAACTAATTGTCTTTTATAAATAAGCACCCAAGACCCCATTTAAAAATACACTTAACATTTAAAACCTTCAGAAACTTCAGAGGCAGCCTGTATGAATGTTCAATATCATTCACTTTAGAAGGTTAAACACAAATACAGGAGAAAACATTAGGAACTTGCAAATACTGCAAAAGATCAATGATAAAATAAAAATATATATATTGATTCATCCATCTTCAAAGGTACTTGTAGAAATCAAGGGTAATTAATTATCTAAAATAAAGAGCAAGTGGAAAAGATTTGTCTAGAGCTGCACACACTTATGTCTGACAAAGCAGCTGGAATTTGAAGGCATTGACTTACTACCATTATATTTTTCCCTCCAGCCCAAAGCAGTGCCTTAAAGCCTGCAATACAAACAGGGCAGTCCTGCCCAGAGGCTTTTCCATGAAATTTTCCTTTTAAAATATTAATGTTTACCATTGTACCATTAGCTCCTTATATCCCATTTCACTTCTTATGGAACACAACATATTTAAGACACTGATGTGGCTAAACAAATACTAAGTTGTGTGGAATATAAATTTCAAATCAAAGTATTTTGTCCTTCAGCAATGATCACAATAGAAATGCAGGTGCCAACTGGAAAGTATATGTAATTCTTCCTGTTTCTGGTGAAGCTATCCAAGTCAAGGCTAAGTTTTTCAAATGGCAGACAACTTTGGTGAAGAACTCAAAAAAAAAATAATGCCCCAGAGTGAACAACTGCATTAAAATAGATTCCTACCAATTGCTGATATAAGCCTGCAGTACCCAGTTAGACATGAGAGAGACAAGAGATAGACATAAAATTACTCTTGTTTCTGAATCCTCATCGTAAAAAAACAATAAACATATCTCAACTGTACCTACAATTTAAAAACATAACAAGAAAAGGAAAATATCACAGCTGTTACTTTTCACACTCAAACTTTGAGTTGTAGCAGATAGACCACTGCAGCATCAGCTCACTGTTCAGAAACAGGCATAAAAAGGAAACAGACTACAAGGAATTACTGTAAAAAGACCAGAATAAAACCCAGAAAGCATCATAACACAAGTGTATAAGTCCATAATGTAGACACATTTCAAATATTTTGTGCAAGGTCTGCTCTTTCACCTCAAAAAGGGTTTAGTGGAACTAAAAAAGAGGAAAAGAGTGGCAAGGCTGATTGAAACTAGGAAACAATGTCCATGCAAAGAGCAGCTACACCATGAGAACATTTCAAGTCAGAAAAAAGAACATCAAGTGCAGGTAGCATACACATGTATGAAGCCACGAATGGCAAAACAATGAATAGAAAAAGATTACTGAATGTTTTTCACAGTGCAAGAACTAAGGAGAATCAAATGAAACTGGCAGGTGGCTCAGAAACAAACAAAAGGAAGTACTTTTTCTCACAATGTGTAGTTGAACCCTGGAACTAATTGCCACAGGATGTTGCAGATGCCAAAGTTTACATGAGTTCAAAAAGCAATTAGAGAAATTCACAGGAGGAAAAAGAAAAATCCATGAATGCCTCTTAATCACAAAGATATTACCTCAGGATTAGGAAATCTTGGAACCACGGATTGTGGGCTGCTGTGAGAGCATAACAGGCAAGTACTACTGTATTCTTATGTTGTTCCCACGGCTGCTCACTGCCAGGGTCAGGACACTGGGATACATCAACCACAGGTGTACCTCTCACTACAAGCATTCTTACACACTGATTGCATTTTAGGATATTTTTAAAGTCAATTTTCCCAATTCAGCTATTCATATTCTCCACTACCCCTTTTTTCACCTTATGATCCTTTCTTCCAAAAGCACTCCAATCCTAGGGTTTCTTTATTTCCATAAACTTAGTAACCATTCACTGGTACAAGTATCATGATAATACCTATGTAAAGGAGTACATTTACATTACATTTAAAGCATAGTTTTGAAGAAAAATCAACCTTTAGTACATTAAAAAAATAGTAATTTGTTTAAAAGATCTGTTTACAGTTTTTCAAATACCTAGAATAAAACTTGAGATATAAACACTGAGAAGCAGCAAGATTCAGGGCATAAATGTCAAGGAATATTCTTATATAGGATTAAAATACCATTCAAGGCTATAGAACACAGACAACAAAACCTGCTCAAGTAAGTTTTGAGTTCATGTGAGCTCTCATAATGAGACTGGGTCACCCATGTTACTAACAGCCACTAACCAGTATGCTGAATAAACAATAAAACACTTTCAGTGCTTCAGCATTAAAAGACTGATGTAACAGTAGTGAGACAGTGTTCCCATATCATCACCATCAAGAGGAGGCATCCTAACCTCAGGTATATAAATAATTTACATTTGCAAGTAGAGTTTCTAATCAGGAAGTGAATCCCAGCCCCATATTTACAAATTTAGACTGGAAATTAGAAGACTATTTGTAACCACCAGAAGAATGACATCCTGGAACATGTTTTCAGTGTCAATAGTGAGCCCCAACAAGTAACTGATTTGAAGACCGAGCTCAAGATATTCGAATCAGCTGGGTTATATAAACACAGCTGCATGGAATAGAGATACTGGACTTGGTCTTTCAGGAAATCGCTTCCCTTCCTAATTAAAATACAAATACTTTATGAACAAGAAGTCACAGGAGTGTTGCAGGAGTCAGGATTTTTTCCTTTAGCAGAGTCCTGAACTTTACTAAGCGCTACAAGAAGGAAATTATAGCCATCTGAGAGTTCAATGCTCTATGCTATCAAAATTTGTCTCAGGGGTATAAAAAAAACTTCTGCACCATAGAAAAGCATTCTGTTCACCAAAGGAAAGGCAAAGAAACCCCCTTTTCCTGTCATATTCCCATAAAAATCACTGCCACTTAGCAATAAAAGCATGCAGAAAGAACACAGCTGATCTGAGTACAGGGCTAAGCAGTTTTAAAATCTTCCCACAGGTACAATAAAGCAGAACATGTCATCATATATTGTTTTCTACTGAGCAACAATAATTTCCTTAGAATAATGTGTGTGGGATCTGTGACCTCCTGAATTTAAAGAAATACAGTGCAGTGACATGTTTTTGCTACACAGTAATTTATGATATGCAAACTACACACTTGAAGCATTTATACCAATGCACTGACACCTCAGGTTATGAACACACACAGGCTGGCCTACAGGTCTAATCTTAGTTTACAAAACAGCGACCTCAGCTGTCACTGCTTTGACATGGGAGCCTATTACTGAGGCTGGGGAGAAGCGAAGCTGACAATGCAGAAATTCTAAGTCAATTTCAGTGCAGCATAAAGACACTTTGTTAATGTTAATTTAAACATCATGGGCCTGTTAGGGTTCTTTTATTTTGTTTTGAAACACAGAATACTTGAGCACAAATCAAAATTGCCAATGTTCCCTATATACCAGTGTTTGCTCAGGAAAAAAGCCCAAAAAATCAGCATCCAGCATCAGAGCAATAAAGCAAGCAGCACTGCTTGAAGAGGAAAACTTTCTTAATAAAAGTCTGCATCCTACCATGCAGCTACCACTCATTTGACCTCAACATATATAGAGAAGAGGAGAACCCCTTATGTTGTAACACACTTTCTACCTACTCCAAAATAATGTTTACATGAAGGTTGATACAGGGTTTGAAAAGCAACACAAGATGTTTGGAGAGAATTGTGTACCTATCATGAAAATTATACAGTCATAGCACCTCTCTCAGATATCAGTCAGGAAGACCCAAATATTTTGCCCTAGATCACCAGAACTACTCACAATTCCAAAATATTACATTTTCTGAAGTACAACAAATACAATTCACTGGGATTTCGACAACAAGACTTCCAATAAGACAGTATTTTCAGTGTAACCAAACCAGAACTATTAAAAATAAATCCTTAGATGTTGAATTTATTATAAATGAAACATTTATATTACATTTTGGATGTAAAAAATGGAAGTATGATTCATAGTTAGGAAACTAACAGCTACTGCAGGCTTCTCTGTCTCACTGAACCCTGGATATGAGAACTTTGCTAATTACTTTGCTAATTAAAAGAAGAAACACTGATCACAATATTCATTTATTCCAAATTAAATATCCCAAGTCATATTTTAAGACAAAACCAATT
The DNA here is from genome assembly GCA_013400515.1 of Erpornis zantholeuca. NCBI lineage: Eukaryota > Metazoa > Chordata > Aves > Passeriformes > Timaliidae > Erpornis > Erpornis zantholeuca. The sequence continues at coordinate 17,187 of VZTN01007658.1, forward strand.
TTCTACACCAAACACAAAATAGAGGTCTAAGAAGAATGGTCACCTGTGATGTGAACATGCAGATGTTTATATAACTACAGGAACTTCATTTATCACTAGCTGCTTTTTCTTTTCCCTTTTGCACAGCATTGTTTTTTCCCCTCCCAAACCAGGTGCACAGTTGGTGTTCAAGTGGAAGTCTCAGAACAGCAGAATGCTGCCAAAAAGACAACTGCATGTGTGCAAGACAAGGCCAATCAGCTAAAAATCAGTCTAAACCCTCATTGATGTGCGGGTAGACAACAGGAGACAAGCTCAACCTGGACTGTCACCTTAAAAACTTTCACTGCTTAAAATCTTATTATATTAATCATAAAACCCTTTAGCACAAGCATCGAACTACTGTAATCCCTCTGGAAGGTGAATTTCCCTTTAGAATCTTATTCTGTTTTAACTGCGTTTTTTCAAGATACTGGTGCCATATATTTATATCAGTGAAATTACATCTACTGTAAATGATATTATCACACTATACTACCCATGTCCACCTTTGAATCAGTAAGATCTAACCATATTTAAGAAAAATTCTATATGATATTAAATGACGACACACGAACAACCCACATCACACTGAATATTCTCAAGGACAGTAGTCAGAATTTGCTTCATTTCAAGCCCATTCCAAAACACTGTAGAGTGGGTACTTACTGAGATCCTCTGCAAGCTGGACTCTCTTGCCAGTTAGGAGCACCACTTTTTTTTCATTGTCCTCAGCAAAATCTTCAAGCACTTCCTTTACATTCTTCTCCAAGCGCCTTACTGTAAAACACCAAAACAACAAAGCAACCCCAAAGAGTGGCAACACTTTCGCAACTCCAACGACCTAAGGACAAAATTCTGGGAAGGTCTGTTAGAGACACAATATATGTTACCATACTTACTAATCTGACAGGAGAAAAGGCAAACTTCTGAACACAGAAGCCCCTTCTTTGGGCCATTAAGAAAGGAAATTCTTTGAAAGATTTTTAAATTTCAAAGGGTATTTTCTCTCTCAGCAAAATTATTATTGGGTGAATTTTTTAGAAGGAGATAATTTTTTTTTCAAACCCTTCCACTGACTGTGAGCCTTACCTTCAGTGTTAGTGAGCTGCTGCCTCAGTGTATTTGCTGTAATCGCCAGCATTCGCTGTATTCGCCAGAAGAGGACGATGTCATTACATTCAAGCTGGAATGACAGAACTTGTGGTGTCATACCTTTGATGTCCAGTGAACATCCTACACACACATGAATCTCTTGACACTTTAAGCAGCAACTGTAACCTCATGTATACATATTCAGATCTTGCACAAAAAACCCACAGAATTACCAGTGTAGGTAACAAGGAAACACATCAAGAACCACATCACTCTTATTTAATTAACTACAACACCTTCATGTCTGCTGCTTTCAACAGAAAGAGCTGTATCATGGGAAACCATGGAAAAACACTTTGCACACACTTTATGCAGGCTGGGGAGTGTAACCTGATGCTCACTATTAGTAGCAAATACACTGACAGACAACAGCTGAGCTCCAGGCCGTGCCTCCCTGCATGACAAATGCTTCTGAAGACAGGGCTGGGCCAAGGGCTGTATTTGTTAACAACAGAAGAGACAGTTTGTACACTTGCAAGGATGACAGGAGGGAGCATTAAGTTCAAATTAGGACACCTTAAAAAAGACAGTAACATGAATAGGAGTGTAAGTGTCATGAAGAGGCAGCTCTCCATGCTGTGATCTCATCCTCTCTCACAGGCAAAGGTATTTCTAAACTAACAAAGGTTTTTTGCTTCATGGTTCATTAAAAGAAAAACAAAGTAAGGAGATCTACCTTTCCAGTAATTTCTCTTTGATTTAAAATATAATGGTAATAAAATGGTGTATTCTTTCTGTGACCTGATGCATACTGTCATTTCTTGCACAAGCTTGGGTTTACAAAACTGGAAAGTCATTTATAAAGACTTGCTTGAAAACTCCACAGCTATTCATTTTTTTCCCATTGATCACACATGGTTCCAAGCATTAACTCTAAACACTTACTGATCATACTTTTTCTATAAATCCATAAGGATGTTTCCTAAATATTCTGAATCAGCAAAGTAAATAACTATCAATGGGAGAGCAGTAGAAATGGATATCAAGAACATAGCAGCAGCTGTACACTACTGCTTTTAACCATGCATTTTCATTACACATTGATTAGAAACAGATGTTTAGGTCATGGCTGATACCTAGCGGTCATTTTACATAATTACCACCAGGATGGCATTTTAGTCATTACAAGCCTCGTGTAAAATGTATCTGAGATCACCAGCTATCTGGTCAGGCTACTTTGAAGTATTTTTAGATTTTTTTTCAACTGAAATAGAAATATTAAGAGAAAACACCAGTGTAGATGAAGAACATCTGTTCTTCAATTTACCTCCGAGTCCACAAAATGCCTCTGATAATAATAGAAGCCTCTTCGACACAGATTGCAGTGGTTCAAAGCAGACTTCAGGAAGTATCTTCTATAAATTTGGTGCCATGTGTCTTTAATCTAAAGAAAAGAGTATTTAAATTTGACTAAATAAATAAATACATACACGCACTATCGTGCTTAGGTTAATGATTGCACTATTGATATCACATACCATGTGTTTAAATATTTCCCAGCAATTTGTCTGTAACTGGGATATGATTAATGTTAGTTACACTTGGCAAAAACTACAGATGACTGCCAATTTAAAAACCTACTCTTCCATGCACATAACTGAATGCTTAAAAATACTGTCTGCAGCCAAAACACGTTTAAATTATATACTACAAAACAATCTTTATATTAACACTGAGAACACATTTTTGAGTTGTACCCATTAATTTACCAATTAAACCAGATTAAAGCTTAGAGAAACATTTAATGGGTCTTATATAAACAAACATTTATAACTTTTCTTGATTAGGCTTATTATGTTTCAATTCTTCAAAATTAAATATGTGTACTGAGATGCCTCTCTGGAAAACCCATAAAACATAATTAAGAAAATCAGTTGCTTAGCTAGGAAAAAACCTCAGTTTGCACTCAGACGCCTCATGCAGAGAATGTGGATCACTACTACGACCTTTATAAAACATGGTAAGTGCTGTATAGAAAAGGAGTAGCAGATACTAAAAAAACTTCTTCTACTTAGAAGTTCATGTATTAATTTTGAAAAAGTAGCCAAAGTTACTGCAGAAAATAAATCACTGATAAAGGAAATCTACATCTATTACTTATTAATAGAATTCTCATTAATTTAAAGTCTTACATTTAGTT
>VZTN01007659.1:3032-28007 GCA_013400515.1 Erpornis zantholeuca
TGTCTCCTTTTACCTTTTCAGAGAAGATCCTAAACACCAGGTGACGGTCACAAATTAGACCAACTACCCCCTAAGACGGCACTCAAATCTCTTGAGAGACTGATGAATTCACTATAGTATCATGCAAAATTGAGTACCTCTCTCTCCAGTTACATTTGTGAAGGAAAGTGACCAAAGCCGAATGCTCTTAGCATGGATTGAGCATATTCTGATGTTGCCTAATGTGCCAAATAGTTGTGTGAAAAGAAGCATAAATCTGGACTTGGGTGGTTTAGGTCTCATCCTTCCCAACAGGAACAAGAGGAAAATTGCTTAAGTAGTTCCTTTTTATTTGCTCTGGTCTTTCAAATTCTCTTTCCCATTACTTGTGCTCCATGCACATTCTGTCAATGGCAGCAGCTTTGGCTTTAGTTGGTCACTTGGCTCAAGTGTACCTTCTCATTTTCCCTCATACAACCTGCCACAGCCTTGCTACTCTGTAAAACCTGTGTTTATTTCCTCATCACATCTGCAGGATTCACTTTTCCTGCTCCTCATAATGTCATCTGTGGTTAGGTATTCAGCACAATAAATCTTCCAAGTTCCTTAATCTGGTTATATAATTCTGGATCCCACTTCAATCTCAGATACAGATCTGCAGCCCACATACAAGCATCTCCCTTGCATCTCCCTCATTCTCCTTATATCCATTATTTATATTTGGCCCAGTTAACTTGTCCAAATATGAATTTCAGTACATTTTGAAGACATGCTACATCTGGTTGTCTGGAAAAGTATAACTCAGAATTGTCAGCCTTTTATGAAACTAATGCTTCTAAATCTTTCCCTCCTCCTTGTTTCCTTCCAGCTGTGCTGTTTTCTGTGTGTAGTTATGTCATAAAACCTTAAGTGCAAAGGCTGTGAGCTCTCTTCTTGGATGAAATTCCATCCAGAAATAAATATATATCTGTCCCTCAATTTTACATATGATCACTAAATAAAAGAACAGAAAATAAAAAAAAAAATTAAAAACTTGTTTTCCAATCCTTGAATGAACTGCTGATATCATTTCTGGAGGAGATTGGAGGCAAGAGAGTGGCAGGGCAGAGGCTGGTAAAAAACAAAATTATATTTACTCAACCCCTTACTATAGAAGCCAAAAATTATAACTGATATAAAACTATTTGTATTTCTAACTCAGCCTTAGCATTTCAATATGCTGAATCCCGAAAGGTAAAAGGAACAAAGAGGGAAACAAGGGATGCAGCACATTATCAACACAGATTAAGTGCTGTCTCCACTGCTCATCCTATTTTTCTTTATCGGTTCTGTTTTAAAACTGGTTTCCAGTTTTTGGAGTCACTTACAGATTACCATGATGACTTCTAAATCATTTTACTTTAATTAGTCAGGCTTTGATCCCAAATAATTTTCAACATGGCCCAGGGCCAGTCAGGGTTGAAAATAATTTCTGTCCAGTATCAGTTTCAGAATGCAAAACAGGTCAATCTTTGCACAGTGAAAGATGAGGAAACTGGTGAAAGATGAGGAAAGGTTTTGTTAGAGGTTGATTAGAAAAAGTTCCACCAGTGAATTTTTCCTCATTGAAAGCAAAATGAAAGCAAAACAAAACAAATTAAAACAGCTAACGATTTATTTCCTTTGTGGCATGTGGTGCCATTGTAAGATAGTTGTTGCTGTATTAATTCCATCAGCTTCTTACATTTATGCCTTGATGTATATTCAACCTCTTTCCTTAGTACTTTTTCCCCCTTACTTTTATTTGAGTGAATTTGTTTTTTTCCTGTACTGTTTTTCCACCAGTATTGCTTTTACATGGTGACCAAAGGGGCTTTTATTTTTTCTTTGCTTACAATTTTTATCGTGCAAATTTGAAGTTTGACAATAGTGGAGCAAGATAAGAGGCTTTCCCTAGAGCCTGTGCAAATCCTTTGCACAATGCTTTGGAATTTAGACAAAACTGCTAAGCCCTTCAGATTGGTATCTATTTAGCCAATGAGAATTTGTATTATGATCTTTTTATAAAGAGCACCATGGGACAGCAAAAAAGTACTTATAGATTATACTGAAAAGGTAAGGAGTAGAATTTTAAGAAGTTTAAATAACTTTAGGGCAGAACATGAAGCACTTAGTCATATTGGTGAAATACTAATCACTTGAAAAGACCCACAGAATTAAGTCTAAGAATTTGTATAGGTATTTTTCAACATGACAAAAACCTCTAAAATCCAGACCATAAATTACTTTCTGTTTTGCATCCAGTAGATGATGCATGTGAGGCCCTAAACTTCATCTTGAATACAACATTGAAGAATACTTGATCCTTTAAGTGGATAGTCATAGTTTGTGATTTATTTTACCTCACTTAGGACACTTAGGACACTTAATATCTCTTCAGTCAATAGAGAGAGATGAACTTTCAGAGGTGACACATTATTTTTGATTTAAACAACAACTGACAGAAAAGTTACCCTGCATGCAGAGTATTCATCCAATTCATCATGTATCTTCTATGGTATTCATCCAATGAATAATTAACATAGTTGTCTTTTTTTTAAAAAAAATCCCTTATTTCTAGCCTGCACATGGTTAGCTCCCACACACAGCTCTTGGATATCAATATGTATTTTGCAAAAATGAAGAAAAATCTATTTTCCGAAGTCTATTCCCAATGGACAAGGTGATAAAACCACCATTTTAAACTAGTCTGACAAACTGAATAGCTTTAATTTCTGAAACCCTTTCTTTTCCTTCAAGACTTCTATGAGACATGTAGGTAGTTTTTTTCTTTTTTCTCAAACGCTTTCCGGTTGTTATGAGAATTTGAAAAATACCCCAGAAATGACAGTTAAAATACTGTCCACTTGATGAGCTTTGGCAGCTTATTGATGAGTTTGGATTTGTCTAAGGATGGTGAACTTAAATCAACTTACTCAGGGTTACAGGAGTTATTACTTATACAGAGAGTCCAAAACCATAGGGCAGTAATTAGATTTGGTCATATAGGTATGAATGCCACCAGGAAAAAAAACCAAAACAAAACCACAAAAACAGAATCATTGAAAATATTATTGTTTCATCTTTAGAAAATTAAAATGTTAAACAAAAAGGTGGTTATTCTAAATAAAGTTATTTTTTCAGGATCCAATCATGGAAATGAAACTTCAAATCCATGCATAGGATGATCAGCTGATGTCATTATTTGGTAGTACTAGAAGACGATGGAAGTCACAAATGAAAAACAAAGTTCTACTAGAATCAAAGAATTGAAAAAAGGAGCACATGACTGAAATCTCTCCATGAGAGAAATTCAACTCATATATAAAAATTATAAAAATACATATATGTAAATATTCTTATATTCATTCACATAATGAAATCTAACATATTTATATATGTGTGTGCACAAATACATATATAAAAAATACCAAAATCATAAAAAATCTACAGCACGGGATATCACACAACACAAATATAGTGAAAATCTCATGTTCTAATGCATAGAATTTAACAAATCATTTTACTAATATTAAATTGTTTACACACTAAATTAAATTTTAATTTATTTGATATCGGAATCAAATACAATATCCAAACAAGTTTTGATGTCTCTATTTCCCTTTCCCATTCTCAGCTTCTTTTAAAAAACACCTTGGTTACAGGGACATTTGATTTACATAATTTTATAGTGATATAATGCCACAATATCTTAGAAACGCAGGTCCAGCTGAAATTTTTTTTTTCACAAAGACCAAAATAACCCTGTTAAAATCCTTAGTAAAATACAACTCTGGATAAACAGATGGGCCTTCTACTCTCTGTGGGATGTCTGCCTCTAACAGACTAAGAAAACAATTATTCCCCCCCGCCCCCCCCCCAATTTTACCCTGTATATAAGTATCAAAGTTGGTGCAATCTCTCTTTAGGTAATCTTAGTTGTTGGGAAGATAAAAACTGTAAACAAAAGAAAGTCTGGACTCATTTTGTTCAGGGATTTATAAATCCAACACAGAGACCACAACATTTCTTAGGAATTTGTAGAGGTGCTAATTCTAAGCACTTCTGCCCTATCTAGTGATTCTAAATGCCATTAGAATAGATAGAACTAGATAGAATGCAATGGCAAGAAGAAAATATGACATTCTCATAATTAATTATATGGGGGGGGAACCCCACACCAAGTTCAGTCCCTACAATTTGAAAATATAGATATATGGGAGAGTCGAGGAAAAGCACAACAAGGGGAGAGCAGGATCTGCACAAAGGAGGAGCTGCAAAAAGAACAGGACACCAAGCTAAATGTCATAAGTTTGTGACATTTTGAGAGTGAGCAGGCATTCCTGAAGTACAAAAGAGCAGGAAGAATTTGCAGGGATTACTTAGTTCTGAAACAGAGTATAGTTTCTCAAAGGTGAGAAAAGTTTGGGAAAGGAAAAGAGCACACCAAAACAAATAAGTTTGAAACACAGCAGGAAGACCAGAGGAAGCTTTATCTGCAGAAGAGAAGAAAGGAGATGAGAGAAATGAGAGAAAGTAGTTAGTAGCAGTAGAAAGAGAAAGGCAGGGTAAAGAATGAGAGCTGGAAGGAAATGAAATAAGTAATAGAAAGATGTGACTAGGAGAAAAAGTAGCCTGATGAATTAGAAGAAACATATGCTTAAAATCCAATCTGGAATTGCAGAAAGCTTTATAGAGAGATGAGAATAATCAGTGGAGATTACAAGAACAGACGAAAAAGGTGAATGATCAAACTGTATTGATCAAATTGACTTGTATTAATTCAAGGGGTAGAAGCAGTTAGATTGAAAGCAGAAAGCACTTTAGAACTGTTCTTCAAGGGATGAATTGCTTTAAAGCAGGTCCAGCAACTGTATTTTCATAGGTATAACCTGGACCCAAACAGCTCCTTGGATGCAAAAGCAGCACTCAGGGTAGCAACAAGTCTTGGGGCTCCGTGCCTCAAACTCTTTTTGTGTGTCATTCCCTAAGTCTTGTAATTGATAGACCTGAAACTCTACATCCAAGCCTCCTTGTTCCTCATCACTCTACCCAAATGGGTCAGCCACCCCCTCCATAGTGTCAGATGCTGTCTCTCCCAAGGTCCAAGAGCAGACAGGCTGAAGGGAAGACACCTGCTCCTATGGTGGCAGCAGTCACCACCACCACATAAGTCCTTCCCTCCCACATGCCCTCTACCATCTGCTGATCCCAGAGCCACAGGACCTGAGGAGGAAGGTAGAGGAGTAAGAACCATTGAGAGGGGTGGGACTCTACTTCAACCTTCCAGATGCAAAGTGCCTACAAGTCCAGAGGAAAAGGCTGTGGGGATAAACTTTCCATTCATCAACCGCATTGTTATACAAGCCACAGTGCTACCCAGTGACATTTTAAATGAATCAGCTACAGGCTATGCACGTAGAATGATGGATTATGGAGCAGGAGCAGGTAAAACACCTTGTAAGAAGAGCACAGAGAAATAGACCAGGGCCCTGAGGAGCATCCCAAGATGCAGAAAGACAGAGCTGCAGGCATTTATGTGCCCTTCACCCAGCCTGTGTAGTAACACCTCCTCTCCTTGATGCACCAGCTGCTGACACAGGTGTATCAAGAGGGACAAAGAGGAAATCAGAACAGCCCAAATCAGAAAAAGAAAATTAGAAAAACCCACCAAAAAACACAAATGAGAAGTTAATTAACTCTGTTTAATGATGGCTTCGCAGCCTGTTGGAGGACAGGGGAGCCCACTCTGCTACTGACCATAAAGGGACTATTTCAACTTCCCTGAGGGAAAAAATACCAACCTGAAAGGAATAAATAGAGCCCTCACCTCCTATACATCCCCTAGAATACATTCTGGTTGCATATCCCTGGTGTAAAGAAGACACCAATTTGCTTTGAAATTTGTCCGTGACATGTAGCTTCAAGCGCTGGGCCTGCAGCCAGACGTGAGCAGCATCTCCTGTGACAGGAGGGCTGACTGCCTTGCCCAGGACCTTGTTGAGGAGAGGGATAATGGGGTGCCTCGACAGGAGAGTGTAAGATCTCCTTAAAGTCAGGGATATTCTTTTTGTCATTGATGAGGATGTAAGTGGGAGAACATGGCTGCGGCTCACAATGACAATTGTCATGGGAAGTTAGAGGAAAACCAGGGTCTAACACTAAGTAAAAGAAAAGGTAGCTTTGCCTGTCTTGTCACATTATCCAACTGGCATCAGATCTAACAACTCGGGCTAAAGCATGAGACATTGGTAATAGAGTTTTGCAACTATTTTGACAAAGGACTCTGCTTGAAGAACTTAAGAACAGAGCCTAGATATTCTACAATAAAGTCCTTTATACTCTAAAACTTTAGCTCAAGAAAAGAAAATAATTTGTCTTGAAAAAGCACCAATCACTAGCTGCTAGCAACTGGCATTTTACTGCACTGGAAGTGTGATGCTACCAAAAAAATGCACCAAGGAAGACTTCTGTTCCAACAGGATTCTGTATCTTGGATATAGCTGTAGTAATTAAGTTTAGAAACTGTAAAGAAGAAACAGATCACTAAACTGAACAACACCAAAGAAGAATTCTAATGACAATTTGAAGTTAGTTGAAAAAGGCTTAGGGCAAGGTACGGTATTGCTGCCTTTTTTTTTTTTTTAATTCTCTCTGTGTGATAAATGAGGTGACAAAATAAAGCTAATTTCTTTGTCAGAACAGACTTCTGAATAATGAGAAGAATGAGTGTATGTTTACCACATTGCCCATTTTGATTTATCAAAAGAATTTAAAAATATTTTGTTTCTATGATAATCCTTTTTAAAGCTATGCATTGTGCCACTCTTCCTTCCCAACAAGTTATTAATAAAGGGATATAAAATTAATTGCTTAACATTTGATTCAAAATTTCATTAACTTGTTGCCTCTATTTCCTTTAGGTAAGTAGCATCTGAGCTAGACTGTCCTTTCAGGTCTTTGGCAGAGCAATGCATTCAAATTAACAATGATATTTCTGTTCTTCAGAAAGCAAGCACAGAATTATCGGTGTGCCTCCATTGTTTCAAAAAATCAACTGCTGATATATCACAAGATTGCATGTGTGTTTATGATATTTTACACATATACATGTCTGGCTTAATGTTAACTGGATGCTAAAGGTGTCTTCCTTCTCCAGCTGCCTCAGCCCAGGAGTCCTTCCTGCCCAGGCTGACACTTTCTTGTTTGCAGGTTCAACCAGTTAGCAGAGCTTACCAAATAGCCAGAGACTCATTCCCACAGGCACATCCCTTACACACACCCAGCACCTGTGGGATGACACAGGTGCTCATCAACACCCCATGTCTGACTACAGCAGAAAGCACAAAATTCCGCTCTCACTTATGAGGCTCTGAGCAGGAGCTGGCAGTTGCAGTCCTTGCAGCATGCATATACATGGAATATAGAGGTGAGGGCACCAAGGGAGAGAGCTGGGAAACCACTCATTAAGAAGGCATAAGAAAACAGGACAGCTGGGTTCATCTAGCACAGGTCTCAGCTAGACAAGAGTACTGGCTGAGCCAATTTTACATGACTGGCCCCTTTTACACTGCTTTCTGTCTACTCACACTTGTTCCTTCTGGCTCCTCCCTCTGCACATAGCCTCAGCAATTGACATAAGCCCACCAAACCATTCCAATACCCAAGACTCTGAGGTTTGCACCCCTATCAGTTGTGAAGTCCCAGATTGTCTGGAGCCCATCATTTACCTTGACTGACCAGGTTTGTTTCTGACTATTGTCTTTGTTAGTGCTGGTTGGTTAGGTTTTCTTTCTATGCCTATTTTCCCCCCTTTCCTTTCCCTATCCTCCACAAAAAAATAGACATCTTACACACCAGATAGCCACAGCAAATAGTGTGAATGACCATTCTTATTACATCTTATTACATCTTATTACATCTTATTACAACCTCCCTTACCATGTGTCAGTCAGGTTTGTATCTGTTCTTTTTTATGGTTCCTTTGCCCAGATATCCTTAAAAGAATAGACTCATTCCTTCCACATACCATTAGGCTTCAAATTGACAAGGTCCAAGTGAATACAAACCCAAAAGTATATTTTTTCTATAGCTTGAAAACTTGAAGGGAAGAAGAAACAGTCAGATAGATGTGTACTCTATCTGCACAGCAGAAATCAGTGTATTGAGAAATGTTCAGATACTGAAGGAAGCTGAATAGCCTCTTTGCATTTCTTTTGTATTGCTTTCACTCCACCACCTTGGTGTATCAAACTTGATCTTTGCATAGTGAAATTTTCTGAAGTGCAGGCTAAAAAAGTCAATCAATTCCATCTCTTTAGACTTAAAAAAAAAAAAAAAAAACACAACCGGGCAAATTCATCCCACTCTGCTTTATGCATAAACCTATTCATAGAGTTCTAGTTAAGGGATTTTTCCAAGTTTACAAATCTCATTATCAGCAATGATTAAACATGGATGGTTAACCCTGGAGATGAATTTGGGAAGAATGCTAAAGCAGTGATATTTGCCTCTAGATAATCAAGCCTGGGAAACACAGTTTAATTTGTATCCATTCTAAACAGCTTCCAATGTAGAGCTTCTCTGCACGTAGTTCTTTCCCCCAGTGTTTCACTTGCAACCTATTTTCATCTTAGCAAATTACTTCTAAGGATTCAGCCATGTTTTCCTTGTGCACCCCAAATTAAGTCAGTTCCTTTTCAAGTATGTGGGGGCAAAGAGGATATATTTTTCATCACACTAGTTTTGATACTCTAGAATTCATCAGAATATACTCAAAACCTTTTCTATTTACAAACAAAAAATTTCGCCACAATAATATGCAAAGAGTAATAGACGAAGTGTTCATTGGTCACGTAGCTTTCTCCTTCACAACCAGAAAAGCCTGACTTGTATAAGGTTTTGAAAAATGGTCTGAAAAGATGTGGTCTTTCATCATGCTCATTGACTGAGCAAAGTTACTGTTATGACATTGTAAAAGACTAAACAGACAACACAAGTAATTATGTGTATGCCAGTTTGCGGATGAAATAGTGGAACAGCTGTTTCATGACTCAGATCATAACTAATAGAAGACATAATTAACATTAGCTAACAGATTTTTAGGAAATGGGTGCTGTTAAACTAGTGTTTGACTATTAAATTGGAACTCTAGTTAGTAAAGAGAAGAAAATTACTACAATGTGCTCAGGACAAACCCATCCTTCCCACTCCCTTCTTTGATACTGCCATCAAAAAATAGCAGTATAGATGCTTAGTGAACAAAATTCTTCAGCTCATATGTAATTTTAATACAAAGCAGCCTTAATTTCTACAATGGAATTGGTTATACCACTGATCTTTGATGAAGCCTCAGTAAGATGCATGCATGTGTACTGGAGTCAATATCGTGGTTTTGTTTATGCTTTTCTTTTTAAGCCTAATTTAGTTTCCTTTTTCATGGAGAAAACTTTTAAAAAATATTTTAAAAACAGGGTGGCATTAAACTGTCTATAGGCATGACTACATGAAAATGGAGCATATTTGGATATGCTGTACTGTGATCCCATTAAAATAAGAAAAAAAAATAAACTTTGTAAGCATCAAAGTGTTTTCCTAATTCGGAAATATCACCAGGGTAACTTCTAGTACATTTTGGATGTACCAATTCTAGGTGTGCATGCAAGTAGGGCTTGTTTTAATTCCTACCATCTTAGGTCAATAAAAACAATCACAAAGTTACTGAAGCTACTGGGAACCATGTAAGATTTCTGCTGATCATGAGGTCTTCTATAGAGAAAAGCAAGGAAATGGAGACACCTCTATTGCAGCTCATGTGGAACAGGTCAGAATTCCCCAAATCACATGGTTCTCATTCTAGATATTTTTAAACCTTTTTTTAATTTATTTTCCAGTCCTTTATGGAAATCAGAAAGGACTGGAAAAGACATCCTCCAAATTTTCCATAAGATACTTCAACTAGCCTTTGTTGTAACTGTGTCCTCAAAAAATTACTGTATCCTCTGGGTTTCATACCGGTCCAAGAAAACCACAGCATGTCTAAACAATATATTTGACCCAGAGATATGTTGACTTTTCTGACACAGATTGCTAAGCTGTGTCATGCCATCCACCTTGGTCAGCTGTAAAGTCAAATTCACAAATTGCACGTGAAGCAAAATAAAATTAAAAAACCTGAGTATGCTAAATTAGGTGGCCAAAGATCACTGTGCTCACTCTGAATTTCAAAACATCCTCCTTGATTTTCTAAGGCTTCAGACACATTCTGATCTCTAATGTGATCATTTGACTACAGTATTAGAAAGATATTTTTCTCTCATAAAACATACAAACAAAAAACAATCAAGAATATTATTTATATTCTAAAGAAAAAGATTTCTGTCAAAGTATGTGCAGATGATTACTACAGCTAAGAGCACACAGAAAAGCTGACTAACAGCTATTTGTTTATTTTTAATGGAAATTCTACTGATTCTTCTATGCAGCATAAATGTCCATGGAGCTGCTTGCATATTGATTTGAATCAATGTCTCTGTTGAAACTTCAGTCTCCGGAACAAGGTTGGAATGAAGAAGTGTTTTATGTAGGAAGTTACTCACCAAAAACTGAGTAGTTCAAGTGAAAATCTTGCTAACTTCTTTCACAAGCATTTTACACATGTGCGAAAACACAAATGCCATAGCAAAACCAGAATCTGCTTGTATTTCATCAGTGAGGAACAAATTAACAAAGTACAGTAATATTCTTCAAGTCACATTTGTTCAAAAATCTCTGCAGTTTTAATCATAGCTCCAGAAACTGAACACTGCATTCTCACTTCTGTTTTCCTTCTTGTTTTCTTCCCATGTAAATGTTGCCTTGATAGTACTGACATATTCATTCTGAAGTGTCATCTTTCCTATTTTCAAGAAATATGAATAGGACTCTAGAAATTTATACTTAAGATGACTTCCAGGCATAATTTACTCAAGATATGAAAGTTGGTTTTTACTCTGAATGCACATCACCAACAGGAGAAAAGATTCTGGACATGGTGTTGACTGAATAAAACAGATGCACAAACAAAAATAATTGAACTCATTTTCTCACAGTTGTCTTGACTCTACAGTACTACCATAAAATACCTGCTTAAAAAAAGATCCTCTTTTACTTGGGTGGTAAAAGGAATGAAGTAGAGCTTCTAAGTACAAGGCGAGCATTTTTTGCAGTAAAAATTATGTATTTTTTTAATCTTCCCACAGGATACTGTGATATGAGACTGATCTTGAAAATGTTTGCAACAAGTAATGCTTGCTTCACCTTCTACATCAGCATACTCCAGATGAATGGGCCAGATATCATTACTGAACTCAGGTTACAAATATGTTAAAGATGTCAGAAAGGCTTCCTTGCTCCTGCATTTTCTCTTCCTACGTATGCACTGGATTTATATAAATATAGATATGTACACACAACATCCTTTTTGTTCCTTATTCCTTTTCACTGAAGGCATACAAAATAAGTGGTCATTTATCAGCAAGATCAGAAGTCCAGAACACCAGGATATACTGCACGAGGCATCGAAAACTGTTCATGCAGTTTGAAAAACTACCAGTCCTTGTAACGAACTTCATATCCAACCCAAAATTTCCACTTATGTGTGTTGAAAAGGCCAACAGTCACCTTCGAAGCCCTGTCAGTAACAATAGGGGGAAAAAAAAGTCAAACTGCTGATAAAAGCCTATGGATATGGATATTCACCAGTACATAGCAGTTTTCATATACCACTGTCAACGACTCATTTTAAACAATGATGTGAGTTAGAATCACATCTAGGTTCGAGTTCCTGTTGGTTCCTGTGTATCCATCCAGTGGCCTCAGACCACTTTATGAAAAACAGGTGTTTTGGTGGTTTAGGTGGGCTGTTTGGGAGTTGCGTGTTTGGGTTTTTTGTTCTTGGTGGGGCTTTTTCAATTCAACATTCTAGTTCATACAATCTAAAGAAAGATTAGATTTTCCTCAGCATGGCCCTTAAAAGACAATAATTAAAATATTATGGATTTGAACACCCTGGATAACAATTAACCAGAGCACTTTGGGGTCTTTGTTGTTCACTATCATATGCTTTGCACATACTTGTACAAAAGGGCTCACAAATGTGGCAGCATGTGTCCTTACAGATTTCTTTAAGGTCATGGTTAAAAAACACAACTAAGAGCAAGTGAGAAAGAAGGGGAAACACATGTTCATACCTAATACTTGTAACAGTCAGTTCTGCTTGCAGCATCAGATCAGATAGCTTAGAAAGCACTAATTTAATGGCCTGCATCCAATGTGCTCTGTTCCTTATGATCCAGGCAAGTTTGTTCTCTGGTATACCCTAGAGTGTTTTCTCACCATGTGAAGAGAGAAATAAATTTTATAGGCAATACATCCTTCCCATAAAATGCCTGAACTACCTCATATTTATCTGAGCAATGATGCAAGACAGAAGGAGCTGGCCACTTACACCGCATATGGTATCACTTCTGAGGAAATCTCTTTCTCAGGTACCATCATTATCCCTAAGTTTCTACATTTAAGAAGCACCTGGCCATTCTGTGTAAATGTTGATGATAGGCTCAGCTATGGCAGTAATCAGTGTGCTGAGTCTTCAGATAGCCCAAATGAATCTGATGAATATTTCGTCTAGAAGATGAAAACCAAAGATAAAAATAGAAACCTTCAAGGATCAGAAATTCCAGAAAATATAGAAGCATTGCTCAAATCACTCTAAATGCAAAAATTGTAGAAAAGCATTGAAAAAAGCTCTCTTATTTTTTGTACTTTCAAAGAATCTCAGGAACTGACTAGGATGTCAATGTATGAGAAACACATAAACCTTACAAAATACCTTTTGCTAAGAACTTGCTTTCAGACAGTCAGAAGTGAGAAAAAAAAAATAAGATAGTGGGGAAAAAAACCTGTACTTCTGACACTTCTCTGACCTTAGATCTGACTGGACATGATAGCAAGGCAAATTTTAATGACATGATTGGAAAAAAGAGAAATAAACAAATATGGGAAATAGTTTTGGGAAGCACATCCCAGTCCTAAAGATAGTGGGAAAATCAGGAGGCCACTTGATTAAAAATATGTTTGAGGTTGGTTTTGTGTGCCAATCAATAGCAGATGTCAACTACTCTTTATTGAATGTAAAGATCATTTGCGGGGTGGGGAAGGATTATGGAAGAGTTTTGAAGGTGAAGCCAAGAAGCTTGTGTTTGAAGTGTCAGAAAAGCAGTAGCTAGTGAAGGAAGGTGTAGAGAGAGGTGAGGCTGTTGAAGTGACAGGCCAGGAAAATGATCTTTGCAGAAGCTGAGCAAGATTGCATTTATCAAAGAGGGAAGTAAAAAAGGGTATTTCAGAAGCTGAGACATGAGATATTTCAGCTGTGCAGATAGATAGCAAAAGCCACATCTTAGACAGGGTCTGTAAAAAGAATCTGTGAAAACTAGACATTACATGAAAGCGAGGATTTAGAAAGTGGATTCAGTCATAGGAGATAATTGTCATTCTAGATGTCTCCATTACCTAAGGAAAAATTCTTCCAAAATAAAAATGGCTGACTTTTCAATAACAAGTGACTGTTCATGACTATAAAGTCTCTTTGGAATATACTTAGCTTTGCTGGGTTTCTGTATTCTGGTTCTCTGTATTTCTATTTCCTCTACCACTATGTTTCCTTCCTTTGTCATCACTTTTTAAGCATAGTCAGATTCAAAGTATGAGTGATTTGCAGTGCTGGTGCATGACAAAATGCAGTTTTATGATGAAAATCTTAAGCCCTTTCTAGCAAACACATAATTTAGGGCTGAGTGCTGATGCCATAGCTTTGCAGCCAGGAGTTCAGTCACCAGCATCTCAGGTCAATAGCTAAGCAAGCTCTATATGCTTCCTGTGTGCAGAAGCATCTGATGTTTAATACTTCAGGAGATGACAAAACCTTTGACAGTAGGTACTGAATTAATTGTGTGGTGGTGTTCAAAGGGTTAGGTAGATAGGTTTTTAAGCCTAGAGACATGTGATATGAAAATCACTGGGAGTACTGCTGTTTATAACGAGCAGGAAGTTATTTGGATAACAGAACTACTAATTTCAGTCAGATATTCAGAATGATCAGAATATCATAAGAAAAAATCTGTCAGCTGATTATACAGTTACTGGTATCTTGGCCCATGTCAGTGAATAAAATACGAAGTAAACCCAAATAATTTTCCATAGGGTCCAGAAGGGTTTTAGTGACATCTTCAAGAGCCCGAGGTCTCCCTGATACTGGATTTGTCTTTCTCTACTGCAATCCTGTAACAGAACAGCACAGAAGTCCTGTTTAAACTGGATTTTTGTCCAAACTTGCCATACACTTAGCCATACACTTGCCATACACTTATACAATATACTTCAGCAGCAACTTATAACTTTTTTTATTAGCATTTACATATATTTGTGGGTTTAATTTTTTAATTTTTAAATGAAACATAACATATTGATACTTCATGTTCCTCTTCTTCCACAGCCCTTTGTGTGCTGCTCATTGACAAAATGTGGCAGAGAAAGAAAAGAGATTAATAAGAGAAGTGTTCAGGATTAGATTGTTTTTCAACTGGCATAAATACTCAGGCAATTGCTGTTTTAAAAAGGGTTTATTTTTCATCAAAATTTCTAATCATTGACCAGCTTTATGTAGTATTTACTGTTGAGCTAGGTAGTTTATCAACAATGTGCAAACTGAAATTTTGGGGTCAAACTCTTTGCTGAGTATAACCTATATGGAGAGATTGATGCATAGCTATTGGTAACAGCGTGTTTTATGAATGATTTCCTTCTGGAAAAAGCTCTTATTTTTCATATTGATTGAATGAATACTACTGAGGATGTGAGCTTCAAAGCTCAGCACAAAGCTCTGAATTCAGATATGCTTTTGGGCAGAGGCCTTGTTCCACTTTACTATTTCTAGCTGGAAATTTTAAGTATTGCAGTACTTCCTGAAGCATCCTCATACTTTGTGATATTATATTAACAAAATGAATCTCAAATCATGTTGGCTCTCTGGGAGAAAGACTATAGACTAAGCCAATAATTAAGGCTTACATATTCAGTGAAAATGTGCCTTGAAGAAAATGTTTTATTCTGTTCTGGGACACCTATATAAAACAGCTGAGTTTCTTACAGAGCAGCCCATCTCTTCATGGATTAGGTGACTAGCTTAAACCTCAAGGCTGAGAAAGAGCATTCCCACTTTATTCAACTGAAATCTGAAGTCTTGATTCAGAAAAAAATTCTGAGTTATCTATCTAAATATCAATGACAGATAGATGAACAAATAAATTCAAGACTTTTTTTCCTGGACAATAGACCAGTCCATATTAAGGAAATAATTTACCTCAAGTTTTATTGTCAAATGGCAAGAAGGAGGAAATTCTTACTCTGTTTTTAGAAAGAGGCAGGAAAAAAAAAATTACAGCTTTCCTCCAGGCTGAATGGAAGAATTTTACCCAAATACTTTGAATCCTAATCCATTCTTTGATCATTGGCTAAATTCCTCATTACAAGTGACCATGTCTGCATTTGTCTGAAATATGCTTGGGGTTCCCTGTTCCAGCATTCCACAGAGAGATTTTTATTTCCTTCTGTATTTTGATTTTATTAGCACATACATAGGCAACACTATTTTGTAGTTGAGAATACAAGAATTTTCTATCATCTTCCACTGTAGTTGTGTTCTAGAAAATGCTCCCAGTTTGCCAGCATTGCAAAAAGATGAAAGTCAGTCATTCCAGTTCATGAAGTCATATGTGATATGGTATAATTCAAAGGATATGCTTCTAAAATCCATCTTTAATTATTTTCTTGGGTGGTTTTGCAGAAGAAGCAGATTGGTTTGGGGTTTGGTTTGTGAGGGTTTGGGTTTTTTTCTGGACTTTTAAAAATATTTCACATCAGCATGGTTTCTATATTTTGAAAAGGATAGTGGAGTTGGGATGGGAAATGATATGTATTTCCTTCTTATATTCACAGGTGCTTTGACTTTATCTTCAGTCTTTTATTGATCTTTTGACATGCATCTCTCCTGACTTGCCTGACATCTATTCTAAGCAGCGACATGATTGATCACAAAGATGGCCAAGGATAGATGTAAAACTAGTCTTGAAAAAAATTATGTCAAATATAGAGTGGTTGGAGAATGTAATATCTAATACTTTCTTAATAAAAGCAATACATACAACACAGGTTTATCTGACACTAATGCATTTTTAAATCCTCGGACTCATAAATATGATTGTGGCTAAAACACTACTAAAATGTATTTGGCACTCCCTCCTCATGTAGCTGGCAGGAGGAGGCTGTACACAGACCCTTTGGCCTTCATTTTCCTCAGCCTGTTTTTGCAGATGAGTCAACCTTTGATGCTGTCTGAGAGTAGAGCTGGCAATTTGCTGGGCCCAGATGCCACACTCGGGGCTCAAAGTCCTGAACAGAAGGATTTGTAGCTGGCTGCTGCCATGTGCTGCTTTAGATTCACTGTCCATAACCTGGAGGGTTTATATCTAATTTGCCTGCTGCTGCCTTGGTCATTGGTAACCATGAGCTGTTCAGTGTTGCCTGGCTAAGATCGAGCCTACAGTCCACAGCCTGTGCATGCCCAGCTTTGTGCTCTACATTTGCCACTCCTGTCACACAGCAAATGTGTGCACTGGGTGGAAGAGCAATTCTCATGCCAAACATGCATGCAAGCACTGGACAGAAAGTTTCTGAGGAAAGACAGAGTAAATTCTGTGAAGTCTTTCCATAAAGTCACACATTTTAAATGCCTGAATGCAAGTCATTTCTTCTAAGACAAATCTTTGTGCCAGTGCAGTAATTCAAGTTGAGGATCTATAAATATCCTTGAGATAAATATTTTTTAAAAGCAGGTTGATATTTAACTGTCTGAAGTACTTCATAAAAAATAAAAAAGAAGGCACTAACTTTATAATCAAAAAAAGTTATTGATTTTGAAATAGGCAAGCTGGAAAAATAATGTAATCTTACAAGCACTTCAAAATACAGAATATCTCTTTAAGTTAACTGGATATCTAATAATTTCTCCACATGTGAATCAATTACTAGTAGCCACCATTTATACAAAAAGTACTGCAGAAATAAGCCTCACTTTTATGGAGATTATATAACTGTATTGTCAGGGAGATTAGGGACAAGGAGGTCATATGTTTTAGCGTTAGCATGTTCAATGCAGTCCTTTACACAATACAGTTGAAGTCCTTTTTGGTTTTTTTTTTTGTTTTCCCCCCAGTCTGTTAATGAGGTTCTTTTCCAGGAGTTGTTTATGCAAATAATATTCCCAATTATGTTTGTAATAAGAAGCAGACACCTGAATTAAATACAGAGAAGCAGGTCCTAGATTTGTGAAAGAGAGTGTTCTATAGAGGAACAGGAAAAGAAGTATTATCAAGTGAAAATCTGCAAGAACTGAGTTTTAAGGTGAATAGTGCCTTCTGAGATGTAGCAGTGAAAGCCAAAGTTTGCCAATGACACCAAACTGGGACTTGTGGATTTGCTCAAGGGCAAAGAGGCCCTGCAGAGGGATAGATATTCACAAATTAGAAGGCTGGGTGATCCCCAACCATGTGAAATTTAACGAGGGCAGTGCCCTGGCAGCCAGGAGGGCCAACCCTATCCTGGGGGGCATCAGGCACAGCATCATCAACCAGGCAAGGGAGGGATTGTCCTGTTCTGCTCTGCACTGGGGCAGCCTCACCTCAAGTGCTGGGGACAGTTTTGGGTGCCACAATATAAACCAGACACTAAACTGTCAGAGAGTGTCCAAAAGAGGCCCATGATGATGATAAAGAGCCTTGAGGGGAAGCCATATGAGGAGCAGCTGAGGTCACTTGTTTTCTTCAGCTAGGAGGAGACTGAGGGGAGACCCCACTGCAGTTACAACTTCCTCGTGAGGGGAAGAAAAAGGGCAACCACTCATCTCCTACTCTCCTGACCAGTAACAGGACTCTGAGTTCAAGAAGTGTTTGGACAATATTCTCAGGTAGATGGTGTGATTCCTGGGGCTGTGCTGTGTAGGGCTAGGAGTTGGACTTGATAATCCTGATGGGTCCCTTCCAACTCATCATATTCTATGATTTCATGATTCTGTGATCTCTGTTCCTTGGCAGAAACTGCAAAATCCTGAGATGTCTGGCTCCACAAAGAAATGGTTTGAAAAGCTTCTGCTTTCTCTCATATTAGTAGCATGGTATCTGATATATTTTCCATAGAACACTAGAGGAAATTAAATTACTACTCAGTGATATGAACAACATAGGACCAAAATTTCTATGCCGAGACAATATTTTCCATGCTGATCCCTAGCATTTTGAATAAAAAATACATTGAAGAAAATTTTCAGTATAAATTTGACAGCAGGCATAATACTTTTTCTGGTTCAGACAAAGAATAGCTATTTAAAAAGAATTTTGACCAAATTCAATGACATCCCTAAGGAGTAGTTCATAAGAAGGCTTATTTTCATGCATTAGATTAGCTGTCTTTGCTTTATATAATAATGTTAAAGAAATCACCTGCTTTTCTTCAGCGTGTCACAAAATCCAAATTGATATTATATCATATATTCTGTTATTAGCTATTTTTTTATTTGTAGATGAAGACCCCCAAACCAGATAGGGTTTGAGCACAGAACTGAATGGTCACCTTAACTGTATATGCTTTTCAATTGGATAATCTGTATCAGGTATAGAGATAGAGAAAGACACGGAAGGAATATGAGGAGTATGATAGGCAGCCTGGAATTTCAGTGCTGCAGCTGGTATTTTGTAAGCATCACAGCAAAAAGGAGATTTAAAGGAGGTATTAAAGAAGAATAGCAAAGAAGCTTATCTGATTGATTTTGTCTTTTTCTTTCCTCTTCCACTTCAGATAACATGAGGCACAATAACATTAAGATCTGTGAAGGGGAGTTTTCAGAACCATTACACATAATATATGCATATGGCAAAGCTGAAAAATGAATACTTGTGAACAGTAACAATATGCAGGCTGTTAGTGCTTGTCTTGCCTGTGCACATCCGACAGCTGTACTGCAAAGCAGCACTAATTTATTCAGAATCATTCCGTGTATCTTCAACTGCCATAACTAACATGGATGTTAGTTATTCTTCCTGATGATGCTGTTGAAGGCAAGGGGGAGGGTTAATAATTTCTGTCTGAAATATATCTGTCCACAGATAATTTGGTTGTATAAAGGTTAGAATGTAATTTTTTTTTTTTTTTTTGTCAGATGAGTTGTTTGGCGAGTCAGCACTGTCTGAAAAATCCAAACTTTCTAACATAAACAAGTACAAGAGCATTTTTCAAGTATTGTCCATTTTTTCTCATGTCCCTGTTCTTAGGCGACTCTTTTTCCTAATTTTGAAGTTTTGGGTTATTTTGTAGTTCTTCTTCTTTAGGATGTATGTTCTGTCTGCAATCTACAGAGAAAACAGTGAAGAGTCCATTCATTCTTGTATCTTACGACTCATCATGGTTGTGGATATGGATAAGAAGAATGCAATCTGAAATTTTTCTTTTTTTTGTTATTGTACAACAAGAATGTTATACTTTCAAAATGTAAGGATTGCATAGTTTTGCAGAACTATGCCAGGCTCAGATATATGAAATTAAATATAATATAAAGGGTATGCAACCTCAGTCATTTGCAGAGTTACTTCAAATAGCTGTAGTCCATGCTTTTTTCACATAATTTTATTTTCACCTTTAATGTTAAGGATTTGTAAGTGGCCTGTATTTAGATACATATATGCTGGTATGCCTACATGACTGTGTGTGTGTCTGAGTGCATGCACACACACACACACACACATACATATATACATAGATATATACACACATGCATATACATACATACATGCATGCATTCATGTGTATATAGATTTGCACACCTTCAGGTTTACTCCTCTGATTGATGAGGGGATAGATATTCCCTGTCACCTTTCATCTCCTTATTTCTGGTGCACAACAAACCTATTAGAAAATAAGTGTTCCTCATTAAAGAGAAACCAAAAAGAAACAAAAAGCTGGTGGAGCTAGATGAGTATCTCCAAACACAACCTACTGCATATAAGGAAACTACAAACTTTTTCCAACTTCACAGATCACCTGATCTGACTCCTACAAACGAGGAAGACATACAGGTACAAATCCAAGAGAATGTATGGCATCATATGAAGTCCTCTCAGACTGAAATATGCACAAAACATTCTCTTGAAATGCAAAAGGTAGGCCATCGAGTTTTCTTTCTTTTATTTTTGGGTTGTCAGCTTGTCAACATTTCTGGGGCAATTTCTGCTGTTTTTTCTTTAAAAGCCTCCTCTTTTCTTTTTAGAGTCCAGACCTTTTAATGCAACTAATATAACAAAAAGTCCAGTTTTCATTTATAGTAAAAGTAAATTGCCTTCAAAGTCAGATTATCTTAAATCAAGTTTGGTCAAGAACACTAACAATATAGGTGTACTTGCAGTGTTCTTAAGAACTGGTGAATATGAACCCAGGACTAAATCTGTCTCATGAGGAAGTCTTTTGAAATGGTTTTGGATTCTGTAGAATCCCAAAGGGCAGGCCTTTGCACATCTGAGATGTTTGCTTCAGTAACTAACCCACGCTTTCATGAAGATGCTTTCAACATATTCAAGAAGTTCTATGCTTACGAAGGAGTTTAACTGAGAAGAAGAGATGTCCAAAATGTAAACAAAATAAATAGTGATGTAGAACACTTCATTATGTCGTTCCTATTCCAATAAAAAGCTGAACCACAGGATATTTCAGTTCTACTGCAAGAAAAGAATTTTTTGAAGTACTGAATGAAAATAACAAAAAGGCAAAAACAAACAAACAAAAAGTCCCGGAAGAACTCACATCTCAAACAGTTAGAGAATATAGAGAATATTCTTTTAAAAGAAATATTCCAAACTTTAAGGGAAAATGAAAGGAAATTCAGATGATGATTGAAGAAGGTAGCTGATTAGCTGTAAATAATGGTGGAGGTGCTCTGTGGACATGAAATAGAGACAGAGGTTTGCTGAGAAGCATCGCCTAAGAAAGCCGAAAGAGGCAAAACTATGCAAATTAGAAGAGACACAGGATAAAGCAGAGCAATACTAGAGCCCATCCATTCAGTTGCTTTAAGAGAGCCTTTCAGAAATGCTCTCAGCTACCACTCAGGGCTGGAGGTGAGACAGATTATTTCACGAGAAACCAATGGAGACAAGCATATGTTTATTATTTTGTGCACTTAAAACATATCTAAGACAATGTTGCCAGCTGATCCATAACTGCCATCTTGTCAAAGGACTACACAAGTCAAAATAATTGTTTAATTTGCAAGCCACCACTCCTACACTGCTTGAAGACTGCCTAAAGCTCCAGATCATGCAATTAGTGCAAGAGAGAGGGGTGAAACTGATGCCCAGTCCTTGCTGCTGATGCTCCTGGGAAAAGAATTTTGTTCCATTTCTTGTATTAATGGTGTCAGAAACTACCAGAAGTCCATGCTGATTATTTTGTATGGGCTCTGACTGGGAGTGTGATTGCTGAGTGAAAAAGGGGGAAATAACAAGTGGATTATATTTTGGAATAGATATTAATGTTTACATTTTAATACAGCTAAATATTGCAGCCACCATTTCACCGATAATCAGAGTTGGTTAAATCAAAATCTGTGATAGGGAGACAATTTACTAATTAATTTTTTTAATCATATAATTACTTCAGAAAAGTAGTTGAAAAAACATGTTTTATTCCTATGCAAAGAAAGATATAATTTAAATCTTTTTCTATGGAAATCATAGAAATCATAGAAAGGGTTCCATTGAGAGGGACCTTAAAGTTCCTCCATTTCCAACCCCCTCACCATGGACAGGGACATCACCTGATAGATCACACTGCTCAGAGTCCTGTCCAACCTGGCGTGGAACACTTTCAGTGATGGAACATCCACAACATTTACAAATGAGGTTTTTGTTGCATAGAAATTGCATTTTTATTTTGTTAATTGAGTGTACAGGTAAATTAACACTGATCATAGTAAAGCTTCCATATCTTTTGTAAAAACACACCAAACCAAAACAAAAACAGAGAAGTTTATGAAATTAAATATAACTTTTTTTGTCCAAATTTAAAAAGAGTGTGATGAGTCTCTGCTAAACTTATTTATAAATCAGCATACAGTGAATCAAGGAGTATCATATATCCTGGTGTATAATGAAGTTTTAAAAGTGTCTTGAAATCAAACTCTAATCATTATCTCTTCTTGGAGTTGCATTTTAATAGGTAGTATCATTGACATTAACAGGAATTGATGTCTGGCTGACAACTAGTACTAAAGAGACATAGCAGATGACTAAAATCTTACTTGGATTAACTTATTTTTCCTAGCTTCAGTGTGGCTACCATTAATAATCTTAGTATAATTCTAATGATATTTAATATTTTTTAGTTTTTTAAAACTCTGTCTCCTAAAGTCACATAAAAACTCAGCTTTAAATCAGTAAGAAAAGTAATTTCTAATTTTTGTATTTGAGAAGAAGGCATTAAAAACTCAAATAAATCCTGAAGATCTGCAGGGCAATTGATTTCCAAAATTATTCTTTAAACACTTTGTGATAATAAACATATCTTAAAATCTTTTTGCATCCAATTCATGATTTTAAGAACATTATATTCGGTAATATTATTAGTTCAATCATAAATTGCCAGTTGCTGATATTAGCAACTAGCAGGCTGAAAATCAGAATATCTATGACATTAAAAATTTCAGGGTCTTAGATAAAGAACCAGATACTTTTGAGACCGTATATGAAAGCCAATATCTTCAAAAAGATATTTTTGAAAAGTTTCAAGCAGCAGTTTGAAGCTTTTTTCAGAAGAGAACAAAAGACACTTTGATCTCCAGATGATGCTTCTATCAGTAGTAGCTACAAAAAATGATTATACAAATAGCATATTTCATTATTGTGACATAGCAGCAGCAGAAGTATTTTACATGTCTGTTATAACTAAAGACAAATTGTAAAAAGAGAATGCAAAATGTAATTTTTGAAACTTTCAGAAGAATTTTTATGGAATTTTAGAATAGTTATTTATTCTCAGGCAGAATTTTCTCCATTGGTTTCACAGAATTTCTCTGGTAAGACAGCTTTTTCTTCCACTGGACAAGTATCTTGGGAAAAAGGTCTGAGCAATTTCATCTCATGACCAGTTTATAAGCTGTAGGAGACTACCAAGACAGACTTAAGCTCAATATTACCTCTTTTTATAGATGGAAAAAATCCAGCCTAAATTGTTCTCATACTGCTTCAAGAATTACATGCAATTCTTCTATTAATAAAAAGATTTAGGGATATAACTGTCTGCATGCTGAGATGAAGATTTGCCACTAAAGTCTAATTTGATTTATCAATCAGCCAATTAGCGTATTATTAAAAATTCACTGCAGGGCCAATCTCTTGTTGATTTGGATAATTAAGTTATCTGCTTTCTAAGTTAGGGTGCTTGGTAATCAGTAAAGTCTGCAGGCCAAATTCCTCCTTCCCCTTTCTGTGCAACTTTACAGCAAGGAGCTGTCTCACAGGCTTTGGCAGGAATACTCACATCAGTAACATTCCTCGTGAGCATCACTGTCTGTGAAACAAGGACAGCACACTAGAATGATTCTAGAAAGACCTTAATTTCCATAAAGGCACTAAACTGAAGGGTGTGAACACAAAGGAGGAAGAGTCTTGCCTTTCTCCAAGTAGATTCGAATTAATATGTAATGATATGCAATAATGTCAGTTTGTAATATTAAATTCTAGCTACTGTTCATGACACTTAATGTGAAATTTAATTTGAAATTCTTGGCCAGAAATGAGACTTTCACAAGGGTGAAGGTAAAAAGGTATGATGGAAATGACATAAAATGTGAATCATGAAGAACTTAATACAAGTAATTAAAGACATATGGGACTAACAGAGAAATACTTTATATTTTGAGACCTCTGGAACTCCTTTTTAATCTTGAAATACTGTCTTGCTCAGTCCCATGTCAACTGAAACCGTAATGGAAGCTTCCATAAAGTGCAACAAAATTCCAAGTGATCAGAAACTTCATTGCCATGGGATTTTCTAGGGCTTAAAATGCGAGTTCCAGCAAATTCATTTTTCCATTTGTTCCAGTGCTTTTAGTGGAAACAAAGTATGGTAAGCACTAAACACTTTCAAAAACTCCTCCCCACAATTGCTATGTCAGGTCTTTGCTCGTGGATCTCACCTGCTAAAGATGAACAAAAGATACTGATGTCAAGAAGTAGTGGGTATGCTGAAAAGACACCCTACAAGCAGGTGTAAGTCCATCAGAAACTTATGTAATGTGGTAAAGACTTCTAATTTTTTTACTAGAGGCAGACTTTTGCAAATCTTGTTGTTCAGATGGTCCCTTAATCGCAAGATGTACTACGAATACTCATTAATTGGGGTGATAAATTGAAAACAAGCATGTTTCTTTGCTTTTTGTGCTACTTGCAAATGAGATACTTGAGGAAATCAACTTTTCCTGAAAAAATCTCTTTCAAACACCAAGATATTCCGGAAACAATGGTTAGTTTCTGCAATGAAGCATATCAAAGAGCCACAATGGTTGGATCAATTGACGATTTCTCATGCAAGAAATTCTATGATTCCAGAATTCTATATAAAGGATCCTTTTTTGTGCATTTCCCACTTCCAAGGGACATGCCATCAGAAAAAAAAACCCAGCATTGAAAAGATAAACAGAATTTGAATATTTGAACTAGCCATAGATATTGCTGAAAAAAAACCCCAGAAACAACAAAAAAACAAGAAAATTATTTTTTCATTACAAGTTCTTCCTAAATATCATCTTAAATACTACCCATAAAGTTAGTTTCATCCTTC
>VZTN01007661.1:0-21731 GCA_013400515.1 Erpornis zantholeuca
TTTTCTTGTATTTTGCAGACCAATTGTACAATGCAACCGTCCTTCTGGTGATGTTGATTTAAATACTTGTAGCTATGACAAAGGGGTTTGCATTTATTTCTTTTTTAGTTGGGATACATTTTTGCTCATAAGGATCACAAAACTCCTTAAGAGTCAAGTCTTTAAGTAGTAAATTTGCTATCCCAAACTGTTAATTCTGTTTGCTACACTGTGCGTACTTCATATGTCAAAATTCGCCTGTTTAAAGTTACATGTCAAATTCTTTTTTATACCATTCCATTTGAAGCCATTTAGCATGTGAGGGCCTATTCCACATTTATTTTCTATGACTACACAAAAAATAAAATTTAAAAAGTACGAAAATATTATTTGCTCATATTAATTGTTACTTTTATTATCTTATGAAGACAGCACCCCATAATTACATCACCTCCTATAACTTCTTTTCACTTTAATAACATTTTAAAGATCTTGTAGCAGACATCCACTTCTGAATGCATCACTAGCATTTCTGGAACTAGTACAGTGTTCTCACTAGAGACACATTTTAATTCTAACCATTTCTTCAGTATATTTTTTTGACTAAAATTGCAACAGTTTTATCCCTATAACTCCACAGCCCATCACTTAGGATTATGGTACAGTGTTTTCCCACCATCTTTACTGTAAGTTGTATGTCTGATGAAAGCAAGACCTATGCAAATGAATTTATCTGCCTTTTGGGTGGCAAAATTAGCATTACTCTGAAAATCATTTGAGAAACTAAATTATTAATAACTGAAATACACTGGAAATACAGGAAGACCCAAAGATGAAACTATAGTATCACAATAATTAATAATGAATCTGAATTTCTATTGAGACAGTGTTCTTGAGGTTATTAAACACTGGATTTTATCATGCATTATGAAATCCATTATATTTAAAAAGCATCACAGATATGTGGCATTTCACTTGCTTTTCAGAAGGGTCTTTCATAAATGCAAAGTAATGTCCCTCATAAAACACTAGGTCCACTTGTAGAGTACATTATCAAGGGAAAGTTCATAACTAAATGTCAGAGTGATTTTCTTATCAAAATTTTTTATTAGATGGTTTTAATAACATCTGTTACATTTAATGAGTTTTGAGCAGCACCTTGCAGTTTCTTATTCGTCCCAGGAGAATGAAGGAGCTCAGACCAAAGACTGTTCTGGCTAGATTTAATTTCTAAAATTCTCAGGATATCTTAAAAAAATAATACGGCTTTTCTTACATTCTTCAAGTGTCTGTTGGCAAACTAAATGTCAGCACTTCTGCAGAAATTCTGCTCAATATCACTGTAGAATCTCATGCATTTTTTTCTAAAACTTTGTAGCTTTATGATTTAATTTGTACATTATATGCTAAAATAAATACCTTTTTAAATTAAAATCTAATTCTATGTATTTGAATCTTTCAGCTTGGTATAAAACTGTCATGTCTCAACATATAAGCCTCAGCTCCATGCAAAATTTTCCAGTTCTCAGCTGCTAAAGCCCTCAGGGTAGTAGCTACCTCTTTATTGGGTGCTTTATTGTAAATTTAAACACTGTGAACAATCATTGTAATGTAAACAAATACAAACTTTACAGTGAGCTCAGTCGTGCCAAGATGTTAATAAGTCAGTCATCCTATGAGCATCGGAACTGGCTAAAGGCAGGTCAGTAAATAAAAGACCTTTAAATACTTTATGGAAAGAAGACTGAAGGAGTTGAGAATCATGCTATATAAATGATCTGTCCTAGCACAAGCTTTCCAGAATGTCCAAACTCTTATCCATTAGCAATTATTTGCGTAACCTCACAGCTGTAGCACTACAGCTCGAGGGGAGTAGGAAGGAACATTGATGTTTAAAAAGGAGAAAAAAAATGCAGTGTAGACTCTTCATCTCTCTAGTTTTGGACAAAATTGAGAAAAAATTAGAAAAAGTATTTTTGGTTCATTAAGATAGCAGCAAGATCATACAAAACCCAATATACTTTGTTGAAGTGCAAATTTTTTCAGATCAATTTTACACATTTTTTGACAGTCTCATTCTCATATTGATTGAGGATCTGTTGGGTTTTAATTTATTAAAGTATTTCATTTTAGTATTTATAATAAACTTTAAAAAAATCTAATCACTAACAGCTTAATTAATTAAAGGGATATATTCCCATCAATGTTATATAATTGGCTCCTCTGTAATCCTTCCTTGTTGGAAAATTTAGTAGCCTTCATGGATTATGCATGCTGAGATGTTTAGCTCTGGAAAACAGGAATTCAACTTGCTCAATAGTAATCTAAATATGTTTAGGTTATGAAGTTTTGAAAGCAGTTATTTCTTATATTAAACAGAGTTTGGCTAGAACCAGTGACTACCCTTTCAAAAGAATTCATTAGTGATCATCATATGTGAAGTTTATCAGTCAAAATGTTTCCTGCAATATCCTGTTTTCTGCTTTTAAAATCTTGTATATTAAACTAACACATTGCTTTAGACAGTCTTTTTTACCTCCAAATGCTGTGATGTATATTTTTCTTGCAGCACTTACTATAAGCTTAATTATTTTAAATTATTTCCTAAAAACATGAATCTTTTAACTTTTTCTGTACATAAAATTCTTAGATTTTTTCCTGGCGTACAAAGAAGAAACTGCACATGAGTGATTCAAACCCAATTGCTTATGTTGTCTATTTCAGTACATAATAAAACATTCACAGTTGTAAAATGCTTTTTAGTAAACCTTTATCCTTTTCTTCTATTCATACAAAGTTTGGAAACTTACTGGGGGCTTGGAAAACAACTTACGCTTTCATAACTTTTGGTAAAAAACAATATTTCTGATCCTGGAGACCATTTTTAATAGCTTCAATCTGGCTTCTTGTGGGTAACTAAGCAGAGAGCTAACTGCAAAAAAACTGCTTTCTCTTTCAGTTGCCTTTTCTGTGATCTGTTCGGAGTGAGAAGCTTAGCTTAAGTTTGCCTCAACATCTTTAATTTCCTTCATGTGGCGGTGGACCTTGGATCACCTCCACATGAAGTGAGGTTAGCACCAGCCAATCTGCCTGAATGCCTTGTCTGCAAGGCTCTGTTCTTGAACTTGCAGATGATCTGATCTTAAGATGATTGCAGACTGGGACAAACTCAGAGTCAGAAAGAGCTGAGTGTCTTGGAAGACAGACCTACATTCCCTAAACATTTGCTCTACCCTATTTGCCATCCTAGTTGAAGGATGTAGTTCTAGATATGGAGGTATTCTCAAGGACTAAAATCAAACAAAAACAACAACAAAAACCCACACCAGCAAACAAAACAAAAAACCCCAAACAAAACCAAAACAAGCAAACAAACAAAAACACACCAACCCCCCCCCCAACACAAAACTACCACCACCACAAAAAACCCACTCTGCATTTTATTGATTTCTGCTTTAGTTTTTTTTCATTTCTGTGGGGTCTTGGCCCTTTTCCTATACCCCTAGATTTGAATATGAGGAAGCAATTGTATTTTGGCTGGTTCATATATACCATCTGTGGATAGAGCACTGGCATTTTGAAGGGAGATGACTCTGCCTATTTGATGAGTTTACCTTACCCATTTGCAGTTTTTTATTTACGCTTTTTGAAAAAGTTTTTTTTTCTTTTTTTAATTTTTTCTTTTTTTTTTCTGGCATGCTGTAGAGACATTTATATAGATTAAAAGTATTCCATCTTACTCATGAAGACATAGAATTTCAGGGTTCATCTTATCTGTGTTCAGAAATTATCAGTGTAGGTCTCATTAATCAGATTACTGAGTATAAAGAGAACCATTTAAACAGTACTTGGTTGGTAATGCAGTAGGTTTACACATCTGAATAGCCATTGAGAAATTTTTGCAGGAAAAACACAAGTTTTCAGCTGTTTTTCTTTAAATTTTCTTTCTTTATATATGTCTTTCTGCAGGCATCTCTTAAACTACTATTTTTTAATGTTGCTCATTGTTTGGTGAGGTGTCTTCCTTTCCTAAGTCACATATATAATTCATTTAAATGAATGTCACAACTTTATCAACAATCATTATTTTATCAGCAAGAGAATATTCAGTATTCTGACTATACCTAACATCTCTTTGAACCCAGATGGTTCCTAATTACTTTGGTAAGCAGCTCAGTTTTCAGACTAAGCACCTGCTTTATTTTCATTCTTACACAGGTCAAACTGAACAACCTAGCTATATTTCACTGTTTCTTGACTTCCTTACTTATCCAGGCAAAGCACTTGCATGTTTGTGTGTTTGCATATGCTGAGCTGTAATGGATTTAATTTTTTTCTTCCTTTTCTGCACCTATAGTATCATAATAATCAACTACTTATTAACAGGTTATAACCAGAAATACTATTGACAATATTATAGCAAACTCAGCCATTGCAGCAGCAGTTCCAGGTAGACATTTAGCAGTATTTAGTAAGACCATTCTGCTCATATGGGGATTGTGTCTTTTAATTTTATTTCAGTACATCAGAGTAAGAACCCAAGTTATTGTAGATATGGGATATACAGTTTCTTGTTCATAACCTTGATGGAAGACAGAGAGAATTCCTATAACTTCTGTCATGGTTCCTCAATTTTTACTTTGTTTCTGCTCAGCTTCTCTTTTTATTATGTCTTTGTATTTAAGTTGTAATAGTATTAACATGTGGTTTATTATATTTAAATAACATGTGGAATAATTCATACACTTTTCTTGAGAAATTCTGCTTCTGGGACATGTTCTCTTGATTTGGCACATTATTAGTTTTACTTATCTCACGCCTATTTGTTTTGCATAATCAAGGCTGAGGGTTGGAAGAAAGACAGAGAATTTTTTGGTTTGTATCTGATAACAGTTTAGTTAGTGAGATTCTACAGCCACTTTGTATGGGTGACATTTCCCACTATTTTTGTAAAACTATGTAGCTATCACCAGGATCTGAATGGTTGTTCAGGAGGAGAACCTTATTATGCACGAGGTTTTCACTATTAAGAAGCAATCTTTTTCTTAATGTTTTTTTTTTTGATACACAACTTTGTGATACCAGAATTACATATGTATAAGTGAGAAGCACTTTAGTTTTATGGTGGGATTCACCAGTTTGGCTTATATGTGTTGTATACTGAACTGTATTTATTCATACATAGCTATCATGTTACTGTGTGAGAAATAGCAGTTTTCTGAAATCTGAGAGATCATTGTGAGTTATTTGAATGGAGTAGGTTTGACTGTAGTAATTTCTGGACACATAGTCCGTAAGGCATGTAAAGCAATTTCCTTCATTTTTAGAAAGCATGGCAGAAAAACTGTACTCATCTAAACAGGTGAAAACTAATGAATTCATAGAGTCACTCACATCTTTTACAGCTTACTTAAACACTTAATGGAAGCTTTATGTAGGAAGGGCTTTATGAGAAGTGTTTAATCATTGGTGAGTGCAGTCATTAAAAATAGTTTTTTCTATTACTTCGCATTGTTCTCTTTCATATAGAATAGTTAATTTTATCCAAAAACATCTGATCAGAACAGTAAGATGTGTATAGTTTAAAAGCCTATGTTTTGTGGTAGTGGTAGTAGTAGTAGTAATTTATGCCTCTACAAATGACTTTGCCATTTATCCTACATACAGACTCACTGGATCTAGTGTTCCTGATCTTATCGTGAGCATGAGCAACCAGATGTGGCTTCATTTACAATCTGATGACAGCATTGGCTCACCAGGATTCAAAGCTGTTTATCAAGGTACGAGCTAAATTAACTGTTTTAAACTTATGTTGTAACTTACTTCATTATACCCCAACAAATTAATTTCAAATAGGCATTTAGTCCTTTCAGAAAGGTAGAGTTTTGATACTGTCTCTATTATCAATTAATGGTTAATGAAGACACGGAATTGCAAATACCTACAAAATAACTAAAAATGTTTGCAAGTAAAAATGAAAGTTATTGTTCTAATACTTTTTGCTGGGAGGTCAATAGAAGCTAAAAATTGCAAAAATTTCTATCATATTTGAAAGGTTTTAAATTTTACGTTCTGCTAACCTGTATCATATTGAATACTACTTAAAAACTATTCTTAATATTCTCACACTTTATTGGGGTAGTTATAAAACTTGTTTTCGTGCCTTGCTGAGAATCTTCACAGACCTAAGTCAAAATTACTATATAATGAAAACAAAAGAACAGATATATTGTTATGTGATTGTGGAAATTAAGAAGATGTATAGAATTGCAGAAATTTAATTAAAAAAAATGATCTATGGTACCCTAGCCTCATTTGTGTTGCTTCTGTCTCAAAGAAATGAAAACCTTTGCAACATTAACATCCTTATTTTTTTTTTGACTGTGTGAAGTTCAGTATCTTCTGATTAATTGTATTTAAAAATACCTGATATCTCTTAGTGTGCATGCATGTATTAAATTTTTTCCATTTTAGTGGGTTGCATAGACCTGCAGCTAGAAAGAGCTCTTTTTTACTAACATATGGTATCATTTCTGTTAATTTCCATGTTAATTAGTTCACCTTAAGGATAAGTGAAAACACTTAATACTATTTCCAGTAGTTTCTTACAGGCACATATGAAAATGATTTGATAATAATCTTGTCAAAATTAGTTTTATACAAAAGATGCTGCAAAACATTGAGACTATTCACTTTTCAGTAACTGAAAGTAATTGAATTAGAAGAGTGGAAATGCTCCTTAAAAAATTTCCATAAACTGAAGAACCCTGTTGTAACANTGTCTAAGTGTTTAATTTCTCTGCTAGTTACCTTATCATTTCAATATCAAAACAGGCAAATTAAAGAGTGAAAAGTTATGGAGATGGTAACCTAAAGTTTAGCAAGCTATACATTTGTTGCACTAAGGACATTAAGGCTTGCCTGAGCAGGTTTTTCAAAGTAGGGTCTATGGCTGATAACATACTATGAGCATTGAAAGGAACAGGGAGGGGAAATGTTCCCCAGTGGTCAGCCAGGAAACATGGTGTTACTTGTCCACACCGATATTTTCCACTAGTGCTCTCTCCATTGAAGCAGGTAGTGATGACAGCAGTGATTAGGGCTACACTTCCACCATTATTTTTTCCAAGCACCCATATATTTCTTTGGGACTGACTCAAACTCGCTGTTGGTTATTCCCACTCACAGAACTGGTTGGAGCATGCTAATTAGATCAACTGTTGTGCATTCATGGTTTAAATTTCTGTGTGCATATATTGCTGGATAATATTTGAGTGTTTTAATTATTATTATCTACTTATTTTATGCACCATGTTTTGGTTTTCTTTAATGTGAACTGAAATCCACAGAATAAGGAAGGTGAGGAGAAAGGAGGGGTGATTCTCATTAGGGTGGCTGTCGCTTCCCATGGGAATCCTCCATAGCAACACTACTGAGATTTGCAGGTCCATGGCCATGAGAATAACCATATGAGAACAAGGAAAACTACCAAGGCTCGTAGAAACACTATCACAATTGCTTAAGTGCAATGTTACAGAATTGTGAATGAAAAAGCAGGTGCAGGCCTGTAGCCCCTCTATGGCTAAGACATTAAGGAATCTTAAGACATTGTGCCACACATTAAACCTGCATAGTTACACAGCTCAAGTATGTTTTATTGCATGAGTACAATCACTTTATCTAAATTAATCTTACCCCTTCTCATCCCTTCTTTCATGTACTTGTGTAATTTCTAGGGTCTGTGTTTCTTTAGACAACATATTGTCTTTACAAAATCCATTTATGAAATAAATTAAGTGGAAATAGTGATTATATAGAGGAGAGAGTGTTGGTACAAGCTATGTATCTGACATTTTACACAATTTCCTCAAGAAAATTTATGCACTTTACCTTCTTGTACCTCTATGAAAAAGTTCAAAAATTTAAATTATATATATCAGATGATTTATTTTTCCGCTATAATTTCTTTCTGGTATTTCTAATGAGTTCAACCTCTTACTTCTGGGGACTTTCTGAAAACACCTTAACTATACAATGTGCACTTTGCAGCAGCAGTAGCCTCTCTTTTATGAAGTATATAGTTAACATTTAAAAGTTGGATTTTGGCTTTCAGTCTTGTTTTCCAACCAGTTGTGAGTTATTCTGTGAGGTTTATTTTGTTTTGCAAGTTAATTTCAGAATTCTAAGGTCGGAAATGTTTTCAAGTTCAAAAGTATAGTAAATATTTTAAGATAAAGGTGAATTATAACTTTTTTCTCTCATTTCAATGTTCTCATTAGTTTTATTAGAATTTTCTCATCTTTTATTGTTGATGAAACTTTTATCCATCCGCACTGTCAATACATTTCCTGCTTTAGGCTAAGTGTGCAGCTTTAACCTCTATCCTGTCACAAGATGCCTCAATAAATCTCCTTCCCCTTGTTTAGCAGTCAAAGAACCCATCTAAAAATAGAATCTCATTTTAACTGTGAGAAAGTTAATAGTCTTTGCAATTGCAGTTAGCTAAAAAGAAGGCAAACTGCAGGCTTTGGTGGTTCATAGATTTTCTGTAGAGGCAAAGTAAAGGGCATCCTTATTCGAATCTTTCCCAAAAAGTTGTGAGTTTTGCTCAGGATTAGAAATTTTGCTCAGGATTCGTCACCCTTCTGGTCAATATTTTACAACTCACCAAGTGAATCTTGACTTTTTATCTATTAGAGTAAAATATTTTTTATATTACTCTTTAAATAGTGTCACAGTCTATAGAAAATTGTTACTTTAACTGAACTTCATCTCACTTTAATTAGAGAAGGATTTAAATGATAAAATTCACATTATTAGCCTGTTCGCCTAAAAATGGCATGAAATGATGCCTGTAAATGAACTGAAATGCATAACAGATTTTGTGTTTGGATAGTAAATTTAATAATATTTACAATTTGCCTAAGGGATTACATAAGGGGCAGTTCTTCCCAAGTTCTTTTGCCTCTTCTTTGGCTCACCTTCAGAAACATGTTAATGTCAGAAAGATGTAGGGTTCTCTATATTCTCACTATTCAAATTTTTGTAATCTGCCTTATTAATCAGGTTTCTTGGACTGTAGAATGCAGTTCTCCAAAAGCTGGATCCACAAGAAAGATTTCAGATGTAGAGATAGCTCCTGGAAAGAGTTTTGAATACAGAGGAATAGCACTGTACCTGTATCACGGCATGCAATTGGAAGGTGACCTATCGAAACACAGATGGTAAAACAAGAGTTCTTAGTTTGTTAACTCCAGGAAACTGACAAACAGCCACTGTGTTAGAAAATACAAGAGGTGTCTTGATATTTTTCTGTCAGTCATACTCAGAGTCATGCATTATAAAGGCAAAAATAATTTAAGCATTAACTATATGTAAGCACATTATTAATAAGTAAAATGCAAGACACTACAGGCAAACCTTAACTTTGATGATAAACTTTCTAAACAATGTTAGAACCACATTATTAGTGCTAAAATAGAATGTTGTTAACTCATACTGAAAAAAAATAAAAAAGCTGAAGAAGGATCTGAACTTACCATTATTTTTTTTAAAAAAACCCCTATTTTATAGATTGTATTTGAAAGTCCTTAAATCTCTGTCATAGATCCCAGATATCTTAACAGAATGGTTTAATACGTTTCAGAAGGAATCCTCTGAAAGTATCTTTTCTGTGAAAAGGCCAAATTGTAAATTGTTCTGTCCTTGAAGAATGAGATGTATTGTAATGCCCCACCTGAGTGTATGGAAGGAACTATACTGAAATTCTCTCCAGTTATTATCTATGCCAGTTTTCCTTACTGAAGCCAAGATGACCAGGTGTCACTCCACAGGTCTTCTTAAAAAAAACAAAATTACATTAGGTATTTCATAGCAGATACTTCATGATAAAACACACTAATATTTCTCAATGTGTATATGGCACTATAAAGTGATACTTTAAAAATAAAATTTTCAACCAAAAAAATGAGAAGGAAACATTGAGAGAAAATAAAAAAGATATTCAGGCTGTTGTTAAGACAGCTTTCAGAGTTTCAGTGTTTAGAAAGTAAAGAAATTATAAACATTGTTTTATTTTAAATTTTTCTTTTACCTCGGTATTTCAAAAGGCAATGAAAGACCTCAGTGTATTTTCTCCGTACAAGGGACATGTCTGAAATTCTTGTATGTAATCTCCTGGAAGAATACCACAAACATGCCGAATGGCAAGCGAGATGAAGGCTGTTGCCAATCTCCCTTGTTGAAATTGCTTCAGTCTGAATAAGTTTTAAATATGCATTAGAACAGGGCCTGGTATCTTCTGATCACTCTGGTTAAATAGGTTTAGGTTCAAAAAAAGTACTTATTTTGAATGAATAAACTATTTACCAAAATTTTTTTAACCTTATTTCCAGTCCTACCATGCAATGATGCTCAACTCTGACTTTTTTTTTTTTAATAGTACCATATGTATAAAGAACAACATGTTATATATACAGTTAAATAAACATAACATCCACAAAGTGATGAAAACAATATTCAAATCATCACACCACCACTTTGAGGTCACATGATGGTCTGGTAACACCAATGAAATATATTGATATGCTAAGACTATACTCTTACAAGCATGTTTTTTTGCAGTTTGTTGCTGGTCATGGGCTAAGGCAAGGAATTTACACACACAATAGGTAAAGAATTTTTAATTAAAGTAATTCTTTATTCATGAACCTCTATTTTTTTTAGTTAGTTTTCTTCTTGAGCTGCATTTCTATTTTGTTTTGATCACAAGTGAAGACCACTCATGCCCAAACTTGTCCAGCACATGTGATCTGATGTATTATTTAGGCAGATTTTAATCAACAGGAAGATTTTCTTTATGCCACTTTTTAATACTGATTCAAGCATGCATTTATCTGTTAAGTGGGTAAGTTAGGTACAGTCATTGCCATGCATATGCAGGTCAGGATAATGCAAAATTACTGCGACAGTAGGCCTTGTAGCAGTATCAAACAGTGATGTTATGTTGCAGTTGCAGCCAAAAAAAGGACTGATGAGGTGAATAATGTGCCTGAGTTTGGCTTATTCCACTCATTTTATGGATATGACACATCTATAAATAGGTGCTTTATGGCCGTCAGGATCCAAGGTGGATTGTGCAGCCAGCTGATCATTCGGCTGCCTCCATGCTTGTGGTCCTGCTGGCTGTGCCAC
The DNA here is from genome assembly GCA_013400515.1 of Erpornis zantholeuca. NCBI lineage: Eukaryota > Metazoa > Chordata > Aves > Passeriformes > Timaliidae > Erpornis > Erpornis zantholeuca. Next base: position 11,173 of record VZTN01007661.1, read on the forward strand.
ACTGACATAAAAGCAGGTGACAAGGCATCTTGAGTTTTAGGTGCAAATGATTTGTAATTTTATTATGCTTGAGATTTTCCTCTGATTCAACCCTGTAAACCTGTCAGTCTGATAAAAATATTTAGTCTTTTGACATCCAGACTTCTTGATAACCAGTTATAACCACCATCTGGTTTATAGCCTGTTTAGAACTCATTTTTTATTATTGCCTTTACATGGCTATATAAAATAATTAAGTTATTTCACTAGCCCATCCTTTAGTTCATTACAGTGTTATAAAAGAAATCTGGTGACTCAGTGATATAATTCTAGCATTTTGTGTAATTTGAAGTTATTAAAAATTCTCGGAGATGTCAGGAAGTAGATCAGCTCCTACAAGCAATGGAAAATGTCAGGTTTACAACCTTTGTATTAATGCTCAACTGAGCAGTTAAGCTTTAAGCTCTTCATTATGATTGTTTGGAAGATTCTTCTTTCCTCTCCAGACTAGTAGAAAAATACTTTTAAACACATATTTCAGTTGCTCAGATAAATGTCATTTGTCTTTTTTGCATACAGATACAGTACTTAGTAAACTTTAAATCAGTGCAGATTTTTACAAAAACATAACTACCTTATAAATGTTATTACACTACCAATATTGATATAAAAGACTGTTACTGCTTGGAGGTTTAACAAAACCTGTGCTGAAAGAAATAAATGGAATTAAGACTTTCTAGACTCTCACAATTGGACACGCACACAGGGAGATCATTATATACAATGTAGTGCTTGAAAGAAAACATATAAATCATTCAGTGAAAACTTTGAGTTTCCTTTGCTTTAAGCTTTTCTCTCTTTCATGTATTTCATGTATAATAAGTTTTGCATTGTATTTGTATTTGTTTTTTGTATTATGTTCATAAGTTTTATAATTCAGAACATTATTCAAGTGTGTGCTGTCGGAGGACAGGCAATAAATATGTTTGATGTTTTATGTGCATATATTTATTTATTAAAGCTACTTGATTCTGTGGAGAACTGTCAGAGAGTTCCATCACGATATTGTATGAATGAATCTGTTTGTAGTGCTACACAGGGCAGGTTTTTTTGGATGGGCAAATGTCAGTCAATTTCTGCCACAATGTAGTATCAATTACTATCAGAAGCTTTCCTGTATTTTTGTCTGACCTTTTTAGAGCATATTGTTCAGATAAGGCTAGAGCAGGCATTTCTCAGTTTCAGCACACTTGAATTTTCTTTCAAGAAATAGTGCTACCAGTAGGTTACTAATAGAGTGAAACAAGGCACACTGAGTTACTGATAATTACTGCAGCAGTTTCAAATAAATTTTTAATAGTGGAGAATGTCCTTGCCTGAGTTTTGTCTGTTTAGGGTGGCAGACAGAACCCACTTTTCATCTAGAAAATACACATGAGCTTGAGATATGTAATATAATAGTGATATGCTTTAACTTTTTGAGTGTTTTGAATATTTATATATTATCAGGCCATAGTCGATAAGACCAAATTTCCATCTGTGCCACAATCCTTTATTAAACAATCACAAACTGTGCTTTAGTGAAGATAATAAAAAGAAGTAAGCATGCACCAGCCCATAACTCTTCTTCTCCCTCCTAAATTAACAAAATAACAAAACCGAAATGGCCAGATTGAGTACAAATCTGTTAAGTAAGTGATTTGTTTTCCTTTTTAATTTTTATATTGATTGTGAAACTCTGTTTCTAATGTCCTATTTTGTTAGAGCACTCTTCAGATCTTGAAATAACTATGCTCAACTATGCTCCACAGAAATACAAAGAATGTCTTGTACTCATCTCAATCAGCTTAAAGATTAACATATATTTGTTCAGTTATGCTGTTTAGCAATGTATTAAACTCTTTTGCTAACCCTTATTGCAATGCATTCTATTGTGCCAATCATGGACATTGCCAATATGCTGAAGAAGAATGTGCATGTTAAAAATAGTGTGGTTTACAGACCAGACATCAGTGTACGTTTTTAGTTTTCTGATTTCATTAAGGAATATATTTATTAATGTGTCCATTAATTAAACTTCAGAATTTTCATCGTAAAGAAACCCAAAACTCTTAGAACTTCCCCCATTTACAGTTGTATTAGGTACAGCCAGTATACAGCACGTGTATTCTTAGTTATATGACATGGCTGTAGCTGGGAAGCTGCCATCTCCCTTCCCCTCCAGATTGCAGCTGTGTCTGCCTGATGACACAAAGGTGCACTCCTAGCTTTTCAGTGATTGATTTACAGGTTAAGTTTAAACTCTTTGTATACTTATCTTCATCAAATTATTAATCATTGAAACAACAACATGTTGTCTCTGAATAAGAGAATTATTATGTTTTAACTCTGCCAGCGAAGACCATTCTGCTAGTCAAACTTGTTTGGAAAGTAGTTTCACATCATAACAAAACAAATTCTGTGTGGAAAACAGCTCAGATATTTTTATTGATTTAATGTTTTATACCTTTTTATACATGTTCATTGTTCAGTATGTTTGACCTTAACATAAATGTTATTTCCAGATTCTACTTAAACTTTTAATTAAAAAGTTTACAATGGCTTTTAAAAACATTATTAACGATAATTTTTCTCAAAGACTAGGAAAAAATTGTAAAAATAAAACTGGCATTTTAAAATAAGATTCTAGTAACATATATGTGAGAATTAAGTATAAATAATTGATCTTTTGAGAATTTTTTTTTTTATTTTTTGCTTTTGACAGGTGTTACTTTGTACTTTTTTCCTTCTACTGAAAACAATCAAGAATTGGAACTGAACAGTTTAATCGAAGTGTTTGAAACATAAATCCTAGTCTTTGCTTCTTAGCAGATACAGCTCAGTTTGAAAGTTAGGTACAACTTAATAATTTTAGATAAACAGAAATAGGTTTTTACAAGTTAAAACTTTCTCCAATTTTTTTAATATAGAAAACACCATAGTGTACACACCATGAATTTAACTGTCTGCTGACATTACCTAATAAGATAGTCCTTTCACTCCTTAGGCCAAAATTATTCTATTTTAGTAATTTGCCTTATTTAATTCATAAAGTGGTGGCATACTCAGAATTTCCTGTTAATATCTACAGTTGATATTGTTTGGAATTCTTAAGCATCTTCCATTCATTTGTAAAGTTACTGCAAATGGTGGTCAGACAGAAAGATGCATCATAGATAGACAGCAACAGATAACATGTTATGATTTTTTTCTTTTGAATAAGAATACTTCTTATTAAGTCTTTTATTTTTGTGCCAGTTTTCTCTGGTTTTTTGCTACAAGGTTCAAACCATGAGAACTATATTGCCCCTTAGTTTTGAAGCCCTTGGATGCATAACACTCACTCTACAGTTTTAATAATCAAACACTTAATTTTAAATGAGTAATAAATCAGCTATTTATGTTGTCTCACCAGTGGTGACACTTATTTTAAGCTTTATTTCCTTGACTATGTTACTTTAAGTAACAAACCTTTTTCCAACAGTAATGAAAGAATTGATTAAATGATATGATAACTGTCACACATTGGATGGTATTGATAGAGTCATAGAAACATTTAGGTTGAAAATGACCCTTAGGATCATTGAGTCCAATTGTTAACCTAACACTTAGGTTAACGCCAAGTCCAAAAATTCTAATATGGATTTTTTTTTGAAGTGTTACCTATCAAAGAAATGCGTGAATGAGTTGTGAGAAGTGATGTCTCTGAAATCAATAAACTTTAAAGATAACATTGTTTTAATAATCTTGATAACTATTTAATTTGCTTCTCTAAGGCAAAATGCAATATTATTGAAATTTTTCTTAAAGCAAATATTTATCTGGAACTTAAAAAATAATTAATTTTTGAGTCCGACTTTGACTCCTACAGGATTTTCTATGCATGTGATACAACATGGGTAACTTGAAAACTTTTGTGATACAACACAGGGTAACTTGATAAAAAAATATTAAATGTATATTCTTATTACAAGCAGAAGAAAAGGTAAAGTGACCCTTAGACACTGTACACAAAATCTTGCTTCCAGTTAAGACTTTATAGTAGCCATTTAAAAAATACATATATATGCATTTATAGATACAAAAAGTGTATTTCACATATTAATATAATTTCAAATAATCTGAATAATCTCTCACCTCAAAATTTACCCCAATTTTTTCATATTGCGATTTTCTTGTATGTGTATTAGAATACATTGCATGCCACAAAATTAATTCAATATGCATAAACTTTTAAATAATCTATCTTTATTAGATATATAAAGACCATGTTCTGGTTTTTGAGATACACCCAGCTATAAAAGCTGGTGTTCTTTTCTGAAAACCAGTGATAAAACCCTGGAAAGAGGACTTACCTTTATTTTTTGAAAATGTCTGTTACATCTGCAAGGAGATACTCATAAATGTTAAAATTAACAAGGTACAATAAATTTAAAGTACAGATTTAGCTGAGTAATCTACCTTAAATCCCTATGTAAGTGCTCTCCTTCAGTGACATTTCGGCCCTTCATAACTGCAACTTAATCTTCTTTGAAAGAAGAATACAAATCCTCTGAGGAGGATTAAATCGCAGTGACCTGAGGATAGTGGTACACCTGAGCGAGTACTTTTGCATGTCCTTCAGTGTGGCTTTAATGTCCTTAGCTGTGTTCTTTTCCTAGTTAAGGAGAAGTGTGTGTGTGTTTACTTGTGTGTTGTGGTTACACCCAGCAGGGGCAAGGAAGGAGAGAAGTTATCCACATTTCCTTTCAGTGGCCAGACCTGGTGGGACAGTCTTTCCATGGCTGAGATGCAAGCCCGTACAGGTTAGGGGAGGGGGAACAGGGATGCTTTTCGTAGGCAGACCAGGATATACACAGGTACCTGCCCAGTGCTTTGCCATCAGAGTGCCGGTGTACGCCATCAGTGTGCTCCGTACAAACCCGCACTGGATTTCATCCAAATCCTTGGAGTCCTGATTATTGTCCAGGCCACTGTAGACCACCTCCACCTCCACTGCTAATTTCTAGTATAGTGTGTACATTTATTTAGTAAAACTGGTGTTTTAGAGACGCTGTACTGGAATTCTGCACAACCCACATCATGATATCTTTATATAGTAGATGCATTTTAGCTGTTACTGAGATTTTTAAAAGATCTTGAATTTCTTGTTCATATGCAATTTTCCATCTTTTTAAGCTGGGCTGGATTCTCATTATCATCTCATTAAAGTAAATTGCAGTTTTTAGGATTTTGGTTCCTATTGGTATGCTTTTCTTTTAGTAGCTAATACCATGAAAAGACAAAAGATGGTCATGTCTGGGTCATTAAACACTTTCTGCATAATTTGTGCCTTCACTATAGCATTTACTGAATTTCTTAAATGTCACCGTTGACTACTAAGACACATGATTTCAGATGGAAAATTATATTTGAATCTCAAATTTTATTGAAAACACAATTCATACTGGTAGTTGATGCTAAAGAAAGATCTGTGGGAAATATTAAGCAACAGTTGAAGATTTTATTCCTGACAGGCAGATATCTTTTAGTAAGATCCTCTATAAAGAACATATATTTCACTAAAGAGTTCTTCAGAGTTTTTCAGTACTTTTTGTCTTAGTCCTTTCAAAAGCTGTATGATTTATCTATTCAGCTCATAAAGAGACATAAATTTCACACTTTGACTGAAGTTCACGTGACATACTAACACCTCCAGTTGTTGCGAAGTCAGCATATCCTCCAGAGCAGCCTTTTCATATTGCTCTCTGGTTTTATTAGCAATTTAGATTAAAGGGGGCTGTTGTTATTCAGATGAAATAATGGCTTATTTTTATGTTGCTGTGAAATTTGAGAAAAACAATGCTTCCTAATCTAAAACATTATCAAGTACAAATTATAGACTTTGAGTATTTGATTTCTTTGTTGTATATATAGTAGCATATAAATATAAAATCCATTCAGACTCTATTATATGTGAGAATTGCTGAATTAGGTTAACAAACAGCTTCAACAATATCTTAGTTGGTATTGTGTGTACTTGCACTCTCTGTTTGCATCTAAACACTTCTGAAAATTCAATTTTATTCTAATCATAAAGAACTAACAACATTTACTAGAAAATGGATCTTCTAAAATATGGAGTCTTGGTGTTCTCAGCACATAGCTTATATAACATTGTACAGGGGAGGTTTTTAAGTGAAAAAAGTAATGAGTTACATTAAAAGGATATATGAGCAGATGAAACTGAATACAATGCACTGAATGTCAGTGAAAAACAGTTTGCTACTGCCTTGTACCTTCACCTCTCCTCTGACCTTTCCAGGCCAGCATAGCCATGGCCAGTCCTTTCTTCACTAGGATATTATGCACCCTTAATGGAAAGATTTTAAAAGAGCATTTCCTTTACAATTCACTTGCAGACTTGGCATGAGTAGTGTTTTCAATGTCCAAAGAATAGCTTGGTGCTTAAGGAACATTTAGAAAGCAGAGTACCATTTACTTTAAACCAAAATTGTCACAAGTAGAACACAAAAGAAAGCAGTGTGTGTTTGTAGATATTCTAACAGTATCAGTTGTAACATGAAAAATAAAAAAAGCATGTGTCCTTGTAAATACATATGCAAACAGTTTCCAGTCTGTATCTCTAGGTATGCCTGTTGATGTGTTTTTCCACTCTTTATAAAGAAAAAAATGTTAGGACCATTTCTCACAGGTAGTGAGTATACTTGGGTTTTTTCAATGCTAGAGAGTAGTATTAGCATGTGTGCACTTGCGTGGCCTTCCTTGCAGAACTGACATTAAATACCTTAAAGAATAAAAAGATAAAAACAGAAGATATAAACTTTTTAGGTATTTCCTATGATCTGCAGTACTTACCACATTTCTATCTATCTGTCTGATAATTCCAGGGTCTTAAAAATTTTTTCCACGTTTTCTAACGTCTACATGACCTCTGAAACAGTGAAATGTTTTTATACAGTCACCTTTATAAAGAACATGATAAAAAAAAGTTGTGTCTGTTAATTCTTCTATTGTGTAGTATTATCATGCTGCAGAAAGATTACTGAGTTTTGGTGAGTATCTCTCAAGCTTATTCAGCTTGCAACTGAGCTTTGTTGGACTATGTTTCCAACTATTATCATATTGAGTTTGGTTCAAAATCTAATCAGGTGCTTGGAACCATGGCCAGACTTTCCTCCTGTGCTATTTTGATAAAGGTAATATGCAAAGAAACGAGGGGGAATTTTAACAGATTTTAGAAAAAATTGGATGTAAAAAAACTATTCAATTTGTACTTTTTCTTAATTTCCATTCAGTCAGTTAATTCCATTTTTTAATTTCCACGCACAATATGCTCAACAAAAGTGGGTTCAGCCTATTTATTTGGATTGTCTTTTAATCTGCCAAGACTGAAAGTATGTAAAATAATCCGACTATACCTGATCTGTTTTTTCTCTACAGTATAGATATTTGGACGTGCTTTCACCAGAATGTGTACCTGATAGGAACAACATAAATATAAATTTACATTTTTCCCCCCTTTTGCTATTTGGAAAAAACAACAAACACCCAAACAGCAAACCAAAACAATGATGTACTTGTCAAACACTTTTTAATTTTTTTTTATTTTATTTTAATGAGCAGATTTTAATTGTATCCTGATGACTCTATGAAAGCATAGTTAAGCTTTATTATATAGTAAAAGACACAGGATTTCCATGTAGTAGTTTGCTGAGGTTTTTAGGTTTGTGCAGTTAACCTCTACAAACAATATTCAGAGAGAGACTTTTTTTCACCGAAACAACCAACACGGTTAAATCCTTGTCATAACCCAGCCTGACCTCCTTCCTTTTTTCTTGGTGTGAAAATGGAAAACCAATATGTTTAATGGAATTTTAGAGACTAAGCAGTCCAGCCTACCTACGCAATGTCAAATAGATAATTAATACTCACAAAGACTCTCCTTCATGCCTCTGTGAAATTTCAGTTTTTTAATTGCTCTCACAGAAAAAAAACACATGAATTTTATTTGTTTGTTTGATTGTTTCTTGTCTGCATACTATACCTACAAAGTATTTACATGTACATATGGCTGTGTACCGTTTCAGTATGTTAATATGGAATAGCTTTCAGAAGATGAGACTTCCTTTACTTGTCTGCAGAGTAGTTTTGTGCTGAGTTATATTCCTCAGAAAGTGTTTTATTAGGGGAGAAAAATCTCCTCCTGTTAAGCCTTGGCCATGTTGTCATCTTTAGAAAGAGAAGGAAAGTTTGTCTTCCTTAATCCCAGCCCAGAACTCCCAGGTGACCAAGGGGACAGGAGCCAACAAGGATGGAGGCACAGCAAAAAAATTGAAGCATACAAGATAGAGATAAGAATAACAGGAACTTCTCTCTAGATGGAAAGGGTGCCCAAGTAATAAAGCCTCGAAATTAATCAAAGAGAGAAAATTTGAGATCTCGGTGAAATTGTGCATTTCCAAAAATGTTAGAAGTTGCTGGACTGAGTGCAGTGCTGGAGGGCAGGATTTGTCTGGCAAGGGCAGAATACAGGAGCGTAAGGCCTAAAGATTTTTTCTCTTTTTTTTTCCCTTTCCTTCAGAAGAATGTTTTTTGAACAATACTTCATCTTTCTTGCTTCTTTACTGAAATAGCATAAAGTACAATTATTTGGATGTCCACACTGTATTAATATTGGTATGCTTGGTTGCTTCCAAAGCTAACATTTTTCATTTGAGCACTTACTGTTTCTACAACCTGCATTAGAAATGTACTGATTTGAAGTCCCAGCAAATCCACACATAATATTAATCTTTCATTTTGTTTTATGAAACTTTACTTATCACTTCTGGTGTTGAAGGAGGAGGAACATCCACTGTAATGTGCAGAAGTGGATACTCAGGGAAAATAAAACTCATCAAACTAATTTTATTTTACAAATAATAAAATAGGTTTGAGATTTTGGTGAGGGTTTATTTTAAGAGTATGAGAAAAAGCAGTGCTTATGTGGATACATATGCTTGAGAAGACATGCACACCTGTAATATATGTCAGGTTAAAGCATTTTGAAAATTGTATGGCAGTATTGTTTACCTATTTGTCTGTAATATTTGTGTAACAAACTGTTAAGGCTAAAAAGAAGTATAGATTAAGCTAATTGAAGCAGTTGTATTGTCAAAGATAATTCTTCATTACCATTTATGCTTCAAAATTCTTTAAGTATCTAATTGCAATCCATTTAAGGTGTGCAAAATTAATTTTCTGTGATGCCAATTCTTAATTAGGATGCCATGTGTCACTAATTTAAATGGTTGAAAGAAGTCCAAATATATTGTGTTATCGGAGTTTATAATCTGAAAACATATTGTTTGTATGACATGGCCAATTTTCCATGAAACCACGTTAACTACTGCTAATTATATTTTTGTCTCTTAACTGTTTAGAAATAGTGTCTTATATTGGTTGTTCTGTTACTTTGCTTTGTTGGCTTTACAATCCTTTTACAAATGATTTGCTAGTAGTAGGTCATTGATTTTCTTTCTAGACAACCACCATGTCTTTCTTGTCAGGACTTAAAATAATTTTAGGTAAAAATGTTTAAGGATATTCCATTGTAAAGGAAGATAAAGCATATAATTTTCCCAGTTTGAGAGGACAAATTAGATACACAGGTGTTTGTTTAATTCCTTGGTTCCTCTTCTCTCCAGTTTTTGGGACAGTTAATACATGTGACCATGCTCAGTCATCTGGGATCTCCCTTGTTCTCATAAGTACTTGAAGATAATTGGTAGTAGTTCATTGACTGCTTCAGTTTAAGTACTGAATTTAATTAGCCCTTGTTCCCTTGAATATGTCTACATTTTCTAAAAGGTCCTTAAACTGTACTCTTCCTATCCTGCCCTTCTCTTAATTTTATTTAAATATTTTTATCTAGAAAAGAGTTTTTTTTCTAGATAAGTGAAAAGTGTTCTTCATTCTCCTTTCCTGCCAGCTATTTTTCTTTCTGTTAATTTTAATGACAATTTAAATCTACATGTTTTGTTACTGCCTTCTGCCTCATTCCATGGTTTGCCTTTTCACAATATTCACCCTTATATTATTCCAATAATTTCTGAGGCATTTTTCTGCACTTCCTTTTTCCTGTACTTCCTATTTTCCATAACATTCTAAGTTGCTTTTTACAGCATAACTTTGTGCTAACTTTTGTTCAGGGCACTGACCAGACCTACTTTTTCTGGTAGTAAAGCAAGATGAACACTCTATTTCGAACAATATCATGTTCCTTATCACGAAACATTAGAAAAAAAATCTACAGTGAGACAAAAAGCATATTGGTACTTGACAATAATAGTTGTTTAGGGAAGAAATAGTGAATTATACAGTGATATATCAAGAAACAGATTTTTCTGTTTTCTCTGTTTCCAGTGATGCATGCCTCAAGTACTTGTTTATCTCTCAATAAGATTTTCTTCCAAGTATTGGTCCAATAAATTTTTGAACACATGTATTTCACCTCCCCCCCTCCAAAAAAAAAGAGATTTGCAATCTCTTTAATTGGT
>VZTN01007663.1:0-13073 GCA_013400515.1 Erpornis zantholeuca
CCTCTCACCCTTAAACCACTTTTTCGCTATTTCTCATGTTGTAGTTTAACTCCAGTCAGCAACCAAGCACCACACACAGCCCTTCTCGCTGCCTGGGGAGAGAGACTCGGGAGAGAATCGGAAGGGTGAAAGCTGGGAAACTCACAGGCTGAGATCAATTCAGTTGCATAGGGAATGCAAAAGCCTCGTGCACAGGTAAAGAATTTGTTCACCATTTCCCAAGGGCAGGCAGGTGTTTGGTGTCTCCAGGACAGCAGGGCCCCCTCACACCTCACAGTGACTTGGGAAGACAAATACCATCACTCCAAACATCCCCTCCTTCCTCCTTCTTGTGCCCACTTTGAAATACTGAGCAGGATGTCAAATGGTCTGGAATATACCTGTGGTGAGTCTGCATCTCTCCCCAGACTCCCATGTACTCCCAATTTCCTCACCAGTTTGGCTGTATGAAAAGCAGAACAAGTGTTGGCTCTATGTAAGCCCTGCTCAGTAATAACAAAAGCATCTCTATATTATCAACCCTGTATTCAGCATGAATCCAAAATACAGCTCCATACTTGACATTGTGAAGAAAATTAACCCTACCCCATCCAAAACCAGCACATAGTGTTGTCATTATCCCAAGGACTTGCCATCAGATCCATGCCATGAGCTAGTAGAATACCCTCAGGACACAGACACTATAAAGAACATCAAAAACTGAAAACAATCATTAAAATGTCACAGACAAGAAAATCCAACCAGAAACTGAAAACTCACTCAGCATAAAATACTGAAGTTCATGGAGGAAGAGATAAGGTCAAAGCCACTGACTACTCTAAAAATAGATGTACCAATATTATTCTGAAATTTCATTTTAGTTAGAAATAATTCTGATGACAACCTTTCACTATGATTTATTGAAAAGGCATATGGTTGGTAGTTAAGAATTAATTTTTAATTGGGTAGCATTCAGTTTGATTGTATAAAGAAAAATTACTTCTAAGAATAAGCCAAAATTTTTAATTTTATAGTCAATAGGAGAGTGTTGCATAAATAACCTTTACATCTCCATAGAGTGTGTCAGGCCACAAGGACTAACCAAAATTACAGATGATGGCTCACTTTTTCCTTCTATCTAGGGGAAAAGAAAACGGGACATCCTGACACATGAACTGGCATCCATGTTTTGGAACACTGTAGCAAACAAATGTGCTTCCATTTAGGGCATTGTTTGGGGGTTTTGTTGTTGTTGTTGTTGTTGTGGGGTTTTTGTTTGGCTGTTTCATTGTTCTTTATTGTTGTTTTGGTTTTTTTTTTAGTTTTGGATTGTTGGTGGGGTTTTTTTAGCCAGTCAAATATCCCTGTGGGAAAGAAAAAAACAGGGAACAGAATGACTTTTGGTGATCTTTTTTGAGCATGACACAACAAACTCTGAGTATTTGGCTAAATGTTATTTGCCAATAACTTAGATGTTCATAGCTAAGTTCAGCCCATCTGAAGAACATTTAAATTATCTATAGTGTCCTGATGACAGGTCCCTCTAGTCCAGTATCCAGCTAAGAGGACCAACAATTTCTATGACCTGATTATGCCCTCCCAAATGGAAATTTCTATAACCTTACAGCTAATAGCACTTAAAGAATTAACAGGGCACATGTTATGTGTTGAGAAGAACTGAGAATATAAAACTTGTTTATGGTTAATGTGAACATCTCCACATATGACCTGAGTATTTTAATAATGCATTTTCTCAGCACTCTGAATCCTGAGACACCTTAACTTGACAAAGTTTTTTGCCAGTTCTGAATGTTTCCAAATTTGTAATTCTGTGCAACCAAATGTCAAAATCCCATTGCAAAATTATGTGAGTCTTACATAGCACAGGCATACAATAATGACCAGAAGGAAGTGGAAGTATCAAAAAAGAAGTTTCTACATTAGTTATTGGGTTGATAAGATTCTGAACAGGACAAATTGAAGGTTTAGGACTGTGCTGAATACATAATCTCAAGCACTAGCTCAACTCCAAATACAATATTTGACATGCCCTGATTGTTAAAGTCCCTTGGGTGTTCTTTGAAGATGTGTCCACCGTGTACTACTACTCTAGCAAATCTCTCCACCAAATTCCTGCTGCTGCTGAATTTAAAATGAACATGCTCTGGGATTAAGTGACCCAGCATACTCTCCACAAACAGATCTAAGGTCAGCAGAAAAGACTGCCAGAGTTTCAGGTTCTCAGCAGGAGTTTTTTGAAAGGCAAATAGTGTTTGTGGTAATGAGGAGGACACCTAGAGACTTAGCTCTCTCTAATTATCTTAAGATGTCCTCAGCCTTAATTGGAATGCTGCTGCCACAAACATTCTAGACCACACACCCGGGAAAATGATATTCAGAGTGGAATGGGAAACAATTGCTCCAAAGAAATCAGACAGATTAAGGGAATGACCCTATCTCAGAGACTGATGCAGTGCAACGACCTGGAAGGCTCAAGCTGGTGAGGTGCTGACTACCACATGTTCCACAAGAGCTGTGCTTCAGCACATTCTCCCCACTGCCCAGAAGTCTTTGTCTTGAAGAATAGCAGCAGATTGCAACCAGGTGTCAAGGAACAGATTTGACTAACAGACTTTTCAGTCAGCTGTGTGAATTTTAGATTTTAATTCCAAATTGCCTTTAGAGAAAGGCACACACAGCAAATTTGGGCCAGCCTTTTTTTCCTTAGTATCTCTGGACAGGACTCCTAGTTAAAGATGAGAAAGGGTTCAGCATGTACCATCTAGAATGGCTGTCCTAAAGTGAATCTTGTGCAAAGCTTCCTAAAGACTTCAGAGGATATGCTACTTTGGCCCACAGAGCAGAACCCTAATTGTTTAGAAAACTGCTCTAGATGTTCTCCATCTCTTCTGACATACTCAAAAAACCAGCATTAGCTCTTTTGAGGGTTTCCCTAAAGATCTAAAAACAAGTTTTAAAAGCATTGCCACAAAATCAGAATTGGATTCACTTGTCCCTTATTCGTAGCTGTGTTTTTGTAATGGTTGCTTCCATAGGATAACATGCTTTTAGGTAAAAGTACAAATCTCAGCTTTTGATATTTTGGTATTTGAGGGAATTTGTCAATAGCAAAAAACAGGTTTACACCATGGGCAAGATGACCAAATGAAATTGTGGGTTTTTGGAAATCTGAGGGTCGACGATAATCATCTGCAAAGCACTGAAGATTCCTATGAAATTGTCACAATTCAGCATGGAGAGAGAGAGAGAGAGAGAGAGATGTGTTTGTAAGGAGAAATGTCCACAGTTACTGGGGATGAATGTCTGACATAAAGACCAACTGATCCTCCAAAACTGGGTAAGGCAAAAAATCAACCATGCATGTGTCCATGCTCTTCTTCCATGGATGTTAAATGATGGAAACAGGTTCATGGTTAGACAGCAATAACTGTGCCATTTTAGACAGATTTTGATGTAAGAATACTATATAGTGGCTTTTATCATTTCCATGGACACATCAAGAGAGCCTGGCTTTTATCTCATTGACCAATCATCAGAAAATCATTCCAACTTTTTGTAGCTCAGTGATCACATTTTCTACCATGTTCTAGTGACATCTTCTTAGTAAGATGACAGTCACTTTTGCTCTCATACAGGCTGTGTAGCTCTTCTACACTGAGATAGGGTTTTCCAGGTGGCACAACTGAAGTCTGTCCATCATGGAATTCTCTAACAGAAAAATGTGACAAAGGAAACAGGGATTTTTTCCAGTGGCAGAAACAGCCATTCAGGGTTTAGTCTCCAACACAGGCAGAATTTTGCCACAGTGTTTACACAGAAGGCAAATATTTTATTGCCCCTTCACAGAAGTGCAACATATTAACATCCTTACAGTAAGAATCTCTGGTGTGCTACCAATGTTTTCCTCTGCATCAGGAGGAAATCCCAGTCAGAGCCCAGTATTATCTTGAGCATGGATATGAAATTATGGCAGATACCTGACACAGGAGTACTTATCCATTGTACAGTGAACATTTTAAACACCAGGCACATCTACTGAACATTTAGCACTGGTTCACTCTGCACCCATCAAAACAGGAACAAGCATCCTTGTCTGACATCAGAGTTTATTCATTACCGAGCTCAACACCAATACCACCAAGTATCTGTAAAACTTCCAAGGAGTAAAGATGCAAGCTTCCTGATATGAAAATCTGGTAAGAAATTATACAGGTTTCAAAAGTGATGACCTGCAGCTAAGTCTGTTTTTCCATTCTACCATCATTTTGAGGAGTTCTCTGAGTTTACGAAATAGTCTCAGAAGCAAGGCTAGTGAATATAAGTGGTAGATTTAATTTTATCCTTTTTTTTCTCCTGGTCACAGAATTCTTCTCTCCACAACATATACAGAAATAGAACACTTTTCTGACTGCAGTGCAGTATGTATTCTTTTCTGACTGCAGTGCAGGACTTGTGCATTGCTCTGTTGTATTTAGCATGGAGAGGTAACTCAGAAAGACTGTCTTCACCACAGTGACCCATGGTGAAGCTCTAATGGGGATGGATCCTCATGGATGGATGGATCCAGAGCTGCCTGATACAGACTGACTGACCAAAACAAAACCCCAAAACTCTGCTGCCTATACTCAAAGCAGAATTAGTTAGACCTTACTGTAGTAAAAAGCCTACAAGTGTCAAATTACTTTGATTTACTGACTGGAGGAATGCTTAAGCTCTCAGTAGCAGTTAATTTATTCCTGATCTGCTCTATTCTAAGAAACACGGCCATCTTCTCTACAATTCCTACCAATAACATGGATGTAATGAAATACTCACGGTCTTGCTGCTTACCAGCAGGTTTGCTAAAGTAGTGTTGAGATCAAGGAGGTATAGATACCAAAGCACAATCATATTTTAAGTGAAATGTGGATCCCTGCTTTACTTTCTCAAGGGCACCTGAAGGGTGATTGAGAGCTTTGAGTTAGGTGTCTACATCCACACCTCAGCATCTAAATACAAATTGTTACTGTTTTGAGTCATCTTCAGAACCTTTGCTTTCCACAGACTTAAACTAATGGTTCATGTACTTTGATCTGCATAAAATATGCTGGGACTCATTTACGGTTTTGTACAGAAACAGTCATCTTGCATTTTCAGCAACAACTTATGGAGCCCATGCTTGCTCTCCTTTCTAAAATTAACTTGGAGCATTTGGTGATTCACTGCAAAGTACAAGTTAAAGTATTTATGTAATATGAAAGCAGTAGACTGAACTCTTCCTGCACTTGTTATATGGACTGGCTGAAAGAACTCTTGGTGTATGATGGACATGGAAGTTGCTGAGACAACAATCTCAAATGATTATAGGCACCAGAAAGATTTGTGCAATAGCAGGGTAATGCAAAAGTAATTTCCACCTTCTGTTTTGCTTTTCAGCTATTTCAGAGCCATCATAAGAGATGTCCTAAATATTCAGAGACATCTCTTAAACAAATAAAAATGTAATAAACTTCAGGGCAATTAATTAATTTCACTATAATGTAGTAAACATTTCTAACATAACTAAGGATTTAATGAAAATTATTAACTGTGTGATTAAGGGTAGCTGGAAATATTCCAATCTAATAATTATTATTCACAATGTTCTTCATCGTGTTCTAAGCAGAAAACAAGGAACTGTTCAGATTACATCCTTTCAGACATACTACAAAACAGAAACAAATTAAATGCCTTCAGAATTATGATGAAACCAATAATAGTATTCCTATAGGCAAACAGGGGCAAGCATTTTTGAGAAAAACATGGCACGAGAGTGAGTGTATTGGTCTTGCTTACATATCAAGTGTACAATATTAACTCTAATGCCTATTTAGAAACATAAAGCAGTATTTCTAAATGGATTTGAAAGTCTTAAGTGATTAGAAAAATCATCTCTACAGCTCAAATAAATTTTTCTGATGAGGTATCATAGCAACAATGTGCAACTTTTGTTCCGCTAGGGAAAATATCGTGTTTTTGGTGAACAGCTTAAATTACACATTCCTTGCATCTTAACATAATTTATTTTCTGAAAGGAAATTTTAACATTCATGTCGCCAAAAATGCATAAATTTCATAGCTGGTTATATATCATATAAGAGAGGGGCCAGTGAAAAGATTTGCCTGTCTTGATTTATGTTGAAATATTGAAGAGAGTTGGTGTTTATCAGCATCCAATTTCACTGAACTTGGTGAGAATAGTTCCACTGGCTTGTCTGAATCTAGCCCTGAGATCTTCACTATTTTACCACAAAATGTCCAGTGCTTGCTCTGACCCCAGGAGCCTGGTCCCCCTTCCCTGTTCCCATACAGCTGGTGGGCCCATCAAACAGTAGCTTCTGGGAAACAGGAAATGGGAAGAGCTCAGCTAGAGAAGGAGCTGAACTCAGCCTGATCTCAGTCTGCATGCACTTCACTTTTCTAAGAAACATTTTCTCAAATGCAAGAGATTTTTTCCAATTAGGGAAACAGAGGAAATCCTGAAAGAAAATGCTCAATCAGCTGAATTTACCACGACCCAGGATTCTCTCCTGCTGCTTTTCTGAGCTGTGATCTGTTGCTGACAAAGTGTTTCCCGCTGTGCCCACAAGGGCAGCAGGGCAGCAGGAGCCAAGCCGTGTTTTATCCCACCCACTTGATCTGACATCTGGCCAGATACCCTGTTTGCAGCACTGGCCAGCATGGGGCACTTGGAAAGAGGCTGCAAGCACTGCCATTTGTCCCAGGAGAATGTTTTTAAGCATCAGTCTTAACAGTGATTACTGCTTAGGGGTCTTGCTTCTTTAAGCACTTGAGTAATAAATCCCAAATATTTATGCTGTGTAGCACTTCTCTATACTTAGAAAACAGTCTTCTTTTCTATTCAAAAGAAAAAAAAGTGCTTAATATTATGTTCTTCATATTCATCAGTCAAAATTTCTTTGTGAAACTGAAGCACAGATGAGAATTCATTACTCAGTGATGCTTTATAAAACAACTTCCATTGATTAACTGTGATATATGATCAGGATTTTTTATCTTTTTGACATTAAAGTACAAAAAAAAAAGAGAAATTCATGAGTATTAGAAGCTTTGGCTTTAAATGCTATATGTATATTTAGTATTTCATTAGGTAAGCTCAGTATCACCACAAGTCCACTTTTTTTATAAGTGAGTTTTTTAAAGAGAAAAACTATTTTCATTCTTTTTAATCAATAATCTTCACAATACAGAACTGGAGCACCAAGAAGGATGAAAGTGAACCCATCATAACAGGAAGTTTGGACAAGATGGTTCTAACATGTGTTTAAACAATTTCATCTCTGTTTTTTCCTGATCCATGTGCTTTTGTTCATGGCTGCATCTCAAGGATTATTGTAATTCGGGTATTTATTTCTTTATGCTGTAGACAGAAGAGAAAAGAGAAAAAATAGGCATCCTTCAGAGAACTTTTCAGAAGCGTCATCTGGTCCTTTCTTCTTTTTACTTTGTTCATAAGAAACACTTCCATGGAATATTTGGCATTATGATCCTATTTACGCGGTTCATTCCAAAATTTCGTTCTGGTATTCTGCATCAACTTTGTAGTTACTTACTCTCAACTATTTAGTAAGAGAATAACTACACAGGAAAAATGCATTTCCTAAATTTCATTCCCAGAAATATACTGTATATTTCTAAAATTCTGTACCGTGTCTAGTCCATTAAATTGCAGACTATGAATACTATTTAAATTCAAAATAGATGCTTAAAATCAGATTAAAGTGTTTATTAATACTTCAAGCTGATCGTTCTAAAGACAATTTTCACTGATTTCTACATAAAAAGCTTATTCTTCTCAGTATGTTTCAAATTTGACCATTAAACTCCTTATGTATATAACTAAATGAGACCTTAAACATGAGGAAATGAGTTAAAATTTTAATGATTTTACTTCACTATCTTAGTACTAGATGTTACTAAATCCTTGTTGTAAGCCCAGAGGAACAAAGTTTATTAAATATTGTGTTATTTATATTCCGATTTTCTATGGGAAGAGTTCTCCTTTATTTTGCTACTACTTTACCTCATTGCTATAGAAGCTTAGTTTGTCTAACAAATT
The DNA here is from genome assembly GCA_013400515.1 of Erpornis zantholeuca. Lineage (NCBI taxonomy): Eukaryota > Metazoa > Chordata > Aves > Passeriformes > Timaliidae > Erpornis > Erpornis zantholeuca. The sequence goes on from VZTN01007663.1 coordinate 8,099, forward strand.
GTAATTTATGGACACATGCTAGAGCTTCTTTTTCCCCGAACAGAGAGCTATGAGACCCATAAATTTATTTGGTTCAAAAACTGCTTCTAAAAACTGAAGTTGATACCATCTTCACAAAAAGACTGGTATGTGTTTTGTTGCCTAATGGATTTAGAATAGAAATTTAAATAACTAACAATCTTGTAGAAACTGTCAGATAAATGGCAGAAATAGGATTTACAGGTCAGGTACTCAGAGTGAGACAGGGTAACAACGTGTCTAAGTTCAAAAGTGCTCATCATTAAATACAACAGGTATGGGAAGAAAGTGTATCTTATCATCTATTATGACAAGTAGAAGCAAAGATAAAAACAGATTAAATTACAGATAAATCCCCTATCCAGGGGATCTGTGGTACAATCAAGAAGTGTACAAAATCACTGCAATTCTACCCAAAACCATTAAGCATTAACTAACATTTTTTCCTTCTTGTTTGTGCATCCATTAGTTTGTATTTAAGGTCTCAAAATTCTTATCCTGTGTGTTTCTAAGCATATAATATTACTTTGATTCAGCTGCTATAAATGTCTTGCTTAAGAAGATTTTAGAGGATTACTAGGGTCCCTGTAGGAAAAATGAATAAGATTTAACAAATATAATATTGAGAACTTGGATATGAACAGCTTCTTAGTATTTCTTCAAAGCGTTCCTTTGTGATACCAGAGAGTATAAAACCACTATCCTATGAAAAGTGATTGATTTGTGCAAAGCCATTGTTAACATATATGCTAGCATAGAACATAAAATGTATAAATATTTAGAAGTTATTTATTAAAACCTGAGTTGATAGGAAATGGGCTGAATAGAACATCCAAGGATCCTTTGTTATGCAAGAGAAGCCAGATCTAACAAGTAATATGGCCATTTCTCCTTATTATTTCTGCTTAACAAACTGTGATTGTTAAATCAAATTTGCCCTTTAATCTACAAAGTATAATTATTTTAACAAAACTACTTTTGAAATGTATTTAAGAAAAACCTACAAACCTGAAATAGTAAATTGGAGCTTCTGTGCATTTGAAGGAATTGTGTATCTACAGTCAGAAGAAGGTTTCAATTTATTCTTTAAACACTTGCCAATTGCCATGCACATGAGCAAAGTACAATTTGTTGCAGAAACACATGCATTCATGTATATATATGACATCTATATTAAAATATTTTCTTGTGATTGAAATAGGTAAAATTGAATGACAGCCTATACATACATTATCAAAATAAACCAAGGATTTTCCTTAAAGTATCTGAAGATATACATAATTCACCATAAGAAAATATCGGTGGGAAGACCCTTGCAACTGCACATGGATGGCAAACATTTTCATACATAGTGACAGATCTGTATCAGTTTTTGCTATCCTCAAGCTCCCATAAGCAGCGTTTAAAAAAAATATTTTAAAAAGTTTAACTTTCACGTGTAATATATTTCCAAGCATTAGGATTTAAGGAAGAAGATTTTAATGTAGAACATTTCCTTACTCAGTTGTACACTTTGAACAGATAACCAAATTGTTCCTTGATGGAACAATGTAAAAGTAATAGCTGCATGCAAGGCACGACTTGAGATACCAGTTACGTAAAAGAAACCAAACAGAAAGTAAGAAACAATACAGCTTTCCAAAGCCTGACTTCAGAGCCAAAAGCCTGACAGGAAACTGCTTGTTCACATATATAGCTCATATGTATATATAGCTTATACATCTTGATCTGCTGTTATATACCATGTCATTGTTTTGTGGGGCTCTGATGATTTAAGGGTATCATCTCCCTCAGTCAAGGAATGGATTAATCAAATGAATGCTCAGGTATCATGATTCAGGGAGTTCCTGAGCCCTGTAGGAATACATAAACTTTATAATTGTGGTAAATCCAGCAGGACAACTAAGGACTGAAACATATAGTAGTATATAATAAGTAGTATATAATAAACTCTTTAGTATCCATACAACCTGAAGATCTGTTAACTTTTTCCCTGATTTTCACATCAGGATCACTCTGATCTGGAATGCTGGTCTGTAAAACCATTAGAGCAGTTTCATATGTGCTGCATACCATTTTGGTTTTTCTAGAACAGATGGTTTCAGAATGAACCCTGAAACAGAGGAGTTTGTTCCCATTTAACAACCCAGATGTTATTCTGGGATACTCTGTCTTGACTGTGGAGGGCAATATGAAGTTTGACACTGTCACACACATCCCCCAACCATTCTGCAAACAACACACAGATAACATAAAAGATTTAGAAATCCCAAGATCTGTTTCAAGTTTGAGCACTGAAAATTAAATCCCACGGCTAAAGTGAGCCAAATGAATCACCGGAAAGACAGTCACTGAAAGGGAGGGAGTTTATTTATTGCTCTTCTGCTCTTTGACATGAATAAGGAATTAAAAAAAACAAATAGGTCAGTTTATCTATTTGCAGGTAATATTTTATAAAGCAATGCCCAAATAATTTAAAAGCAAGATTCATGATCGAATATTGCTAGGTAATGCCCAGCCTGGGTCAAGAATGCCTCCTTGCAACTCTGCCTGCTGATCAGAAAGTTTTGCAGAGGAGGGATATCAGCAATATAATTCGCCATAGAAAATAACAGTTTTCTATATAAATACCTGTAAAGACTAGAATTGAATTTTAGCATATTGCTCAGATGCACTGAGTAAGCTTTATCCTAGTTGAAGATCATTGCTTCTCTCTATCACAGAAAAGAGACATAAAAACCACAACTATTCCCATTCACAGAGTACAAATTTAATACCTGAGACTGAATAACTTATTTTACTCAGATTGTCAGATAAATTAAAAATTTTCATCTTCCTTGAAATACAGGTACCTGATTCTGTCTATTTGTAATGTTTCAATGTGCCAGCAAAAAAAGGCTTTAGGATTTTATAAGGGCTGAGGCAGTTTCAGATGCAGTATAGACAGATTTCTACTGAAAGTAAAAATGCGCAAAGAAATATTATTCTATATTTCTAAATATTTGGAGTATTCTGATTGATCTAGGAGATTTTTGTTATTGTTATGCACACAAAAGTGGAAGTGCCTTCATATCATAATCAACTCTTTTCAGTTGCCAAAGTATAAACCAATACTGGTAGTAGTATAAAATACCTATGTCAAGCAGTAAAGATGATATAAACATATATTTGACATCACACATAAGCAATCGCACACCTGATATGAACATGGTCATTGGTGCAGCTGCATATTTATGCTTTATAGCCTTTATTTGCCTCATCACCAATATGAACAAACAACTAATTTGGGTTATCTACTTTTGTATGTGCCAAATTTCCTATATAAACAGAATCGATGGATGTGCAAGAAAACACTTGTTTTCACTTTCTTCACTTGCAACTTCAGATTATGATCTTTAGTGAGATCATAAATATATATTAGCTATTTTTTTTCTTAATTTCAGATAATGATCGAAATGGTTTTGAATTCTATATGGAAATACTAGTTTCTTAATATGAGATAAATAAAAATTCCTACACATGAAAACCTTCTAAAACTCACTTGTATCAGCACTGTTTAATTACGCATGCACAAAGAGACTCTCTCAAAGACACAAAAAGTATTTTCATTTTGCTTGTCAAATGAAAAGTGGAAACATTCTCAAGGGAACAAGAAAAATGCTGTCAGGTATTTTCATATGCCCTGGCTTTTATCTCAAAGGGCAAATATCTGTGATACAGTCGACAAGAGGGAAAGTTTAATAAAGAAGTTAATATGAGAAGGCTAAAGAAATGCTGTGTCTCTTAAATTTAATAGAATTAATTTTTTTTCAAGACAACTGCTAGAAGAAGAATAAGAAAAGAAATCTTATATGGTCTGTGCTGAATGATCATGGAGATGTTTTGCAGAGTTTGTCTTCAAGGGCTGATACATCTATTTCTAGAATCTAATTCTGTGTTACCTTCTGGTTTTACTTTTCCTCACATTTTTTTCTGTCATTGGTAGCTTTTCCATTTTTAAGGGTCTGGCAATTAATGGAAAACCAGATTAGCAGAGTTTATGTTCTCCTGGATGTCACATTTCTTTGAAATCCTTGGGACAAATCTAGGAACAAAATCTACCTTTTTTCTCTAGAATAGTTTAGGAGTCAGGGCTACAGAATACCAATGGAATACAGATGGATCATCATATTTCATAAGGGAAAGGAATGAAATAAAAGGAAACAAAGAAAAAATATTTGAATGGAGACAATTCATTCTGCAAAAAAGTATCATTAGAAAAATCAAATATTCATGTATATTCTCTCTAACATAGTAAAACATTTTCAAATGCAATGTGAGTGCCTCTTATGACAGTTTTAAGAAGTTAGTGGATGAAGGAAGAGGAAGACTGACATTATCTGGACTTGTGCAAGGCATTTGACACTGTTCCATACAACATCCTTGTCTTTAAACTGGAGAGATGTGTATTTCCCAGAGGGAGCACTTGGTGGATGTGGAATTGGCTGGATGTCACACTCAAAGGGTTGTGGTCAGTGGCTCAATGTCCAGGTGGAGACCAATGACCAGTGGTACCCTCAGTGGTCAGTACTGGGTCCAGCATTGTTCAACATCTTTTTTGCCCCATGGACCATGGGATTGAGGGCAAATTTGCCATGGATACCAAGGTGTGTGGGGCAGTCAACATGCTGGAGGGAAGGGATGTCACACAGAGAGACCTTAGCACAGTGCAAACCTCATGAAGTTCAATAAGGTGCAAGGTCCTACACCTGGATTGGGGCAATCCCAAGCACAAACTCAGTCTGGGTGGGGAATGAATAGAAAGTAATCCTGAGGAGAATTATTTGGGAGTGTTGTTGGACAAGGAGCTTGACACGACATGGAGATGTGCACTTGCAGCACAGAGAGCCAGCTGCATCCTGGGCTGCATCCAAAGAAGTGACCAGCAGGGTGAGGGAGATTAATCTGCCTCCCCAGT
>VZTN01007669.1:307-12612 GCA_013400515.1 Erpornis zantholeuca
ATTCTGTCTAATTAATGCATTAAAACTAGTTTTAAATAGAAAAGCAATAATTTTCTAGTCTAATCTAACAGTGTTCTGAGTAGCAGTAAGAAAAAAAATAAAAATTTGCACAATATGCAGACAATGGAAAGACTGAAAAATGTGTAACAGATGATGGTGTGTTTTGTTTGTGGTTCCTTTAGGTTTGTTTGGGGGCTTTTTAATTGTTTGGAAGTTTTTTGTTGTTTTTTTTTTTTAAATACACACAGTGGACTTTATTTAAGAGACAATCTGTAAACAAGCAGTCAAAAAATCCCCCCAGAGCTCTCAGAGCCAGTGAGCTGGGTTCTGCAGTATAATGACTGTGCTCTCTGGGCTGCAATGAGAAAACTACCAGTGGACTAAGGGAATGGGTCACTCCCCTCCACCTGGTGCTGGTGAGGGGTGGCTGGGGCAGCTGAGCTTTTTCAGGCTAGAAAAGAGATGGTTAAGGGGCAAGTGGTTGCACTCTATGAGGAATAAAGGAAATTGAACACTGCTCAGACAAGTAGAGCAGAATGTCAAAGTGAAAGTGGTAATGACAAGAGCAATTGTAATTGGATATAAAGAAAATCATCTAAATAATGGAAGTAGTTAAGCACCAAAGCAAGGGTTCAGAGAAGCCTGGATTTTCTGTATCTGAAGACTTGCAAGGCAAGTGAAAAAACGATCTACCTTTAAAATTAATCTTTATTTAAAAAGAAGCTTTAGCTGATAGCTCCAGAAGTCACGTCCACTATAACTTTTCCTAAGATTCTAAGACCACACTTCAGATAGTACATAGGACACTTAGGGTTTCATTGAAGTGGACATGAAGTGGACACAGCGCGCTCCCCCCAGCCGAATCAGGTTGCTAATATAACTGTAGAAGATTAAAAAAAAAAAAGTGTCAGATTTACCACTTGGTTTATTAGCAAACATTATCTGTTAGCCATAAATTACAACCTAAATACAGTTGCTGTACTACTCAGCACTGCTCCTACATACATACCCTACATGAAGGAGGCTGTCTTCATAACTTCCATCATATTTTCAAAAGCTGCCTTAGTGTTTTTTGCAAAACTGCTTTTTACTAAACTATCCTTAGTGAAAGAAAAAGTAACCCTGAGAAAGAAAACCCAAAGAAAGCTCAGATTTCTTTCGTATGATTAGAAACCAGCCTGGAAGTAGCAGGTCCGACATTTCCTCCATCTCCCTCTTCCCCTCTCTCTCTCCCCTCTTTAATTATTTATTGAGCTCAGAATTCAATGATGCCACAAGAGTGCACAGAATAATTGTTATCTATCTAAAACCTCACCACATTAGTGCAATGTAACAATCTATTTATCTTTTAAAAGCTACAGCTACTGGTGCTCTATGGTGGACTCCATGGTAACATGACATCTTGCAACTTAAGAGCTTGCAAGACCAAGAAAGTAGAGGAAACAAGCAAGATAAAGAACATAAGTGGATGTTTAGAAAGGAAATATTTTTTTATTTAGTGACAATAAGTTTTATTCATCGTGTATTTGGCCTGCATATTCTAATTATAATGTACTCAGAGACTTGTGTTGCAAATGAACATCTGGACTTTATCCATTCGGCTGTATTGTTACTTACTCTGCTTTTTATTCCAAATTTATTTTCACATAACTCTGTAGAGCGCTTCACATTCCAGAGGGAGTTGTTCCTACCACCGAGTATTTACATGTCCACCTCATGCCTAGATTTTCAGTAGTTTTTCCACAACTGTTTTTAAGCATCAGAAACAAAGTGAAAACAAAGTATCATCACACACAGATTGACATGACAGAATTCTGAAGTAGAGGAGAAATATGAAGTTACTAGACAGTTTTCAAATACAAAAACCCCACTTTGATTACATGCTGGAGGCAGAGCTAATGTTTTATCCCAGGACACTGTATTCCATCTGCTCTTGCTCAAGAAGATCTTGCAGTCTAATCAGGATATAACCTCTGTGATCCCACAGACATCATCAAACATGACATTTCCTTTGAGATTTAACACCTTGCCATGTATCCTAAAAGGCTCTATATTTCCAAATTGTTTAAAAAGTCAACACAGATTAGAAGAATGGTAATAATTATGTTAGTCTTAGAATTCAGATTCCTTGCCAGCAAGATTTAAGGCAAATAGTTTTTAAGATAGCTATTCTGAGTTCTTAGAGCTACAGCAAAAATGAAACCCTGGAGCAGGAAAGGAGCTTCTTCAGAAGAGAATTGCAAAAAGCCTGTTTAGCAATATTTTTTGAGAAGATTCAGCTGTTGGTATTTGCCTGTTTTTTATTAGTTTTAAACATTATTACACACATCCTGCCAAATATCTATCATACATCACTTTCATCAGCAATTCAAGGATATAAATTAATAGTTATATTGGATACACCAAACATGCATACTGCAGTGCAATTTAATAGGGCCCAGATCTTCAAGTCTTAGTAAAACAGAATTTTCCAACACAAAATGTCTTATACTTCATGTTAGTGTGTCTTTCATTCAATCATCTTCCTTCTCCAGTGTCAACCATGCAAGATATAAGAAATAGACAGCTGTTTTACTCACAACTGTTAAATTCAAATTGTATAGCACTTTTTTCCAACTTTAAATACCTATCTACAAGGAAGTTATGAGAAGGCAGTGAGAATATTAACCACTTTAATGTAAAATTATTAAACACCTTGGAAAATGACTTAAGAAAATTAGATGACAAAATCATTGATACAAGCATTAACAAAAAGCATCAAACTTACTGGGACAGGCTAAACATCACTAAAATAAAAAAGATATGCTGAGGTATTGAAATGCCCTCTTAAAATATTATAACATGGTTTAAGAACCAAACCAAGATGACTTTAGCCTCATGAGCAGCCCTACTGTGGCGCCTTATCTGTATTTCCATAGAACAGCTTAAATCCTCCAGTCCTGTGTGTAATGGAAAGCAAAAATGACACCCAGCACTCTGCAATCACTGCTTCTTGTGTCAGGACACAGATAGCATTTCTAAGACACCTACTGACACCTGACAGATAACAATAACTGGTGTAAATATTAGACAGTACCTGACACTCCAGCTCCCAGAAATAGATCCTGGATGCTGTAAATCTTTTATGAGTAGTAGCACTTTTAATCACTCAGTGGTCATTTTTACAACTTCTCTTTTTAAAGCTTTTACCTATTGCAAAAAAATCACCCTTGCCAAAGGTATGACAGCTTAGCATCTGTCATATGCTGACATTGACAAGATTGATACTGCTTCCCCTTAGATATTGAGTAAGCAGATTTGTTGTTTGAACTGCAACCTAACTACATTTTGGCAGTCAACTACCACTATTTACAGTTAACCAAAATCAGCATTTCTGCAAGTGATAAATAACAAGTTAGCAAGCAATTGATACAGTTCTGAAAAATTCTTTAGAAAGATAAATCTTCCATAAATTCTGAACCAAATTCTCTTCAGCTTCTGCCTCACCTCTGCAAGCTTCTTGGTTTTGGCCAAAACTGTAGAGCACCTAGTAGAAAGCAAAGCAGGAATGTGACTTCTTTTCCAGTACCAAAACAGCTAAGCAAGAAACTCCTCTTTCATATAGTCAATTGATTATTTCATCACATTAGTAGTGCTTTCAAGGGAAGACACAGGCTGCTAGTCATTCAGATGTAATCACAGTCCACCTCCCTTCCCTTAAGAATTGCTTTACCTGCAGTTACCACTAACTGAAAACAAGTTAAAATGAGAATAGTTATAACGAAAGTCTAAGATGTAGGTTTTTATTTACTGTCTTCACCAGAAACAAGACAAGTATGTCTTACCAAGAACAGTTTCATAGTCTTTAGAGACAGATGATAAAAGATAGAAGCATGAATTACTTATAAATTTGTTTTTTCCATCTAACAATTCAATAGTTGTTTCTTGCTTTTCAGTTGACATCCCTTCATACAGTTGTGCTCTGCAGAACAATAGAAGCAGTTGTAGAAATGAAATGAGTCACAAACAACATGTGACTTGGGGCATGCAAGGCAGAGCTGACCATATCACTTGGTCTCAGCTGCCAAAGGGTGTAACAGAATCACATTTGTTTACTGCTTGAATCTGTAATTTTGCTGTTAATCTGAACACATTTTTTCTTTTTGAAAGTAAGACATTATGTAACATACAGTGTTGCTCATAACTTATTGGTACTAACTTACAATTTGGTTACCCCTAATGTTGTCATGATACAAGAAAATATTCCTGTATTAAATCTCCATATCATATGGAGGTGACAAATATCCCTCCTGGATCAGCAGGTAAAGATTAGTTCCTCCATGTAAAAGGAATTTGGCTGTTATGGAAACATAATGCACTGTTATGGCAATGATTCAGGAGATATTAATTTTAAATGGAAACTGCATTTCTCTTCTCCTAGACCTCTGATCATTAGGTACCTGGTTAGGTGGGCAAGATGGAAACACATTTTTTTGTTGCTTTTTTCCCCTACTCTTTCAGTAGGGCAAGCTGGAAATTAAATTTTTAACTAAACTGGGGTAATTTTTCTCATCTGTTGTGGTTCAATGGCTAGTTATCATCTCCCAAATCTTTGAAGGCTTACTCCCTTTAAGTGTCAGAGCACATACCTATTATACACCATCCATTACACAGTGACAGCCTAAGGCATTCCCATTCATGTTAGGTACTGGATTAGAAAACCAAAACAACAAAAAACTCCAACCACACTTAACCATCATGAGAATTATTTCTGTCTAAACAGTAAACTGTACATCAAGTACTGTAGACCAAGACAAATAAAGGAAGAAAGCAGTTTGAATAGAACTTAAATGTCCAAAGTGATATTGGTGCTTTCATGCCTATATGAAACTTCCATTGCTCTCAGTGTCAAGATTTCTTTCCTGAGTTTAATAATCTGAGACCAAGTGTTCATGACTCTTTCTCCTAGTATTATCTGATTTTTAAAATCCTAAATTTTAAAATCCTTCTGAGATTGACTCTAAAAAGTTAGAGATGAGTGCTGTTGGTCTATCAATGATCTACCAAATGCAGATGTTGTTTCTTCCACAAAGAATTCTAGAACTGCATTTCTCTGGCAATGCATGGACGGTGCCACATCAAAGGTTTTCCTGAACAGCTCTGTCAGTCAAAGTTCAGCTGAATTTTAACTGATGTTTGAACACATAGTTCCTCAGCTGTAGTTAAAAAGAGATAGTAGTATTGAAAAGGTATTCTTGTGAAGTTGTACCAGAAGATGTCTGGAAATCATCTGTCATCACTGTCATCTTAGCATGCTGACAAGATGAGAAATGACCATTCTTCTTGCCCTCTTGTCCTCAAGTTAAACTTCAGACTTCATAATCTTTCTTTAGCCCAAATAAATCCGTTTTTGTAGTTATCACAAGTCTCAAGACTTGGATTTAACCACTGAATGATGCAGAATTCTCTGTGATTCAGACCTGAGTGCACAACTAAATGCCTTTCAGTTCAAGTTGCTCAAACAGGGATAGTGACGAGGTACATGTCTAACCTCCAGTAACTACTACATGCATGCTCTTTGCCACCTCCTATTGCTAAATGCAGCAGCAGGACGCTGAGATAATGTGTCACATTCTGCAGGGTGGGTGATCTTAGGCACATCCAGAGTGAATTACCACAACTCAGTAGAAGCACAGTCCTGGTAGTCACTTACTAAGCTGGGTTAGTGCACTTCTGTAAGATTGTATGACCATATCCAACTCTTCTTTATGGCAGTGATTATTTAAAGTTATAATTTTTATGATATCAATCAGGCATGTAGGCACGTTTTTACAAATAAATGTCTGCTTGTGTTACTACAAACCTTACTCTTAGGAAATTTCACATGTAAATAAATGCCTAGAACAAAGCAGCTGGTAAATTAGACACATAAATATATATAGCCCAAAAGATGAATAAAAAGGGTTATTTCTAATGATGTGTGTTTCAGCATCACTTTCAGTAATTAAAAGCATATAACTTGACTGTATTACGAGGAAGCAAATACTTCCAAGATGGTCCTGCATATTAATATTCGGGGAACTTGCAGTTGAGACTCATTGCAGAAGGACCACAAACCCCATTTTCTTGAAAAACAGCAATTGGGTCACTAACTTATAAAGCTTCATAGGCAAAATAACATAACCACATTTAGTTTGGTAAGTCACACCAATTTATATCATACATTATTCTGATCTGGTGGTACATTCTATTCCACTAAGACCCAGTAAAATGAAAAACATAAGAAGTGTCAATTTATTGACTCAAAATATTTCTTGACTGACAAGTTTATAGTAACCTGTAAAAACAGAGGTTACCAGAAAAAAGAATAAGTATCGGTTCTAAAGAAAATAGCTATAAAGCTATTGGCTATGATTTCTTAATAAATGCTCAAGGCTTATATTGAATTACTGGATGTGGTATTGATGTGTGAAAGCTTAAAATAAAATAAATCAAAATAAAGATGAAATAAAAATAAATAAAAATAATAATATAATCTGGGAGCTATTATTCCCCTCCTGTGCTATAGTGCCCTATCCTCCCCACCCCCTCTCACTCCCTCTCCTGTTTCCCTGCACAGCTCTCCTCTCTAGACTAGACTGGGTTAACAAAGTAGGCCAAAATCCAAGTGAATATTTTTTTACAAGGACTGTTAATTAAGAAATAGATGCTCAAATTCCTTCAGAAGTAGAACTGCTTGAGAACTGTCTTCATGTTTGTTTTAATGCTTAAGCATTCGCTCTAGCAGTACTCTGACAGAAAGTCACTTAAACTAGTCTGCAAAACCTAAGAGACAGCAGAACATGTGCAAGTCTCACCTTCTCTGGCTGGCAGCAGTCAATCAATCATAAGCAAAAAGAAGAGAAAAATTTTGGCTCTCAAGGAGGGAGACCTATACATTTGCGTTGGCTCGGAGTGGGGGCAGAATAGGATACCACAGGATGAATCTAACAGCTCCTGACTCTTCACGTGGGGGCGGGAGAAGCAGCGAAAAGGAAACCCTTTCCTACCCTCCCAAACACTTCTCCTCTCCCCAGCGCCCTTACATTTTGCAGACCACCTCCCAGTGACCTGTGCGTTGCTGCCTGTGCGGCTCGGAGGAGTTTGGGGAGCCGAGTGGGCGACAGCACTGAGCGCCGAGCAAACAGCAGAACACAGAGTGCCATCGAGTGGCAAGATTCCAGCAGCGCACCTCTTCAAAGTCCCTGCTAATGCCTTGCTCAGCGGCACATATTTTAAGGCCTGCAAAGCTTTTAAATCTTAACTCATAACTTTTTAGTATTTAAAGTAGGGTGCATAGAGTGGAAACACTAATTTCTGTCTTATTTGGGCTTGAGCTTTCCATGTTTCATTGGAAAGTATTCTTATGTGAAAGAGGAAAAAAAGAAGAGAAAAAAGAAAAAAAACACATAACCACAACACACTAGAACAGAATCAATATCTTTAAGTTGACCAGCACTAGAACCTAACCAGGTTTTGAAGCAATTATAAAGCCTTCTATTCTGAACACATTTTAACACTTTTGAAGCTGCATAAAATCCATCATCAGAGTTAAAATAGTACATATAAGCCCCTTTACCAAATCCTCCTTCTTTTTTAGAAAGCTAATAATAAGGTGAAGTTAATAAGTTAATTATTATAATTAAGTGTCGATCCCTTTCACTCCTGGAAGGATCACTTTTGAGTGACAGCTATGTCAGTATTAATAGAACTTATAAGTTTCTGAATGATATTGAGCTGTAACCTTGGTCTTAAAACACATATGCACACTGATCTATTTTACAAAGGCTGTACTGTTGTTTCACCAGCTTTGTCTGTAAAATGAGATATAAGTTTACAATTTTTAGTTTGTTTGGTTGCTTTTTTCCTAAGAAAATTTAACCTCTGCCAGTCTTCTGTCAGATATGTAGCCAGTGTGGCAAGAGCCATTTTTTACGACTTGGAATCTCTGAGGTCATCATAATATTCAAATAATTCCCAGGTGGGTAGTTATTGACAGAAGAAAAATGGCTTACATTTTCTGGACTGCAGCATCATACTGTGCCCAAAGACTCATAATGCATAGGGGACTTTCATTATTTGACAGCACAGGAGATGAAAGGGGATTGTTCATTAAGTTCACAGGTTCTGGGCATGATATTTTCTGGGTAGCTCACAGCGTGTGCACAGCTGGATTTTGAGTCCTGAGAAAACCATATTTCCTAGTGAGGAATATATTCTCTCCTCAGTATTGCTACACATAGTAGCTACAATCCCTAAAATTTAATTTGAAGGATATGTACAAAGGCCTTATTATGGTAAGAGCCAAAAATAGGCTTAAAAAAAAAAAAAAGGAATACTTCACTGATACCTGTCTGAACAGCAAATGGGATAGAGGAGAAAAATTGAAAGTTGAAACAGATTCATGAAAATTTAACACGAGGAGATGCATGACACATCTATGGCTTCACAGTAGAAAGTTATTTCATTAATTGCATTATGGGATGCTATACATTTGTCGGAATAAGCCAAGAAAAGCAATATCCTTTATGGACTTTAAAACATGAAACAAACAGAATATTAATGTGTCCCAACCAGTGATACTCTTTGTGTGTATATATATATATATATATATATATTTAATGCAGAGTTATTTTTTAGAGTGTTATATTTTCCCAAGAATTAGAAAATAATTTATTGCATAGTAAACTTTGTCTCACATCCTTACAAATTTCTTTTGAAGTTCTAGTTAGTATGTACTTCCCTTAGCTCACTGTTGTGTTTCAAGGACTCCGAAGTTTTAGACAAGCACAAGCTTCATTAAATTTCCTAATTAATCTGTCCAATTAATAGAGGATAGAGAAAATAATCTGACTTTGTCCTGCTTCTCCAAAGTTTCTGTAGATCAAGAAACTTTCAGAAGAAAAACGAAACCAATTAATGAAAAACAGTCTGTACTTCATTTTTTCTTGTCATATCATATTGTCATGATAGGGAGCTGCCTAACCAGATACCACACTCAGAAAGGAAAATAATCTTGTTAGAAGTCAGTATAGTCTCTGAGAGTAAAGTGTGCTTTAACAACTTGATGCTAAAATGAATTTGGTAAAGGAATAGTAACAGTTTCTCACCTCCAGAGTTATTTATCTTTTACGGAAATACACTTTGCACATAAACCCTTTGGGTTTCAAATGAATGTGTGCTTGAAAATGGACACTATGTGCTTGTGTAAAGAATAGTATTTTCCAAACAGTGGTTAAACATTGTTTTGCACAGTATTTCTGATAAAATACTAAAATAAGCTACCAATTCTCATAAGCTACAATGTAAAATGAGCCAGACATGCTCCAGTGCAAGAAGTTTGAGCAGGCTTTTGTACATTTAGCAAATTAAATCTCCAAACAAAAGATGAAAACAACACTAAAGACCTTTTTTAACATTTCTTATAGAAGTCTTTTCAAATAACAAGGTTAAAGCTTCAAGGGTAACAGTTTTTCACAAAACTAAAACTTTTTTTTTTTTTTAATATTTCTTCTCAGAGGTGTTGGGGTTTAAAGGTACAATTTATTTACTTCCCAAATACATACCATGGAAAACTTGAATATTTTGTTATTAAGAAATCAGCATCGTAATGTTTGTGCACATGATAGGATAATGGCTTCACACTGACATTTTTGGTCCATCAGTTTTTGCAAGTCAGATACAGAATGTTGGTTGCTCCATATGGACCAGCTGCTTCCTGTCTGTTCCAGTCTGAATATGCATGGCAAGTCTTGTGTGTGCTACACATACAGAGTTCTGTTTTGTCCCAAACTCCATCCTCCTTGGAGCTTTTCTCACAGAAGCCTACAGTGGGAAGCCAGCTGGAAGCAGGCAGAATTACATTTGACCTTCCAGCCCCTTACAGATTTCCCATGACTTTTCTGCTATTCTCAAGTGGTTTTTTTTTGCTTTACACAAGCCAGCATCACTTTTGGAAAACTGTCAAAAATATAGCACCAGCACATGGGTCATGGGTAGTCATCAATAAAAAGCTGATAGAAACACATCCAACATCTCCTCCTCAGGAAGAGATAACATTTTACAGTCAGGTAGCAGCCGAAGCCTGTTTTTAAACCTGCATTTATTGAGTTATTTCCCTTATTTCTTACAATATTCAGAAGTAGTATGGAGAGGTGGAAAGAGACTAGGTATAGTTCAGAACTATTTTAATGTGGCAAAATTTAAAGATTAAGCTGAATTCAGCCCCAAACTACAGGCAATGGGTTTCTATTTTGAGAAAAACAATTAAGTTTTAGAAAAGTGGTGCAAGAAAAGAAGTTTATTTCAAATGTGGAATACTTTAATTTACCTTTGTTAAGGAACAGCTATATTTTTTAAAATTTCATTTATTTATTTACATAAAGAGTAATATGCTGTGCTTAAACTCTAGAAAGAGTGATCTTGCAAGTAGAATAAAATAAAAATAAGTGAACAAAAATCTCCAATAAGTAGTTAGCTTTTTTATTAATCTTTAATAATTAATCTTTAATTATTAATCTTTTTACTATGTTAAAAATACGAACAGACTATGGAATAAAAGAATTGGATAACGTGAGCCTCTTTCTAGTCTTTCAGGCACTTGTCACACATTTTTGGTGAATTGCTTCCTTCTTTTTGGGATTAGAGCTTTCCAACAAGAGTTGATTCTGTCTACTCAGATTACTCATATCCAAATATCATGGCAGTAATTTACGTTATCAGCTGCTGCTTCTCATTTCAGGAGCAGCCCTTCTCTTCTGGCTTCATCTCCTTCACAGCTGCCACAAATTGGGTGCTGCTTTAGCCAAGCACTTACTTCTTAATATTTAGTTGAGTGGCTGTTTGAGGGTGAAAGAGATGGAAATTTAAATTTGTGTTTCTCCTCCCAATCTCACCATGTAAGATATTTACAGTCACTCAAATTATTTACTGGTTGATAATTTCACTAGTTTTCAGGACTAAAAGCATGCATTCCATAATTTTTGGCAGGCAGTGGAATCAAGTGGTTGCTGCCTTACCCATAAAGTCAAGAGTCCAGCTGTAGTTTGACCTTGTCTTAGCATTGCCCACAAGAATAGAAACTAAGGGGTGCCATGAAAGGAAGCATCTGAAGAGCAGAACTTCTAGTCTTATTGCTTGAAGTATGGGGAAATGTACTG
This sequence comes from Erpornis zantholeuca, assembly GCA_013400515.1. Lineage (NCBI taxonomy): Eukaryota > Metazoa > Chordata > Aves > Passeriformes > Timaliidae > Erpornis > Erpornis zantholeuca. The sequence goes on from VZTN01007669.1 coordinate 11,485, forward strand.
AAACAAGCAAACTTTTCTGAAGATACAATATCATTGCTTGGGTTCATTATTTTATCATCTGCACATTTACAGAGTGTCTCAGCAGACCTCAGTATAATTCTTGTAATATTAAAGAAACCAACACGTGAGTTTCAGTAATTTTAACCTCTAGTGCACCTAGATTTGCAGAAAGAAACTCACCATGAGGGACATCTCACTATAGCTGTACACCATGAGGCCAAGCACTTCCCACAACAGGTAGTTTTCCTCCTTTTAAGCCAATTGAGCTGACTTATGGCACTGTGGTTTTTTCACATGTGGAAACTCTGGAGTTTCACACCAGCTATTCAGCCTTGGATTCATAGTTTAATAACTCCATTTCACTCTCCTCAGAGCCCTCAAAAAGAATTTTATATAATTTTCCCCAGGATTTAATACAGGGAAAATCTGTGTTTTTGTTCAAACTCAGAGGTGTTTTTTCAGGCAAAATGCATCCCCCCATGGGCCTTACATTTTCTGTGAACTATATCCAGGCACTACCTCTGCTCAGAAACGCCCCTCTATAAAAACCTTATTGTTAGCACAAACACTATTGCCATTCTTATAACCTACTGTAAGATTACCTCTTAATAACAACAATAGATATAAATAAAAAACACTCTCAGCTGTCTCAGCATTCCTATCCTCTAAGGGGATTCAGAGCCTTGCTTACTCCCAAATCATTTTATTAGTGACTACTCATGACTGGAACCCATCTTAATTGGATCTGGAAACTCTCCATGTCCAAGGACGTCCCTAGTTATTTATTTTGTGGTCTGGCTAACTCTTCCAAGGTCAGGTATGTTTGCATCCTCCTTTCCCAAAGCTTTACGACAAATTCTCTTGTCTTGCTCTCAGCCTGCATAGAGGAAATTTTTGTGCAGAGAATATATTTGCAATGATTTCACAGTATAATTACAGAATCCTAAACCAGAATGTTTTAAGGACCAAATATATTTCAGAATATAATTGGGGGAGGGTGGATCCCCAGCATTTTAATATGAACGGTGTTGAAAAAAAAGAGACTAGTTTGTACTCTATAGAATATTGTTCCAAAAATTTAAGCATGAATTAAAATCCCAAACAAGCAAATAATAAAACAATGAAATA
>VZTN01007669.1:20951-43417 GCA_013400515.1 Erpornis zantholeuca
TCTGCAGTTAGACAATCAATGCCAAAATATATACATTTGGTGAATCCATTACTAGGCAAAAGTTCTTATTTTGGTGGCCAAGCTATAGCCACTCTGTCATCTAAGGGCTGAAATTTGCCCTCACATGTAATGCTGATTTCCCAGTTAAGCCTACCAGTTAAGTGGCTGCTGTCAAGGGCAAGAGAAGATATTCCCTGCAATTGTGCAGGAGCATATTCTTCAGCCTCCTCTGGAAAAAATATTTCCTGGTCTGGTCAAAAAGTGGATGATTTTTATTTTCCCTTCTTCTTGTCCTTGTCCATGCTGCATCGTCAGTCTGCCTGGGCAGGGCAGACTTTTGACTCAGGGATAGACGGAGTCAAAAGATAGCTTAGAATAGCAGCCAGTAACACAAGAGTATGATGTGGATATACTCGATGAGTAAAAAACTTATGTGCTTGAGCAGGCTCTGACTACAAAATTCTAACTGGCTTCTTTAGGAGAAACTATTTGCCCTCCACAGCGTGGTTTTGGCATATCAGGGTGTGAATGCCACTGCTCAGCTGGCAGGGTGCATTGTATTTAGTGCCTGTTGTCACGCTCTGCAGCTGTAAATTCCATGAAGCTTCACCAGTGCATAATCTTACTGAAATATTTACTCCCATTTTACGTCTTCAAAAAACATTATTATTTAATCCAAAATGGAATCATTTTTCTTTCTTCACAACAGTTTCAAGAGCAGAACATGCTATTGCTAGCTTTGCAAGCAGAATTAAATCTACTTGCTAGATTTAATGTAATTAATCTAATTTAACCCAGAATTAAATATGACTAATGGAAGTTGATGAAAGACACCTGTGGTTGTGATTCTCCAGTTCTCAGTGAATGACTTCCAGCTCTGGTATCATTGCCTATGGATCTCATAAAGAAGGGCAGCTTGGGTCGGGCATATAAACAAATAGAATTTTGTGTTTTGAAAGAAAAGTTGGTTTAGCTGTTTATCTTTTAGAATGAAATGATTTTATTAAGACTTAAAGACTTTTGGTCACTGCAGTTTTGCTGAATCTTTGTGATTGCATTATCAATGATATACAAGTCTGACTTCTTCAGAAGGTTCTTTTGTAGATGGGGGAGGTTTACTTGATCTCAGATAGGAATGTGTGCCACAACAATTTCCATCTGCTTCACTCAATTTTTCACACTACTCCCTGATTTTGCATACTCTTCCTTAAAATGTTGTAAGATCTAAAGGCAACACAGTAAGAGCAAAGGAAAAATGGATAAAGGCAAAGGAAAAGGAATGTGAACTCTGTCCTCTCCTGATAAGTCACCAGGGTTTCTTACATGATTACTTTAAGATGGATTCAAATTACTTTAAAACTCTAAAACACACACAGACACACAAAGGGTGAGGCTTCTGTTAGCAAGTAAAGATGATTTAAATATGCAAATTTTTAATATTACTCTTTTACTTATTTGCTAAGAACCATTTAATAATTATTTTATAAATATTTTGTACTATCTTTTAAAATTTGGTAGGAGTTGACAAATCTATATTATAAGACAAATGTTCCTGAGCAGACTACTGCATCTGTGTAGTTGTAAAAACGGAAGAATCTATCTTCACCTTTGAAACAAGTATCTTTAAAAAAATTTCTCCTGATCTTCAAGTAATTTGGGATCCTACTATTTATAAGCATTACATCTCACCTTTAATACTGAGAAGTATCAAAATATTTTGATGCTCTTCAGCTAATTTAAATAATTCAAAGTCCCATGAGCTCTATTAATGAGCTTGCCTTTCAGGACCTGTGAAGCTTCACGGTGTGCAACTTTTCTGTAATACAGTTGAATCAGGTTTTGTTTTTTCCCTCACCTCTGAAATTTTTTCTCATTTGTAAAAAGACCCAAAATATCTTCTCCAGTTCCCAATAGTGACAATTGCTATTTCCCCACTATCTTTTATTAAGGACACATTAAATTACCCAGGGTGGTCCAGTACAGACTATAGTGAGCTATTGCTGATAAAGCTCACGTGTATCCAAAGCTCTATCCATGCATTGTGCAATGAATAAAACACTACCCTAGATTTTAAAATCACAATGACTGCATTAGCACAGGGCCATTGCTCAACCCTCTCAACTGGCCTTAAATGAGATGTTGGGATCTATTAGTGAGATGGTTGGTGCAAGCTGTGAGGAACTTGATCTAATTTTGCAGTGTAACCAGGGGTTTATATTTGGTAAAGGCTCTTGTTTCTGAGTGACAAGTAAGTTATAAATATTATTCATGAATGCTATTGATTTTTGAATGGGTATTTCACGCTGGCATTTTTGAAAATTCATGGTTTTTGTTACCATCTTTCAAAAAGTATTTCGTTTTTTACAAATGGAAAAGTAATTCAGCTGCAGAATTATTGGAAACAGTTATTGTAATACCATAATGGCTAACTTCTGCATATCATTTATATATATATTTTTATTATGTTAACTGAAGTGTTAAGGTAACATATAGAATTGGTCCATAGAAAATCCTTGCACTTTTTTCTTTAGAAAATTATGTTGCTCTTGCTACTTTTATTCCTATATTTCCTGTTTGGAGGACTTCTTTGGTTTTACAAAACAATTGAGAGGAAATCAGAAAGAGGTCTGCTAATTTAAAAATTCTTGGTGAAAATTACTTTCCTCTGCTTTTTAAATTGTATTTGTTCTATATTTCTATGACTAGAATGACCACAAGAAATTTTTTTTAAACTCATCTGAATAATTTTATTGCAAATGATATCTTAATCCCTCCCATCTCTCCCATCCCTGCTCATGACAAAAATGAGGAAGAGTAGAATGGAAACATGTAGACAGCTTCATAACATGCGGGAAAATCCTCTCCAACCTACCTGGATACATTCCCAGATAAAAATATTGCAGTCTTAGTTTTTCAGTGAGATAATGTCTTCTGTAATACAGTACATTATGGAAGACATCAGAGAAATTATTTAAGTGAGAAGTTGTTATGACTAGGAAGAAGTAGGTCTGAAAAAATGAAATAATCTAAAGCTGAACTATAAAGAAAGCTCTGCAAGTTTCAAAATATTCAAACATGTATTTGAACCTCCCATGTTTTAAACTGTCCTTTTCTGCATTCACAGATTCTGGTCTGAAGTGCAATCAGAAAAAAATTACAAGCAAAAGGTGCTGTCATTGTATTCCTACCTTAACAATTACAAGATGTGATGGAGTTTCCATTCAGGCTCTTTTCAGAAGTTTTCTCACCTAGCAAAACACTTAAATTGATATTTTACAGTAAAACTGATAAAACAACCAGGAGGGATTTCCCAAAAATATCAAGCCCATACTCATTCTTTGCTGCATGTACTTACATCATCCCTACTGGATATTTATCTACCATACTTCTTAAAACTACCACTGAAGAGAATCTCACCTCAGAGGAAGATGACTATTGCAGCTGGAAAATGTTTCTTAAAAATCAAAATAATTATTTAACATATATATTCTTTTACAATAAGCTTTTCTCCCCCCACTTGTAGTCACCACTGAGGAGCAAGAAAAAACATACTTCTCATTTTTTTTACAGTATTAGATGTCATTGGACCAATTTTACATATTGCAAGTCTTGATGTGCCGTGCCTTTTCTTAGGGCTCTCGTTACTTTTAAAACCAGAGTCATTTGAGAGATTGCTGTTCCTGATACTGCCTTTTATCTTTGCCATTTTCACCATTTATTCCCTATGTCAAGATAATTTTGGTTTCTTATTCTGTTTTCTGAAGAGCTCGCAAATACTCCTAGCTTGATATCAGCATTAAATTTTATGGGTGTGCTATCCATTCTGTCATCCAGGTTGTTAACACTAATCTTATGAACATGTCATGTGGAACAGTGTCAAAAGCCTTATTGATGTCAAGGTATAACAATTTCAGTGTTTCTTTTTTCCACTAGGTCAGTTGCCTTGTCAAAGAAAGAAATTAGAGTACTTTGACATGATTTGTCCTTGACAGATACACACCATCTTTGTAATGCAGCACTATTTGTTAGCTACTTACCAATGAGTTGGTTTATGATTTCATATCTTTCAAAAGTGAAAGTGGGCTGGCTGGAACAGATTTGTTCAGAACATCCTCCTCTCACCCTTACTGGTCTTTAAAGAGAGTTGATGTATTTACCTGCCCCTTCCCTTTCTCCCTGCCCTTCTAAGAGTAAAATGTCTTAAGCACAGCTGAACAGCTGTAACTAGTGTCCTTGGTAATTTCAAATGAATCCATCAGGGCTTCTGAACTTAAGACCCCCTAGTTTATGTAAATATTCTCCAACTTACTGTTTCCCTTTTTTTTCCCCACACCTCTGTTTTGAAACATCCTGCTTTGAAAATCTATCATTCCTTGCGAAAAGAAATAATTCTTTCTCTTTTTTTTGTTATCAGTTCAAAGAAGGTTCAGAAATTTGGACAAGCAGAAAAAAACCCCATAGAAAACAACAACAATGAATGAATGAATAAATAAATAAATTTTAAAAAATATATTTCGGGCAATACTACCCCAGTCTTCCAATTTTTTTTAATAAGCATGCAAATGTGTTTTACTTGTGACTTCCAGTAAGGATTTTTGGAGTGGTCTCATGGTGCAATATCTAATAAAACCCATATTTTTATATTAGAAAATGACATGGTACTGCTGTGATTTAGTTCTACACTGGAGCAGGGAGATTATTTACCTTTTTGAGTGACCTTTATCCATCCGCCAGTTTACAGCTGTGTGGTTGTAATAATCTCCACTGGAATTTTCCTCTATGAAAGCTGTTATCCTTACTGGAATACAGACTTAATAGTGCCTTCAGAAAATAGTTACTCAAAATATGTCCTCTTCACTCTGTCAGCATGGTGTATGACTTTGACATGCAATCTCTTCTGAGGTAGGCCACAATTTCTCATTTGTGAAGTCATAGATGGACAATTTATACTTCTTTCCCTTCTATTTCTATATTTGGTGTTCACAACCAGGGGGTCTATGGTGTGGGTCCTGCTCACTCCATTTATTTTGGGGTTTTGCCTTGATTATTCTCATTTTTCATATAATCTCTGGTGGCTGCCTCTCTAACAAAGATTAGCAGCATCATGAATGACTTTGCAATTTTCTGAAAAAGCACCTATAGAAAAAACTCCAGTGCAGAAGTATGAAACAATAGATTTCCTTTTGCCATAATGGTCTCTGTAGTCTAGGGTTAAATATCATAGATCTGTTCCCCAACATCTAAAGAGGTTCAGGGCATCAGAATGATATTTATAATGAACAAAGTGCTGCCCTAACAAATTCAAAGAAACAATGAAGGGATAGCATCTTACAACTTTTGCAAATGCTACAGACTGGATTTTTTCCTGGGGTCACCAAGATCAGTAATTGCAACACAAATCCCTTGATTTTGAAGATTTGCAGATTTAAAATAAACAAAAAAAATAGAGATAAAAATTTACTGGACAATGAAAAGGACATTAAATCAAAGTTTTGAGGGTGTAACAGAAAGGAAAACAGTGTATAAGAAAGGAAAATATTAAAACAATTTGTGCTGGTTTTGGCTAGGGTGGAGTTAATTTTCTTCACAATGGCTAGTATAAGGCTGTGTTTCGGATTTGTGCTGAACATAGTGATGGCAATATAGAGACATTTTGGTTGTTGCTGAGCAGGGCTGACACAGAGCCAAGGCTTTTTCTGCCTTCCGTACTGCCACACTGGTGAGGAAACTGGGGGAGCATGGGAGAGCCTGACCCTGGCTGACAGGAGAGGTGGCCCCAGGTGAAAGGGACATTCCTGGCCATATGGCATCAAGCCCAGTTTACAAAGCAGAGCGAAGAAGGAAGAAAAAGGTGAACATTTGGAGCAAGGGAGTTTGTGCTCCCAAGCCACTGTTAGGTGTGATGGGGCTCTGCTCTGCTGGAGATGGCTGAACACCTGCCTGCCCATGGGAAGCACTGAATTTCTTGTTTTGCTTTGCTTGTGTGTGTGGCTTTTCCCTATTACATGGTCTTTATCTCAGGCCATGGGTTTCCTGGCTTTTAACCTTCTAATTCTCTCCCTGATCCTGCTGGTGAGGGAGTGAGCGAGGGGCTGTGGGGTTTGGTTGATGGGCAGGGTTAAAACACTATGCACACACACAAAAATTTAAGGCATTGAAAAAAATAGAATTTAAAAGAAACAAAGTGACTAGGAATCAGATTGAAAGAAAATATGTACTTGTGGATTCCATCATGATGAGCTTAATGAGTCACCTGGCTGTGGTATGGAAAAGATTTAGTTTACATTTATAATAAGAGAGAGTACTGTAGCAAATTTGGAGAGACTGGACTGAACAAAGGAACTTTGAAAATGAGAACGCTGCAAACAAGGTGAGAGGGAAAAGCAACCAAAAAAAAGAAGGAAACTTTTTGGAAAGTTTTGCCCATGTGAGACAGCAAACTTGTAGTGGTGAACATAAGAAATAGAGAGTGAGGTTCAAAAATAAAGGGAGTGATGCTGAGAATTATTAGCTGAATGTTGATATTTTGCTGAAAATCAAAGTAGTTGGAAAATCATTTGACTTGACATTGATGTTCAAGAGTAGATTAAGTCTATAAATTAAATATTAAATTATANAATATATACAAATAATAAATATATTAAAAATATGTATATAAGTATGGTGAATTAGGATTTACTCTAGCTTTAACAGCTCTTTCCACAAATATTTTGCATTTTCAGAAAAAGGAACCTTGGGGACATTACAATCTTATTCCAATTTCTATTTCTATTATGTTCACAGTACATCTATTATTGGTGCTAAATTATTTATTTAAAGATCATGAAAAGTTTCCTGTCTGTATAGCAATTTAACACCTTTTAAATGTTTACCTACAGAAACCTGGCAGTGTGCACCCAGATGGATATTAATGTCTGTGAGAAGTTTTCATGTTCATAACAACATTTATAGAGAACCCACATCCTTCACACACACCAGAGCACCCAGGCTCTTAAGTTCTCTTTCCCAGTCAAGAGTAGTAACCATAGATGCCTCCAGATGCTGCAACAGCAGATTTGTTCATTACATCAAGCAGCTGGAGACAGGAATTTTCGTCTGGGGTTGAGGGGAGAAAAAAACTTTGTCATTTGTTTTTCTGCATGTACTGAAATGCTGAACCACTCGAATTTGTGGGATGGAAGTGAAGGAACATCCGAACAGCCAATAGTTACTTCTTTAAATGGGTTTGACATCCTCAAGGGATCAGGATCTCTGAACTTTCCTGGAACCCTGTGCTTGCTCTTCCCACACAGAGACTTCACTGAAAGTGCAGCTGAATTAGGGTCCATCTAGAAGATGGAAGGGATGGGAAATAGAGGAATGAAAGGGAGGTAAAAAGGTGTATGATAGAGAACAGATAACTCTTAAGACATCTGATAAGGATAGGAAAATCTACTAGAAGGCACAACATTGAGGTATAGGAGCTATGGTGAACAGGAAAAGCACATTCATTAATGTATATAAAAGTATCCACAACACTTAAAATTCCCATGAGATTTAATTTACACATAATAAACCAAAAACTGATTCTCAATTAGCATGTGAAACTGAGATTCTTTTTTTCTTAGCCTTCAAGGGCTCATTCAGTATTATGCACATTGAATGAATATGAATGGGTGACTGGAGGGCAAACCTCACCTTTGCTGAACCTGTCTCATCTATAAGTGATAAAGATAATTTAGAAGTTTGCCTCTACCTTGAAAATCACATAATTGCAAAACTTTTCAACTTTTCATTTCCCTCTGAATAGTTCAACTTTTTAAAGCCCCCTCTGTAACATCTCCAGTTTCATTGAGAAGTTACTTAGATTTCTGAATAATGGGAAAGTATTAGTCTTCAGGCATCCATTTTCAGATTTGTAAATTTAAGTTGGGATACTGTGGGAGGAAATCTTAATATGGCCTAGATAATATATGTTCACCTCACTTAAATACTTGCTGCTCCTTTCAAATGAATAGAAACAAGAACTCATTTATTGTGTTGTTCAACTTAGTGGGCAGGCACAGGAAGGTTAAGAGGCATGATGAAGTTAGCAAAACAAGTAATGGCAGAAAAACAGATGTAAATAAGGGCACAGCCATTTCTACATGTAACTCAAAGTCATTTCACCAGCGGTAGCTAGTTGTAAATAGATAAAAATTAATAAAAATAGAACTAGAATAAAAATTATTCACTTTTATGCTATAGCTGCCTAATTTCTTACAAGTCATCAGGGAAGAGAACATCTCAAAAGCCTGTCTTCAAAGATAATTTTTACTTTCTAGCCTGGCATGGTAAAAATGCCTTAAGTTTTGTAGGTCTCCAGGTATCCCCTAAAACTCTTGTATTTATGTCTTTCATACTATCTTTCAATTTAACGTTACCAAAAACACTTTGAATTGAGATGTTATATGGCCCTTTTAGTAATTTTGCTATTTCATCCCTCAGTTCTTTTACTGTATGGATTCCATATATTCCTGGTGATTTCTAATTGTTTATTGTGTCAATAGGTTCCCTAATTTGTTCTACAGTTATTTCAATTTCCAATAAATCTTTCTCATGAAAAAAAACAAAACAGGTTTTGGCATTGGAATTTTCCTAGCTTTTGCTACTATGAGCATATTGCAGTTTTAGAGGATAAGAGAAATTCAAAACGTCACATAGGATGTTACAAGATAATTTAGTTCCATTTGAGAAGGTTGCTACATAGTTATCACATAAAAATGCAGATCAAAGGAATCTATGCTCATCTCAATGTAAAATAAAATTCCTCAGCATAAGCCAAGGTTCAGTGGTCCCTGGCTCCTGAGGGCAATGTAATTCAAACACTTCCAAGAATGTACTCTTTTTATTCTGGAATGAAAAAGTATTTTTTGAGAATTTCAATCAGGAAGTAAATTTCAGCTCTTTAGCCAGATATTTAACTATCATAATTTATTTTCCACTTCCTTTTCCATCTAATTTCAACTTCATATGCATGTTTTACAACAACATGCAGTTATCTTTATCTTACTCTTTGTCTCTACTTCAGTGAACAAACTCATCATAATACTGGAGCTTGTTGCCTTCTGCTTGTCCTCTCTCTCCATCTCAAAATCATTTGCAAAAGTGCCATTTGTCTTTGGTTGAAATCCCTTGGATTGCACCTTACTGCTGACCCTGTGGATTCATCTTTGATGCTGATGTATTTCAAACACTCTCAGAACATAGGCATTATAAATTTCCTCTCTTCAGCCAAGAACAAAACCTAGCGAGTTTCTTAGGACATGCCATTTCTTTCAGAATCATACAGAGGATCTTGTAGCTCTGCTCTATACATGCTGTCTTCTTTCTGATTCAGTGTCAAATTCTTCCCTTCCCACTTTTCCTGTTGGAGAGACAATGGCTCCCTCTTTGATGAGGTCAGGGTATGGTCATCCCTTTCTTCATGATTTGTGTCTCTTGAAAATCTTTGAGCCTAAAGGTTTAGGGAAATCTCCCACTTTCTGCTGGACCTGTGCTCACAGTCCTCTCCTGCCTTTGAGCACTGACAGCTGTTGGCATCTCTGGGGGCTCCTCCTCACACCTGCCTCTGACTGAGACCCCACCTCGGCTACCACTGCTGCTCTCATGCCATGAGGTTGTTTGCCACACCTGGGAGAACTGTTAGGTGACAGTTCAGGTAGGAGCAGGAATGTGCTGGGAATGGGATGTGCTGGGGTTGAGGCTTATATTAATGACTTGAAAGTTAAGTTAAAATATCAGCACTTTTTGGACTACCATGAAAATTAATATATTAATTTTTACTTTTTTCCCCATCAGAATTAGTTTTCTGATATCATAATCAATTTTTAATTGTTATCAATTTTTTATTTTTATCCATATTTTAACCTGGATTAAATCCTAGAACTTAATTAGCTTTTCTGTGGAAGACAAGGAATCTTGCTGGGAGAAAATTTACAGTCCATAAATATGCTTTAATATACTGCTTTTTAATTTTCTTTTATTTTTTTCCTGTTAATGCTATATTTATTTGTATTATTCTTTGATTTAACTTTACATTGACTGTTTCCTTTTATTTGCAAGGTGAGTATTCTGATTTGTATATTTTACCTGTCTGCAATCACTCATGTGAAAAGACTAGAGAGAAAAGAAAGTTGTCAGTATTTAAAGAGTGGTTTTACCTCCCCAAATGAAAGTTTCCATATTAAATAAATGGCCTCTAGACTACAGTAGAGAAGGGTATATATCATTTATGTGTATATCAGAATTTAGAAGAATTGAGCAAAGGGTTTTAAGAGGCAGCAAGGTATAGAGCTTAGAAGTTATAAAGTACAGAGAAGTGTCTTTCAAATGGGGTCCACAACTCAATGGCAAATATTTAAGGAGAGGACTGTGTTTAAGTAATGAAGAGAGACCTCCTTTCAGTGTATCACTTCAAAGGAAGATAGCAGAGCCTAAATTAAGTGCTGTCTGACTTCTGTAAGGGACAACATTAAAAATTGCTGAAATCTGAAGCTATTGCTGAAATTCAGGGACTTCTTTTTCAGGAAAAATTAAGAAAGCTTCTAGTAGAACAAGCTTCAAGAAGTTTGGTTTCTGCATCTCTTCAGCTTGCCTGTTCTTTTGAAAGATCATTTCAGTGAAGTACAAACAAATTCTTGGGTATTAAAACATCTTGTGAAATTGAAAAAAATCTAAGGCACACAAATCCAGGCTGGTTGACCTAAGACCACTTTGAGTCTTAATTTCTCTGCATCTCTGATACTAACATTAGAGCTAGAATGTAGCAGGAAAGAGGGAAAACATAAGCCAGGCTGCCCTCCTTCTCAGCTGGCCTTGAAGATTAATTATGGGGAAAATCCAGCTGGCTCCCTGTAGGCCCTAGACTCATGTGATATAGTCAGGGCATGGTCATAAGCACACCATGAAAGGGAAGGAATTTGGCTCAGAGAAGGTTATGGAAAGTCTTGCCCACTTTTATCTTCTCAGTTACACAGCACCTGATCTCCTTCCCTGGCATTGGATTCCACCTTGTGCACTGAGATTCAGCTTTCTAGTATGATTGCTTTATTTTCCTGATTAATTTTAGAATTGCTTTCATTTCAACCAAAGTTTCCTTGTCTATGGACCTTATACTCCTTGTCCTTCCTTTGCCAAATCAGCTCTGCCTGACAAGTCAAATGAGATAAAACAAGCTTTCCTTCCTGTCCTTCCCAGCAGATCATTTTCTCTCCCTTTTCATTCCTTCTTGTCCTCTCTATGGGATTAAACCTCTTTTGGTACAGAGTTTTGTGACATTTGACACAGAATACGTGAAAACTTCAACCACCCTGATACAGGTGGTTGCAGTAGGAAAAAGTATTTTAGGTCACCCAGGAATTATGTGAGATTCATCACAACTACTTTACATAATAAAATATGAACTTAAATTTGCCTATTAGCAAAAAAAGTAACTCTCAGGAGCTACTCCATTCACAGCAGAAAGTGAAAGGTGAATTAACCTGCCTGTATTCTACAAAACATAATGTGAGTTATCTAATATGAAGTAGGGTAACAGCCTCTCATTCTTGCAGCATTTGAAGCAAAAAGAGAAATACTGCATCCTGAGTCCACTTCTCTAATTTGTGATACTGGGTTCTTTGGTAGCAGCGACTGAAAGTTTGAGTCATGACTCCTTTCTGTCCTGTTTTAACATGTTTAATCACTTGCTATTACTGAAAATCTTTCAAACTGTTTCTTAGTTTTGCTATATCCTGTTTCCTATAGAAGTCTCTCTGTAGTAACATTGCCAGAAATTTCAGAAGACATTAATATGCATAAATATTGTGGGCCCCTTTTTGTAATTTTATACACGAGGTTTGTTCTACACAGGACTAGAAGAATCATAATAATTTTTAGCTTAAAATATATTTCTTTTTTTTCTTATATTGGTTTGATGTATTATGAAAATAAAATATTTACTGTAGCATAGTTTTTACAGTTCTTTTTTCCCCCTGTCCATACTCATTTCCAGCTTTCTCTGGATAAGAGAATTTCAAAGAAATTCTTTTTGCATACAATAAAATCTATTTTCATATTGATTATTTAATCCCCACAGCAAATTGTTTTCTGACTGTACCTGAGGTTAGACAGTCTGTAACTCCTTGTCATATATAAATTTTATAATGCTGTATTTCTTAATGGTTACACTTAATATCAGATAATATTTTATCTTGGACTATGCTTAGTATGCTCCATGTTTACTGAATAATTTTTCCTTGAATTAAAACCAGGCAGTCTTATACACATGGGATAGCAGAATGGAAATAAGAGGAAGATAGCACACAATGAGATTGTGCTGACCTTTATCCTCCTGCCTATTCCAAAAAATTCCATCTCTCAGTTCAGATGAGGCCTGTTTCATAGTACAGGACAGCAGAAGGATGCAAAGCCTCCACTGAAATGTATGCAAAACTTCTTGGAAGGCACTCCCAGATGTAGTGCAGGATGTGTCACAGGCGCTCTGTGGGAATACAAAAGCCTTTTCTGGTGTGATTAGTCACATAACCTTGCAAGTATGCACTCTTTGATACACTGCAACACATAACTGTGCTTTTAATGTTCTCTTCTGAATATTGCCATGTGGCATTTGCAGTCTTTCTAAAGGGGAAATGACTCTACAGACTAAAGTATCTCTGCCATACAGAAAATCCACTGTGAAGAATAAATCATTAAATGGTCTTAATTGCTCTATGTACAAATGTAGCCTGCTTACAAGTTTTTGGTTTGCAAATGGGTTATGGATACTTATATTCAAACCTTGTATGTTTCTATGGCTGTTAAAATGTATGTATCTTTGTGATTAGGTGTTCTCTTTATTCAAAATACCAGATTTAATTATCAGCTGATATTTCAGCTATTTGAATAATTAATGTAACTTGAAAGAAAGTGGAACATTCTTGCCTGTCTTATTTTTTATCAATGGTCATAAGGCACTTGAGTCTGGATGTGAGACAAAGTACCATCAGTAATAAACCTTTGACTGTTACAGTTCTTCAAAAAGACAGATGGTCAATGCTTACTCTCATTCCCTCTTATTAGTCTTTACAGATATAGGACACCTCCCAATTTTATTTTAAGATTTAAGGTTTGATTTAACATTATATGAATCAAATTTTAATTTTGGTTGATTTAATTTCCATAAAATTTTTGGATATATGTTTCAATTTTGGACTAACTAATAATAGCCTCCACATGCAGACAGTGTAAGGCAATTTCTCATCTCTTCAGAAGACTGAACTTGTAATTTCCAAAATCTCAGAATCACACAGCACTTTCTTGCCTTTAAAAAAGTAGATACCACTATTGTGCAATATAATTTTAAATCACTGTATTTTTTCTTCTAGTCTCAACTTGTCAAATCTGCTGCTAAATTTCTGGTACATTTCCTTTGGGACTCCAGCACTGTAAGTACAATACTCACAGAAGTGGGAAAAGTGGCTCATATGACAAAGAAATATTCAGATCTGCAGATTTTTCTTGATAGAACTTCTATTTTATCCCTGTGTGAACTTCTGTTTCAAACATATGTCAGCATTTTTAAGGTGGTAAGTCCAAAACTGTGTGCCATATCTGTGTAGAATGTCTCAGAAAAGGACTGTTCTCCCCCAAGAATTTATCCATGAGTACTTTTTTCCCAGATCACCTTTTTTGTCCTATCACAAGCTTACACCTCCTTATTGGAAGCTTATCTCTTGATATAATTACTCCTATAAAATGGAAATCAGACTGTTGCTTTCAGCTCCTTATCGCCTTTCAGAACAAAGCAGCAAAATACCTAAAGCTTCCATTTTATACGGAATTAGGAATAGAAAAGGAATTAGGAAGTCCTTTTTGCATAGAATACATGGTTTAGTTTGATATTCTGTAACTGAAATTATGGTAACTTTAACATGTTTTTCTGATTTATATTCAAATAGTTCAAATTCATGTCTAAAGCCTCAGAGTGGTATGTCTTTTAAATAATAATGAGATAAACCACTGTCATTATGCTTCCATAACTTAATATCGTATTTTTTGCCATAGTCTGAATACTAAAAGGTAAGATGAGCTCCATTAAAAATCTATTCTTGATACTTGATCTATTTTTTTGTACGAAAACAATTTGTCCTCCCTCACTTGAATTTTTGATGTCACATTTCTTTTTTCAATTACCTCTTTTCCCCTAAAGGGAAGATCTTGGCAATAGATACATTAAAGATGCACCCAAACTAGAAAAACTTAAGCATATTTTAAGAGGTTTTTTCTAAGATCAGCATTTACCTGTGTCCTGAGTTCTTTGAAAGCTTTTTGAAATCAAATTCTGAGTTTTTTTGAAATAATTTTGACCTCTTGTGGGGCAGTTTTTACTATGCTTTTCATTTCTTCTACAGATACACCTTGTTTCAGGTGCATGGGTTATTAACTTCTATGGAATATTTCTTTCCATTGCAAAACAATACCAGTACACATCACAACTAATTAGTTGCATTGGGGTAGTTCAACCTGAGAAACAAAGGCTCCAGAGAGCCTTTAGAGCACCTTTCAGTACATAAAGGGGGAAGGCAAGACAGCCAAAAGAGGGACTTTTTACAAGGACATGTAGTAATAGGAAAAGAGGGAATGGCTTTAAACATAGGTTAGGATTAGTTTAGGATTGTATTAGGTAGATTAAGATTAGATATTGGGCAGAAATTCTTCCTTGTCAGGGTGATGAGGAAGTGATCAAGATGAGGTTGGATGTGGCCCTGAGAAACCTGATCTAGTGGGTGGCATTTCTGCCAGTAGCAAGGGGGTTTGAACTAGAAGATCTTTAAAGTCCATTTCCACCCAAAGAATTCTATGATTCTATGAATCTATGAATCTGCACAATAGAAAAGTCATAGTAAAGCTGTTTTCTCTTCTTGGGTATATGTAAAAAAATCATAGCAACTTAGATTTGAAAATGGAATCTTCCCTTAACAACACTGATTAAATTATTGAGTCTTCTTTTGTAAAATCAGCCTTTAAAATTTATGTGCTCCTGGATGGTGGCAGATCAAAAACTTGCCCATAAATGTCGCTTGAATGGGGGCCACAATTCTAATTTTGGGGTCTGACTACACTCAGACATTTTTAAATTTTGAGGTATCAATCTGAACCAACTGATTTTTAGCCCACAGGTTTTCCATCACTGTATTTGGCAGACAGACCTGCCCTTGTTCCATCCTTCCTTCCCTCTGGCTAGGTGCCCACCAGCTCCAAGCCATACCTACTGTGGTTCCAGCAGAGATTATGGTACTTAGCTGAGGTGCAATGCCCTTGAATCAGAGCTGACATTCAGCTGCTCACTGTAAAGTCCAAGCAGCAAGCGCTGGTCAGTCTTCAAAGACCATGCAGATATAATGCAAGCTGCAAGGAGATCTAAGCCTCTGCAAAGGGCTTTACTCAGTCTGGAAGAAAAAGAGAAATTTGAAGGAGTAAAATTCTGAGGATAGTGCTCAGTTGAGACTGAGTACTCACTGTCTGCCTTTGCTTATGCATGGATGCATCTACATATTTTGCAATGGAACATGAACATTGAGTCTTGAAAGCAGCTCATCCTGTCCCTCTGGAATATGAAGCACTTAAATATTGTGCTTGTTTTATTGTCAAGCTGTCAGGCCTGATGTTTAGAAGTACCTGCTGCAACCTATATTGTTGCACTTCAGCAGTCGAAATGCATCCCTGAGGGAACTATCCAACTGTACTTAAATGTTATAAATAATGGTGTTTAGTAAATTTCATCAAGAACCTTTTTTAAAGCAATACTAGGACATCTGTTAAAAAGCTTTCTGGGAATATCTAATGCTTACAAGACTGTTTTTGCTATCTTACACTTTTATTATGCCCATGCAACCCCACTGCTTTTATTTTCAATTGTTACAACTATTAAATCAAGAAAGACAGAAGTGAAACCTAGTTCACAGTACTCACACAGAAGAGACCTTAACCTTCACTCAAGACATTGACTGGCATATTCTGTTGTCAGTCACTACTGAATAACTAAAACAAATAATTGTGAATACATAGTGTTTCCTTGCCAGAATGCTAGAAAATGCACTTTGCAGTGCAGCACATTTGCTAGAATACAAAAGCTGAGTGGATGCAATGATTATTTGTTAAAATAGTTTGCTTAGTCCTTCACTTTCGAATACAGATAGTTGTATGATTCTTACATGTGCTCATGCTTGAAGGGGAAACTAATAATATATTTATTAATTATAAGCATGTGCAACAGTGAAAAAGCCAATCTAAGTCTGATTAAAAAAAAAAAAACAAAAAAACCCAAAACAAACTAGAGGACATTTTTGTTCTGTCCTTCCCTTTGTTAATTTGAAGATCACTAAGTTAAACCTCTGCCTGTAAAAAAATAACTTGGGTATTACTGATGGTGAAGTCAGGGCCTCTGGGACTATGAATAGCTGAGTGTATTATATGACATTTATAACTGAGAATTGATAATAAAAAAATAAATGGCTTCACTGAACCTACTGTCACAGCTGTTTAGCATAATGACTGAGCAGTACAGGCCACTGGTGCCAAGCTAGCTATGCAGGTAGCCTGCAAAACTTGAAGCAATGTAGAAGTATTAGCTCCATGTTTTACCTAGCTCTCATTTCCAAAGCTTTTCCTGTAGGGGTAATTAGATCCTATTATTTTACCTCCAAAATAAAGCTGGTTCTCTCTGGGGCCACAGTAGTGTGGACCTCCTGGGAAGGAACATCTGGTGGGTGGCTGCCCATTTATCTGCAGTTTTAAGGAGGGCTTACACCATTAGAGAGATTTTATGCTTAGTCTGTATTTATGCCTTGCTCACTCTTAAGCATTAGCTAATTATTCAAAATAAAGAGGAATATAAGGCAAGAAGGGCAAACATTTCTAAATTAGAAAACATCAGTATTATTGTACCCATAACCATTGCAGTTCTGCCTTCCTGCCCTGGAATAAAATGACCATATAAATCAAATTATGTTAAAATAGTACTAACACACAAACAACTTTTTAGCAACCCATCACAGTCTATCAAACTCTTATGCCAACTACATTACAGGTTTATGTTTTTATTGGGGATTTTTTGTTTGTTTGGGCTTTTTTGGTTTTTGGGGTTTTTTTAAATTATTTTTTAAGTTTTTTTTTTATGGGGAAATATGAGTTATATTGAGAGAGTTGGGTATTTTTCCAATTAAAATTTCAGAAAACATAATTATTATTTTACTTAGGTTTACATACTGGTTTGTACAGCAATTGCATTAAAAATAAGGACATATGCCCATGACAATAGTGAATTTAGTGATATATCTTATAATGGAACATTGTAGTTAGTGAATTAAATCATGGACCTAACTGGTTGAATGACACATCACTGAAATTTAAACAATTTGTCAAACCATAGAAGTATTCTTATTTTCTCATATTTTCTCCCACTCCATATCCTTTTAATATTTATTAGTTATTTAGTAGAGGTTGAAATTACAGAGAAAAAATTATTACTTACAGCATATTTTCTGCTTTGGTAACATCTCCTTTACTGCCACTATCAGATTATTGCATTATTTGGTTTTGAATGCATTCTCTGTCATCTCTTATCTGTCTCTCATTCAGTCTGACCTTGGATGCAGTCAAGTGGCAAAAAAAAAAAAAGTAGAGTGAAAAAGCTGGGGGAAGCAAGGGGAAAAGGAAGAAAATAAATAAGCAGAACTCTTCTCCCCCATTTCCTTTAAAAAGGCTGCTTCCCTATAATTTACTGCATTCATAAATGATGATTCCATAATTATTTACATCTCAGCACTGATCATTTAAATAATCTATTACCAAGGTCAGTTTAAACATGTAGCAAAACAATCTAAGGCTGTTAGACATCAAATGTTTATTTGTCCTTTAAAAAGAAATTCTATGTTGCATGCAGGAAAAACAAATTATGTTGGGGTTTTTTTCTACTTTAAACTTCTCCTTGTTTAATTGAAGAAAGCATCACTTTAGAAGGTTGGAAACAAGAGGAAAAGTGGAACATTCAACTTGTTATCTATTCAATGATTGACACGTTGACTTTGCACATTGTATGTTATTTTTTGTAGTATAAAAAGTTAGTTAAGCTTATTTCTGAGATAGCTGCAACACCATGCTGGGTAAAAGAGTTAGGAGAAAGACAGAAAAAGAAGAAGACCACTTAGAAAATTAGATATAAAGAGACTTGGGCATCTGCCCAAGGAAAAGAGGTCTTTTAGGTGAGCAGTCTCTCCACATGGCATAAAGGAATGTCAGCCTATATGTCAGCCTGGGGCAGAAGTGAACAATTGAAATGGCAGCTTATTTAGTGAGGAAACACTGAACCTACCAGGTCCAGGAACTCTTATTCTTTCCAAGTGAGCACCTGGAGTGGGTGGCATGGAGTTTTTTCCCACCCTGAACACAGAACCTAATTACTGTGAACACAGTAAATTACTGTGATCAAGCTGGTTTGCATTTCTGTATGCCCTTGTAGATACCACGATGCTTCAGTAATCTCAAAACCAAACATTATTTATCTACTTCACAGCAAAGAAAATCTGACAGGTTTTCCAGTACATAACCAATGGAGCAACAGGTATAAAGCTCAGGAGTAGAAAATTCTCATATATGGTATTTGTTGTTGCATTAAGTACTGTATGCAAGAGTTTAATTCAACAATACCTACTTTGAAAATGAAAACTCAGCTTCATTTTCACTGTCCTGGTGTTTGGTATTGTTTCATGTTATTACCATTCAAATCTCAAGGTCATCTATATGTGAAGCATTATATTGATGGCATGCAATTATTGTGCTATAAGTAGCAAAATGGCATTCTCACTGTTGAAAGACTAACACAGAACAACACTCTTCAATTTCTGCTAAAAAAGGAGAAATGACCATCACCACATTCTGTTATTTCCAGACAGAATAAGTGCTACACTTTAGAATCTGCAGTTCCTTGTTGTTTTATACACCATGGTGTCATCTTTAGTAGAACTCAGTGTTTGAAGGTAAGGAATGAAATATTATTATTACTACAATAACACAACTCTTAGAAAATAAACTTTATTGACGAAAGCTTGAGAGCTTTGGACTTTAATTTGCTTTCCTTAAGGAATACTCCAAAACCTACAGCTGATTCAACTATGAATCTGCCTGAATGCTCTTGCAGCAATTCATACATGAAGTGTAGCTCAGCAGGGACTACTAGTGCATAAGCAGGTTAAGACATCTATATGTATAATTGTGTAATACCTGACAGCTATCTGCAGGAAACATGATTTTACACTACAGCTACATGAAGAAAGATTTGTTATACAATGTTGGAAATGAAATACAGGCAGGGCCTATAACAGTGTCTTGTTGTAGGCCTGTCACTAGTGGCATCTCCTAAAGTTCAGTACTGAGCTCAGAATTGCTTAATTTATTCCTCAATGACTTGGAGGAAGGGAGAGATGCCTCCTCAGCAAGTTCACTGAGGACACAAAGCTGGGGGGAGCAGCCACTATGCCAGAGTGCTGTGCAGCCCTTCCCAAGGGCCTCAACAGGCTGGAGAGATGGTGAGAGAACTCTCTGAAATGTAACACAGGCAAGTGCAGGGTCTTGCATCTGGGGAAGAATAATCCCATTTGTATTAATACTTCCTTCCTTAGGCAAGTAATACACAATGAAAAGTCATCATTCTTGCACTCACAGCCAGCAGTCCTAACCTGCACTACCTAGGTTTCATTATTATTGCTATTCCAAGTTTTATACTATCCTGAACTTGGGAGCAGACCAACTCAAATTCCACACTTAGAAAACATGATCTCAATTAGCACAATACTTCTCAGCCAATTATTTCTAGTTGTGCTAGAACTGTATAAGTTTGGGGGTATAATCCTTGCATTAAATGACGCATACTATATGACTTACGTTGCTACTAGGTTTAGAATATATTTTCCTCTTGCAAAAAGATAAAACACCACTAGAGTCAATTTTTCTTTGCATCAGTAAACTCCAGCCACAGTTATATAGTCTGAAATAAGTACTTTATTAAGCATCTGCCTCAAGGTGGTGTGCAAATTACTTCATCACAAGGATTTACTCTGTTGTTTGATTTAATTTTTCTGTGTATGTTCTGTAGTAAGTGTGCACCTGAAGTTTGGGAAAGAACTGTTTGGTAATACATTGAACAAAATATTGCAAACAGTGTCATATATTTGTTTGTGGAAGAAAGGGAAACCTTTCATTATAAATGATTAAGCCTGTGTTTCCATAGGCTTTTATTCTAAGTCTGAAGTCTTCTTGATGTGAACCACTGTGCTTTACTTTAGGATAGAAAATCTACATTGAATAGTTTTGTGTTCCCCAGTGGGACACAGTTTACACTTGGAGAACTAGAGCACTAGAACAAAACCATCTTCAGTATAGGATCACAAGGTACACTTACATCATGTCAAGCTCGTTTTTTGAAATTACCTTTACTAAAGACATAACCTTCTTTCCAACAGAGAACAGCATTCAAGAAGGCAATAATCTGAAAGAAGACAACTTTCTAAGGCCATTTGTACATCTAGTAGAAGGAAGGAGAGATGTAAAGACATAGAGGAGTTTTGTAGAAGCTGTGTCTGAACTTTTCCACAGTTAATGGAAAATTTTTTCTTCTGTAACTCAGGAATACAAATGCAAGCTGTTCTATAGACAGAAACTGTAGCTAATCCCCAAGCAGTTCTAGTTCCCGTTGTATTTTCCTTCTTCCCTTTGATGTTAATCTATGAGTTTTAATTCTCTTAGACTCTTAGACTGGCATTATCACACAATTATTTTTTTTACTAAGATGCTTGATTTCAAATGGCAAAACACTCAAGTGAAAGGTCTAATCAGCCCCAAGANTCAGTATACCACACTATTTAGCTTGATATATGTCTATATAAATATTTCAAAAATAAAAATTCCATTCTATTTTCCATCTAGTTTTGGAGATCTGAGGAAATTTAACTTTTAAGTGTAAAGGGATTTTTTGTTGTTTTTTTGGGGTTTTTTCCTACTCTTTTTTTATGTTGTGTTCTGTTGGTTTTTTTTTTTAGCTGATAACAATTGACCAAAGCTTAAGGAAAGTTCAGCATTAGCTGACAAGGCATTCTATCAATGACTTTTGATAGTCTTCATGAATAAAACATTCCTATCCTCTTCTTTCCTTCCATACTTTTTGTAGCTTTGAAAATTTTGCCTCAACTTTCTACTTTTATGGTATGGGTTATGCATTAGAGTCTATTACAATATTTTTTTATACCATGCTCCTTCTTCAAGAAAGGTCTTTGCACCAAAGCTTTACACATTGATTTCCATGAAATTCTTTTTTTTTCAGACTGAGAATTTCTGGTTGGTATAAAGTTTCTTTTCAGTAGTGTGACTAAGATGAGTCATTTCAATACAGTTGAAGTTGGAGTTTCAAAAGAATTAATTGCAGTTCTTCAGCTGCTAACCTGAGAATGCAAACCCTCAGTTCAGAAATGGAGACATAAATTACAGACTCTTGTCTAAACCAGGTAGAGGAAAAATCTCATTTGAGGTCTGCTACAGTCCACATGAATACCACAATTTTTTGATAATAATTACAGTCAATGGAGATAGTTTTTTTTTCTCTTTTCCACAGAATCGATACAAAACTCTTGGTCTTTGCTCTGAGGTGAAAGCATAAAAATACTTAAGTTTCCTTAGCTTTCTTTAAAAGCTCTGTAAGCCCTAATGGGCACAGTAGTTTCATCTCTATTCTAGGAATCATTTTTGTCAGCTGACGCGGGAGAAATGGTGTGTGATTCTACCTGACAGCTATAGTCTGGTCTCTGAGTATATTTTCTAGCTACCTCAAACTTTTCATGGGAATTTTCATACCTAAGGGAAAAGAAGTTTATGTACCCATATAATAATTTACATTTGATCATAGGTTGCCTATTCTGATATTTCTATTTAAAAAAATGAAAAAACAACATAAATTTGGTACACAAGAGTGAAGGCTTGGTAATGATGCCAATTTATATCACATTCAGAACTGGAATATTCATGGCTCACAACAACGAGTATGAGGAATGTTTGCACTTTACAATAGAGAGGTTAACACTAAAATGGTAGCCAGAAGCCACAAAAGTGAGAGTCATCCAGCCTTTTTGGTTTTTCAGGTAGGCCCAGAGTACTATGGGATTTTTTTTTTTTTAGTTTATATTTTAGCCGAAATCTACCCAAAATTCATGAGCTAGACCATTTTCCAGACCTCCAGCTGAATCATAGTAACCTTTTATTCTTTTTTTACATGGTTATCAGATTTTTTTTTTAATGTCTTTAATACTTTGAAATCTATTCAGAAGAATGCATCAGGAGTTGTATACAATGCAAACATTGTAGGTTTATGTAATTTTTATTGTATGCGAAATATCTTCTCAAGTAGTTTTCTCCCCGAG